>WBNO01011412.1:0-104067 GCA_013400575.1 Peucedramus taeniatus
AGGTACTTTGCACAAGCAAGGGGTAAAAGCTGTAATAAAAATTACTCCAAGTGGATCTGAGAACAAAAATGAATAAACTGTTAATTTGATGTCATGTTCTCTCTTCATTTTTCATGATGCTGAAAGCTCATGTTTCCCCAGATATGCAACAAGATGAAGCCACCAATCTTGGGACCAGTAGGTGAAATAACCAGGGAAAGGGGTAGCTGCAAGAAAGTATCACAATTTTAACTGCATTGTTATTACTGAGGCTTTTTCTCCATGGCATTATTAATTTCCATTTTCTTTTCTTTTCTTTTCTTTTCTTTTCTTTTCTTTTCTTTTCTTTTCTTTTCTTTTCTTTTCTTTTCTTTTCTTTTCTTTTCTTTTCTTTTCTTTTCTTTTCTTTTCTTTTCTTTTCTTTTTTCTGCAATAATTAAAATTTGATTATAAACACTCCTGGATAAGACTATTAAGGCTTTAATTATGCTAACAGCAAAACATTGGCCTTACATACAGGATGTGTTTC
Organism: Peucedramus taeniatus; assembly: GCA_013400575.1. NCBI lineage: Eukaryota > Metazoa > Chordata > Aves > Passeriformes > Fringillidae > Peucedramus > Peucedramus taeniatus. The sequence continues at coordinate 509 of WBNO01011412.1, forward strand.
CTTTTTTCCCCTTTCCAGTGCTATGACTGCAGTGGTGATGGGCACTTCACATCTGATTTATATGTGCCAACAAATGATTCTCTTTTCAGTGTGGTTTTACACCTGATTCCCCCATTCAACCCTTTGCTTAGACACTTTCTCCCCATGATTTCTGAGGAGAATTTTTCCTTTTACTTCCCTGCTGGCCCCTGCAGCCTGGCAGTCCATTTCTACCACAGCACATTTCTGCTGGATCCTTTGCAGCTTGTCCCCCACTGCATCCCAAGGTGAGAAGGAAAGCACTCAAGAGACAGAACAGTTTTTCTGCCTTCCCAAAGGTCTACATGCCCAACAAACTGGTCCTCATAAAGCTGTAAAAGGAAAAAGCAAGGCTTCTGTTGCTGGTGTGATGTGCCAGTAATCATATTTTGATAAGTAACTCAGAAACTGCAACAGCTTACTTGAGAAAGAAAAAGAGCAGCTCAGCAAAAGGACTTCATGAATTTTAAAATTAAATTAACTTGACCATTAGTGTTAAAATTTTTCTGACATTACTTTATTAAACCTACCCAGGGTGCAAGTACTTATAAATATTTTAAAACAAAAAATATTTTCAAGTGCTTTAAGTTGTTTCACTAAAACAATACTTCTGTGACTGCACACACACATAGGCACTGAAGGACTTGTTCTTCCAGACTATTTGCTAGTTTTATCATGGTTGTGTCAGTCTGGGTGCCACCTGTGTGATGGCTTCACTTGACAGAAATATGAATTGGAGAAAGTAACAACAGCATCATCCCTGAGAAAGGAGGGAAACCTTTCTATACCACTGAAAGCAGAACATGCAAACAAACCTCCCACTGGGAACAAACCTGTTCTACCCTGTCTACTTGTTAATATGCTTTATTCTTGCCAAGCTGTATGCAGAGAGGTTCTGTGTCATTAGCTAACACAAATCCAGATTCAAAGAGGTCTTTGAAGTGACAAACCTAAAATGACAGGGGATGGAAAAATAAACTGTGTACCCAGCAAGGCTGAGCTCTTTTTAATGGTGAGTATAACTGGAATACACAATAGAGCAGAAATATCAGCTTTTAGGCCCATTATACAAATATCACTCAATGAGTAGTTATGAATTAATGAATGATTGTGCAGGGACAGTTCAAAGAATGCTGAATTTTCATGCCAGGGTTCCTAATGCACAGATGCCTAAGAGCAGGACTTCTAGAGTTACAGCCTTCAGATCACAGAGACTGTCACAGCTTTTTGCCAGCAATGGTGCTGTGAAAATTTGCATCATTAGAGGGTTTAGTTTGTTGACTGTGTTGGGACATCTCATATATACATGTGACACTTGGAGCCTGAATTAAAAACTCTACAGCAGGTAGAGTATTGCAGCTACAGGGAATGGCAGGAATAAAGTCTGTGACGGCAGGAGTAACCAGTGGGACTAGACTAGACCAGGTGAGGAAGAAGGAAATATTATTTATGCCTGCAGAGAAGTTTAAACTTGCTATGGTGTTGAATGGGAGCTGTTTGCATCCTGCACTTGTGCAGGTGATCAGGCAGTGCCCTCCCTCCCCTCTGCTGCAGGAGCTCAGCTCTGGCAGGGTTCTCACCTGGGCCATTTCACAAGAGCTGATCTTTCTGGGTGTCTTAAACCAGATGTGACTTCACACAGGATTTTCCTAAAACCTGTGATACACAGTTGGGCCATGTTAGGGACAGAAGCCAACCCAGAGGTAAAAGGAAATCTCACAGCTTCAAGCCCTGAGGCTGTGGGCACCAGCTGTGCCTTGTGTGAGGTCTGCAAGCCTGCTTTGAAAAACCTCCTGTGCAAGTCAGGCTCCCAGACCCTTGGTGGCATCTGAATTAGGGGCACTTTGAGCACCAACATGTCAGCATCTCTTGGGCCAGAGAGCAAGATCTGAGCAAGGGCTCTGAGGATCCCAGTGGCTTCAGTGGCAATGATGTATCCTGGTCCCTCTTGGATTTATTCCTACACACCCAAATACTTCTGTGAATCTCAGCACTGAGCTTTGATCTGCATCCTCTTTTCCTCCAGTCATGAGTGCTTTATGATGAGTCTGTCATTGAGCCTAAAAGGACTAAGGTCACTTGTTGTTCTATCTTGGGCACTTCAAACTTAGAAGTTGAAGGACAAGAAGTTACAAAGGCTACAGAGTATACACCTGGGACTCAGAGCCAACATCAGAATCAATGGTTTAACAGCATTCAATCTCTTCTTGAAATCAAAAAGAGGACAATTCTAGGCTCCTTTAAAAGAAGTTTCAAAGCATTTGGGATTTAAAGATGACCTAGATTGACTTCAGATAACAACTGAAGACAGAGAAATAAAAGCTAGTAACTAACATTACAAAAATATATGAAAACTCTATGCTTTGTTTCAGTAAAGAAGAAGATAATTAACAGCAACTAGTGAATATCATGAAATTCCATTTATGTCTTCTGACAAAACAAGAGCTAAAGAACATTCAACTATAACATGCAGCAATGCATTTATTCAAATTTAAAGAACCAGCTGTCCCAAGATCTCAACAAGATCAAAAGTAGAGCCTGGTGTGGCATTTTTTAGAACATTTTTTTAATTGGTGAATGGCTGCTGGTTGAAAGATAAAAAAATATGATTTCAGGAACCTGTTTTGACTGAACTGTTTTCACTTGTCTAGGATGAAAATGCTAGTGAATAACAAAGAAAGAAACATAATTTTTTACCTGTTCTCCCACCAAACCAGCATGCTGGGCAATGCATCTTGTTGGCATGGAATGCATGTTCAAAACCTTGCCACCACTTAGAATTTGAATTTCTTTCCCTCCCTTCTCAAGCAAGTGCTGTGTGAGCTCACTCTGACCCAGCAGGAAGCCACAGTTAGAGAAAACATCTCCTAAAGGAGAGATCAGCACAGGTTTGAGAGGAGAAAATGCTCAAACCACAATTTTGCATTCATGTACAAACTTCATCTACAAAGTAGAAGGAACATTCCTATTCACAAAAGGCTCAGAAAATTTTTGAGCATAAATGTGTTTTTATCTTGCAATTTTTCATTTCTCAGCCACCCACTTAATGCAGAACAATGCTAAGAAAAAAATAGCCATCAAAACAGACACTGGAGCCACTAGCCAACATTGTATATGTTTATACTTCCCTCTAAAAAAACCAAGTCAGCTCCAAACACAATGGCCAAAGAAAAGAGCCCTTGGTAGATTTTTTAATATATCTTCCTCCATACTAATGCCCATTTACCTGCTTTTCCCTCCTGTCAAAATTGGAACCAGATATCATTACAGGTCTAATGCAGCATGACCATCTGTATACTTAAAAAAGAGATATACAGGGAGTAGAATAAATGTCACTGTGTAGCTACAGTTGCAAAATACATGTGGTACTAACTTAAAAAAAACCAGTAAAATTGCAATTCACATTTTATCGTGATGTTATATGAAGTATGATCTATCAGGTCCTTTTCTTCTTCATCAGAGAGTAAAAATAATCATCACAAGAATCCCCTTTATAATGATGACAGACAGAACACAGCACTGTCTGCAAATTGGGAAGTACTTACAAATTTATGATCTCTGAAATCATATTTCCCTGATATTGTTCATATAATGTGTAAGCAAACAGATCTAAGATTATTCTAGGGAAGAATTTTGATAGTGCTGTAGTGCAAATTGGGCATGCAAAATGAAAGGCAAATGCCTTCTTTGAAAAATCTTTAGTATTGTGGCCTTCTCTGACTATAATTACCAACCTCTCTTTTTAATTGCTTGCTAACCATGACCAGCCCCTGCCATGCTGACATAAAATTAGCAACACTTCATTGTGATATTGAGTGGTTCACAATTTTTCTTTTCCAGAAATATGTCGACTTCCTGAAGAATAATGACAAGGTCTGGCTGTAGAGTAGTATAACTGCACTTTTCCTTGATGTACTTAGAAGTGTCAAGTGTTAAAGAATAAACAACCCGATAATTGCTAGTTAGAACTAAAGTAGGTCTAGAAGATGCATTTTGTCATGAAAATTGTGACAAGAGATGTAAAAAAATTACTTTAGCTCAATCATCTTCACAGTCTGTCTCAGTAAAATGAAAAACTGAAATCATTGCTCAAGTTCTCGGGGCTGAATGTCTCTAATTCTTTGTTCTAAAAAGATGAATATGGGTGTGAAAATAATGCTTTAAACACTGTGTTTTCCAGGTGAGCAGCTCAGTGCTTCTCCAGGCAATTGCTCATATGTTTTTTATCTAAGGCAGATGCTATTAGTGCTCTCAAACCATATTTTCATTGCCTAAAACAAATGCACACACAAAGCCAAGTGTCCTTACTAACTCAGGGTCAGCTCCTGCCACTCCATTTAAATTAATGAGGATCTCTCCAGAATATGAACTCCAGCAGTTGTTCTTCATGTTCAACATCAAATTGGCTTTCATGGTGGAATTAATGATGGGAATTCAAATATGAAACTCAGAAGTAATGATTTAAACTACAAAATAATCTAACAGGGGCACTGCCGTAAGCATGTCCTGCAGGGTTTTCCTATCAAATGTGTATCAATAAAATGTTACATGCTGCAGACATAAAGAAAAGAGAGTATAATTTTCTCATAGTTAGCAGGAAAAAATTACCTATTTATTTGACACATGATCAATTTCTCTTGCTGAAGCAGAATTGAAGGTATAGGCAAAATCCTCAGCTGGTATTCAAAAAAGACAGAGATTCCCTCCTCCCTCAATCCTTTTTCTCAAAGCCTTTGCAAGGAAGCAGGTTGGCACTGAGATGAAGGAATATTTCTCTCTTTCAGATGGTTTGTAAGTAGCTGAGGGAGAAGGCAAAGGCAAACAAACTCAAGGACTACTTTAATCCAAACCAGAATAACCTTCACAAGAGCCCAGCACTCAGGAGCATGAAGAACTCCCTACAGTGTCAGTAGGGGGAGGGAGTCACCTGGGGAGTTTGCTCATTTTCATTTTTCGTAACCATTTCCTAAAAAATACTTATTTTAAAATGTGGGATCAATGTTAAAGGCAATGTTTTTGTTAAAGATACCAAAACCATTTCAGCTTCATAAGTTAATATCTAATTTTCTTCAAAGATTTTCTTTCTCACATTTCTAATCTTATAATTTTTTAAGTCATCAGATTTTCTTGGTTACCCACCCACTCCTCAAATCTGCATTGTCTTTTGCCAACACTGTAGGTTTAGTCAACAGACAGGCTGTAATATGTTCTAGGTGGGAAAAACTTCCTTTTTATTACTGGTCAGTCTGGCAACTGAGAATACAAAAGGCACAAAGACTGAAAGAAAGGAAAAGTAAAAAAGAGATCTATCCATAGCTCAAAATTAACCAGACTGTATCCCTGTCATGGCACTGGCCATTACCACACTTTATAGGGATAAAAAAGTAAAAGAAAGCTTTACTGAAAGATAATATGGATATATCTTTGTATACGTATTTAAGTCTGCTCAAGGCTGAGTGTACCAGGTGGGAAAGCTGAAAAATACTTAAAAATATAATAAACAGTGCATTCTGGTAAGTCATACTTTCAATATTGAAATAAAGTCATGAAACAGAATTGAGAGATGCTGTGAGGAACCTGAAAACATCTGAATTGTGTTTAGTCCTACCAGAAACAGGGACCCAGTGAAGAAATAAATCATCTCAAGTGATGGCAGGGTTAATCACAATCCCTGAATTCCAGGTCAAAATCTGAATTTGATATTGATGTAATGGTGATACTGTCTGTGCTGCAGGGAGAGCTGCCAACATAATGAATGCTTGTGGACACACAGACAAAACTGCAACACTGGCATATATGGCATTTAATAACTGGTTTCACAGCAAGGAAAGCTAAGGGCAATACTTTGCCCAGTCCTTTTTTTGGCTGCTGTTTCAGAAAAAAAATTCAGGGGCAGCCCTAGCTGGAATGGGTACAACCCATGCTGAAGTCATCAGGACAGTTTTTGATAAAGATGTGCAACCACCATAATTTGTGAAGGACCACAAGTGGCTCATTGAATTTTGGTGGCACCAGAGTGCCTGAATCCTTTAAACTCTCCTGAAATCCCCAGTACACAACTTAACAAAGTGTTACAATAGAATGCATTTCCAAATTATGTCAAATTGAAATTCAAACATGGCTGGCTGCACTAATACATACTAATGGAGCAAAACACTCATATGCCTAATCCTCACTGACACTTCTGGTTTACATTCTTCTCTCCAGTGTCTCATTATGCATGTTCTCACTACTCTTATAAATTTTCATTGATGTGTCTTCTCCCTTACTTAAAATGCAAACATCTGGATTAAATCAACTAAATTCACTCTGTCAGTTTTGCACTTACTCAATAGTTTTTTAAACAGAGCTTCCAGCCTGTCTGTATTTTCAAACCTCCATCATTAAGAAAACATGAACTCTCACTTGGTTGTTTCACTGTCTGATCATGTTCCTTTGAATGATTTGTGCTGGAATGTAAATATAATCACTCTGATTTGGTGTTTGTTAGCAAGCTGCAGATTCAAAAGCAAATATAGATATGTAGCTACACAGCCTACATCTTTTATTAACAACAGATAGAGTTGAATTGAGCTCCAATCTGAGTGAGCATTTCTTGCCAGCTCTGAGGGAGGCAGGTGTAACCTGTGCTGCTGTGATGAGCCTCTGGTAATTGAAATGGTTTTGGGTCTCAGCCCAGCTTAGCATGGAAAATTTTGTCCAATTGTAAGAGCAGCTCCACCACAGGTTTTAGGTTTTTACACCAATGGATTATCCTTCCTCTTTGGTGTGTTGAATAACAAGCCACATTTCTAAGTTCTTTTCTGAATCATGCTTTGCTGAGCTCTCCTCAGCAGGGCACCTGTAAGGCACTCCCAGAGCAGCCAAGCTGTGTCACAAACAATTAGATGGCAAATGTCTCAGGAGCACTAAGAAATGTGGAGAGCACTTGTGAAATAAAAGCCCTATAAAAAAAAGTAAACAAAACAGGAAAATTCTAACCAGAGAGAAGACTGGAGCATGCCTGACAAGCATCTTTAGCAGAAAAGGTGTTACCCTTCTCCCACATCACCCTGCTAATGGAAGCTTGTGTGCCAAAGCAGGAGATAAAGGGGTTGTGTAAGGCAAACCCTGGTTGAGAATAGCTGGTACTCAGGAGGTTTTGATGGAAAAGTTTTGGTATAGCCCTACAGAGCCCCAGTGTATCCTGTCTGTTACCTCCTCTCTCCCCTACACTTCCCCAACAGCCTTTCACAACTGCTCAATATCTCAATGTCTCAAAACAACAACTTTTCTTTAGGATCTCTCCACAGCCCATGGTGGTGTCTTAAAATTAATGTAAGTAAATATTTTCATTTTCAAGCAGTTTTCAGCTGAAAAATAGAAATCTTTTCAAAATGCTAATAAAAATTTAAAAATGCTAATAAAAATCCAATACTTTCAAAACTTTTTAGAGGTTTACCTATAAAAATTCACAAAATAGGTCTCCTCCCACAGCCACTTTTGGTTTCAACTGATTATTGCCAGAAAAATGAGTGCAAATGTCCTGATTAAGTCTTGTTATAAAATGTCAGGCAAGTAATGTCTGCAGGAATGAGAAGCAATTAAATGTTCAAGTAAAACAATCAAATGCAGGAAACTGTGCTGTGAAAGTCAAAACTCCTAGGGCCAGCAGACAAAACTTGGAAAAAGAACATAGGTGACTAAAAAAAAGCTAAAAAGGAGACTTTTGTGAACTCATCAGTGTGAAGAAGTGATTAGTCTCCTTTGTGAAAAGAGTAAATGAAGGAGAAAATAGAATATAAATAAAATTGTCAGAACGAAGATCCAAGAGATGTGAAGCTGACAAGGTGTAGGAAAGAGATTCAGAGAAAACTGCAATTAGGAAAAACTGAATGTACCAGACTAAGGCATCTTGGTCATATTTCTCTGTAAGAATGATAAAGTTCATCATTACTGCCTGAAGTAATGATGAAGAAGAAGACAGCTGCAGTTCAAATGTCTCAACTTTAAAGACTGTTGTCATCAAACTAGCAAATGTTGTTTTTAGCAAACAATTTCATGTATTTAGGCCAAGAAAGGTACTTCACAATTTTTAATGTATGCCAAAAGTAGCAGATAAGTTATTTGTAGAAAAATTCAGATGGATGCAATTCCTTTCTGAGCAGAGGTTTTCTTTCATTAAGAACATCCCAAAATATGGAGAGGCAGCTACAACTTCACAGCCAGAAGCAAACAAATTGCATGGATTTTAAAGCAGGTGTAATTCTCTGATTCAAAAGGGGATTGCAATTATTCACAGTGAGGTAACATTTTACTCTTCAGGAAGGAAAAGCTGAATATGTAGATGAATTGCCCAATAAGTTGAGTCAAATTCAGTCTGCTAAACTTTTTGCCATCAGGTATGAAGCATGTGAGAGAAGTGAGCAATTAAATCAAGTTCTTAAGATATTGGTACAGCCAGAGTTGCTGGGATGAAGATTCTTTGCTTTTTCTATAAGTTTACATGATGGTTTCTCTCTAGTTCTGTTCATTTGTGTATATATTCTACTTTTACCAAGATTTCTGAAAATGTATGACTTCTGCAATTTGCATAAAGAAAATTGTGTATAGAAATGTCTCTTTCACTCTTTTTAATGTGACTGAAAGAGATTTTTTCCTCAGCTGCATTTCTCCTTTCCATCTTCTGTGAAGGATGAAGGATTCCCTTTGATCACTCCACATCAACCTTTTTCAACTCTGTGCTCACTTTTTTTACATTCAAATACTTTGGTTTTATCTGTTGTCTCCCATAGCAACAGTAGATTTCATTTCCTTAATGCTGAAATCAGTTAAAACTTTGAAGATCTGTAACTGCTGTGGTTAATGGGAAGACCTGTCTCATCCTTTCCCTCCACTCTGGATGTCATGCTGGATGGATAGCAAAGCTCCTTTAGTATTAATTTTTCCTTAGTAACAATACCTGTGTGATTTATACAGTAACACCTCCCAGCATGACAACTGACTTTAATCTCTTTGCAGTATGTGGCACAGAAAAATCAGTAACTTCTCACTTGACTGTCAGGTAGTGAAATACATGGAAATGTTCTTCCTTTAATGAGAATTGCAAGATAAAACCTTTTGGCTGCCCTCGGCCGAGGCCACGGAACAGAAAGATGTGAACATGGGGGGTAACCTGGGGCGGGGAGTGACATTCACACCCAGCAGCTCATTAAGCTCAGCTAATTGCTGCCAATTGCCTGGTTCCTCCTGCGAGCACTGAGGTGTTTTCCTGCACAGAGGGGGAACAAGCTGGATAATGTGGAGGTCAGCAGGGTTCAATGGACTGAGCACTCTGTGCATGTGTGAGTCAGGGGCTCCTGCTCTGAGGACTGGCTCAGACACTCATCCTCCTTAAGGACAAAGTCCAGCCCTGCCAGAGCACTGAAGCCACGCTCCTACCCAGCTCCAGGGTGCTCCAAGCAACCAGAGAGGGAGAGAAAGGGGCTGCACAGCCTGCCCTGAACACGTAGAGGAGCAGAGGTAGGGATGGAAGAGGGCAGGTGCCCACTCCTTTAGCTCCCCAGGGAGCAGCCTGTGTATTGCATTAGAGGAGGGGACCACTAGAACCAAAAAACTTCCTTTCCCCATCTTCAGTAGTCTGGCAGCCAGTTCCCTGGCTGCAGAGAGGTTTCCCAGCAGGAGAGGTTTGAGCCAAAAAATGTGGAAAAGATTCTATAAACCCCAGTGTTTTCTTTTCTTTACTGTTAATTTTCAATGCAGAGCTACACTCTTCTGAGACAGAAACCCTACAGACACCTGGGACAGCATTTGTAGACTCAAAAACATATCATCTATTCATTATAGATATTTCACTGTTCTTTACCCCATACAGAAAGCTCAGGTATGTTCTATGACACTGCCCAGGAGATCATGCTTAACTTACCACAAACAATTTCAATTTATTTTGAGCCAGTGCAGTTTGTCTAGACCTGCTGTTGTCAAGAAAGAGCAAGCAGAGTTTTTTCAATCTGTCTGGGTTTTTCTTCCTTTACTTTATGAAATGTTTTGTGTGCTGATATAAAAGATACCTGGAGCAAAAAAAAGTACATGGTTCTTTTGGACTAAAGACACCCTGACAGATGAGACTTTTTTAATCCTTTCACTGAAGTTGTGTTCCTGTTATAGTCCTGCTATGTGTCCATGCTTCCTTTTAAGATGCTTTTTATTTTGCAAGCAAACAGAAGTAAGCTCCTAAAAACACAGGTAAGATCTTGTTCACGAGGATGGAAGTAATTTCCCACTTCATGTTCTGTACCAAACATAAGTCAACAGCTCTAATCACCATAACAGACTGCATGGTGGTTTTAGGTATTGCTATTAGTTCTAATCTTGCAGCAAGTTGGAAAGTATGGCAGGTGCTAAGTGACTTCTCAATGTGATTTTAAGGGCATAGCAACATGACATTTGTCAGTTCTGAAGAGAAATATATAGAAAGAGAGAAAAAAATAGTCTTGGTGCTAGGGCCACTCTTGAGAAGCACTCACCTTTCTGAATTGCACTGGACTGTATGTGAAGACATAAAAACACAAAGTTAAGACTGATTTTGTACACATCAGTGCTGAAATGAAAGTAAAACCTTGCAGCAAAGCTGCATTCTCTCTGAATAATCTCCACTACCTTTTTGTGACACCAAAGAAAGCATTCAGCTGGCACCATCTGCCCCATCTCTTTCACCAAGTTTTATTGAAATAGAGCCAAAGACTGCCTATTAAATCCCTTCTTGAAGAGTGAGAAGAGGCAGGAAGTCGTAAAGAGCCTCATCTGCATTTGATGTGGTGCACATTCTCATCCACTGCTCTGCCCTGTCAATCCATCTCTCACCCCAGGGCCACTGGTTCATCAGAAGCTCTAAGGACTCTGACCATCCCTGGCTCTCCAAATCAGCTGCTCACCCACTGACTGCAGGTGCTCCTTCAAGAGTTTGTTTTTCAGGCTTACTCAAAGATGAGACTGATTCAGGCTTCCCCAGCTGTGCAGCCCAACCTACTGTCACACTTCTCATGTGGTGAAGTTCAGGGGTCTGAAGGATGTGCACTGGCAGGCACACAGCACTTGGCAGTGTTAAATTATTAAGCTTCTCCAGTGCACCAAATAGAAGCAATATTGTCTTGTAACTTAATCAGCTTCTTGTGTAAACACTGTAGCAAGAGTTCATCAGTGAGGAATCATCTTCTTGGCACATGCCACCATTTACTTGCATAGTGTTGAATACTTTAAGGGTGAAGTGTAAGTACTTTAGGGATGCAATTTTTAAGAAGTTTTAAGCAGGTGAATTGAACCATGGAGTTGAATCAACCCAAGCCACAGAGCTGTAAAGTCAGATATAACCCAAGCTGCACATCCTCAGCAAATCACCACAGGTGTCCTGTGCATGTCTTTGTCAGCCCTTTGAGAACTTCAGTTACCCTCCTCTTTAATGCAGTGTCTGAGTGCTAGGTGCACACTCTCAAGCTCCCCATGCAATTGCATAATTAAAACAATTAAATTTCTTAATTTTTAGGCTTTCATACTATTACTTTACCCTACAATGAGATTCCTGGGTCAGCAAACTCTTAAGAGCTCATTAATATCATTACAGCACATTCCTGAAGAGAGGAAAAGAGAAAACAGATTTTAAAAAGTATAAAGAAGAAGGAAGAGGTGCTGTTTCAGTACTTCAAGAGCCCTTTCCCTAGGATTATTTTACTCACTGATTTTGCAGCTCTCACTACATGTGCTCTTGCTCTGGCAAGTCTTCCCCACATGCAGTGTAGGGGAATTGCTCTTAACATGCAGCAGAGCTCAAAAAGGCTGTTTTGTCACTGGCAACTGCTGGGTCTGTGTCAGTATCTCACTGCTCCCCTGTCTTGCTGTTGAGGAGATGACAAGGTCATACAGTGCTAAAACACAGAAAATATTCCTCCACCATGACATGCCCAAATAATGGAGGCTTGTGCCTGAGGGGGAGCAGTTCATTGAAGTTCTGTTAGTGAAAGGAAAGCTGAATTTCATTTTTTTGATTCAATCTCAGCAATGGAGAATCCTGCAAGCCATGGGGAGTGGGTTTTGATTTTTCAGAAGGGGCAACAGATACCCATATTTTATGCTTTGGGATTATGTTGTGGTATTATGCTTTGTATTATGATATTAAGTTTCCTCACCTGTGTTTAATGGATAGAGTGCCGACCATTGGTCTTGAAAAGTGCTTAAAAAATTATTTCACCTCCAAAAAAAAGAAAGAAATAACTACTGTAATCCATTATCCCCATACAGAGTTTGTCATAAAAAATGTTTCCTCAGAAAATGCTGTGCATGTTTGGCAGATTTATATGCATTTATGTTGACAGGTTTCTTGAAATACCCATGGAAAGAAAACATCATTTAAAGCCACAGTTTAAGGCTGTGCATCTCTAAAAGGTTGCTTGACACAAAGAGGCTACCATGTTTCATTATAACAAAATTTCAAAGGATGAAAGCAATGGCTGTAATCAAACCAAACACCCAACTTAAAACATCAATTCATCCGCCTCTCACCTGAATTTTGTTTTCTAGGCTATTTCATCTGCAACTACAATGACATACATAAATAACCTGAGAGAACTCAAGGCTTATTTAGCAGTGTATTTCTCAGTAAACAACCTGCTGAGCAGAAAGTCCAGCTCAGCCCTGCAGCACAGTAGATGTGGTCAGGTCTCTGCAGTGTGTCTGTACCCCAGCACTGCAGGTCCTTGGCGTATTTCACTGCAAGAATTGAGGGGTGGGTTGCTGAAACCAGTGCAAGTGTGATTCCAGCAGGTTCCCAGGTGAGGAACAGGCTACAGGACTGGGGCTTCCCTGCAGCCTTTTACCAGCTGAATGGTTGGAAGGCTCCTGCTTCCATCATGCTGCTCAATAACACTTCAGTTATGTCCAGATCAAGTGTGGCTGCAGCACGACAGATCCCTAGAGGCAGCTGGACCAGCTCACACTCACCCAGGAGAAAACCCCTGGCAAGACTTTGTATTTGCACCTCACAATGCACAAAGCTTTCCTCAGATAATGGGAACAATCTTGCATAAGAAAAACATAGTTTGAAAGGAAAAAGCTTCCCGTGCATCTCAGAGCTCGATATTCCAGCTCCAAGTGAGCAGTTTCTACTTCTCTGTTTGTGCACATGCCTCATCTCCAAATCTGAAAGCCCTCCTGTTATCTTATTTTCTTCTTCAAGAATCTGACAGATTTTACCAAAATTTGCTGAACAAAATTATGTTCCTGCTATTTTTTATCTAAATTTCTTTTTTATTATCAAGTAGTAACATGAAGACATGGATAAATAAAAGGAACAGACCATTTTTCTATTTTTTCACCATACACTTGTAATGGAAAAGAAGGAATTATATAGAAATAGTTGTTTTATCCAAAGGAAACAAGAGGTGTAGTTACTGAAATGTTTCTTTTTGTATTAAAAAACTACAGTGGTCTAAGCCAAATGCTGAGTAGTACAAGTGTTATCAACAGGAACCAAATAGATAACATTTAGCCCAGTAAGACTCATGATTATTTGCATGTATAATACAGATATTTCAGCACAAAAAGCATTGGTCAACTGTTTTGTCTCTGTCCACAAGTACATACACCTGCTAGCTGTCCAAGAGAGTGCTGGGGCTAAGCCCTTGAGATAACCCCTTTATTCAAATCCCTAAATACAGATTTAGGTGCCTTAAAAGATTCTTCTCAATTTGGAAGCAATGTCCCAGATGTCTGGGCTGATACAGAGCTGTAAAGAATTAAATTCTCCCTCAGTCCACCACGATAAAAGAACAATATCAGTCCCACTTTACACTTACATTTTGCCTTTCCCTCAGGTTTGATGTACTTCAAGAAGTTAATGGCTTTATTTACATCTAGGACACTGTCTCCACCTCCCTTCCTTCCCTGCTCAAAAATTTCCCCAATATCTGAAGCTGACATACTACCTGCAGAAAGTCCTCTGAATTTTTCCATTATCTCAATTAGCATTTTGCATTTTTAAGCCTTTGATTCATGTGTGATTGGCATCTTACCCTTTGTTCTCTTCAGTCAGTTGTGCTTACCTCTCCTTTTCCCATCCACATAATGCCCCAGGTAGTTTTCTCCTTTCTTTTTCACTTCCTGCTCTTCCACTATTCCATTTCAATATTTCTTTATTTCAGATCATTGTTCTCTGCTTGTCAGCAAGGCTTCTATTTTTTCACACATAGAGGTACACTAAAGGCAGTCTGATTTGAAATGTCACCTATAATCTTGTTTTTCATTCCAATAATTTAATGAATTCTTACAGAATTTGGAAAGCCATGTTCTGCACTCAGTTTGGTAGCATAAGTTCAATATTCCTCACAGCAGTAATTCCAGATTAAAATGGTATATACATAAAAAAAAAAACAAACCAGACTCTTGGACTAAAAATGTATTTTCTTGTATAACATTCTTGTTCCATTAGAAAAAAATCAAAAACACAAACAAAAAAAAAATTAAATTAAGGCTTTTCCTTGTTTATGAAATGGAAGACATTTGCAAGAAGTTCTAATAAGATAATGTAGGAAGGTCTCAGTATTTGTATTTTTATAGTAATGCCCAAGAAGTCCAGCAAAAATAATGGGTTTTTTGCTAATAACACCAACAGCTACACTTGCAGAAGAAGTGGTAGTTTCTAATCCCAACATGATTAGCAAAAGAAGGCAAGGCCAAAAAGAAATGTAAAATGAGCTGCTCAGGAAGCCAAACAGATTCCTTGAGTGGAATGTGTTCTCTGAAAAGCCCATTCCCCATCTTTGCCAACTCAGATCTCACACAGAATCTGATTTAAGCTTCAAGTCATATACACCAGAGGGAGTTTTTACTGTTTTCTCTCTTTTTCTACCATGATTTAGTGACTATTTCTCTTTGAGACCAAAACTCTTGCTGAGTAACTGCAGGAGCCATCAGGCTGTGCTGCAATTTTAGTATCTGGAAGTATGTTAGGGAAGAAAATCAGCCATCTTTAAAATGAATATTGTTTAGCACATTGATAATCAGAGGGGGAAAAAGAAAAGAAAAAGTAAAAAAAAAAAAAAAAGGGTTGGGATGTGGGAAAATATTCCAAATCCTTCTCTTCCTTGGGTTCCCATTCTAGGATTAATCTGAAGAGTGTTCTAACTCAATCTCATCAAATTAAAGAGCACAGGAATAGATACATTTTCAGAAAAGGATTCCAGAAGAACAAGCTTCCTGCTCTTACAGAGCAATCCCTGTTTCCACAAGTGCTACTTGGTGAGGGTGTGCAGCCTGGGGATGCATTGAGAAGCAGGAATTTTATTCTCAACCCATGTGAATTGTATAAATTTGGACTAGAAAGGCTCTTCTTGCAGCTGCTTGTCCAAGATGATGTCCCTCTGTCACCTACAGTGTTTCTCCACACATACAGAGGCTCACAGAAGAAATCAGTCCAACAGCCTCTCAAAGTAAATATGACCCCACACAAAACTTGCTGAAACATTCCCTGGCACAGTTGTAAATCAAACAAAGGGAAATGAGGTGTAATTAATCTTAGAACCAGAACAGCTGATTTCAAAAGACACAAAATTGTCCAGGAGTCTGAGATTTGAACTGTGTGATGGAGAGCAGAGCCCTCAGTGTTGGATTCATTTCATCACCAAGAAGTGCTCAGCCAAACATTCACATATTCAGATTCACCCAGTCTATGCCATTTAAACCTTTACTTCAGTTATGTGGAAAAGAAAAATCAAGACAAGAAAGAAAGCTGGGTTTGAAACTCTCAGCAATGGCTTTGCAATTCATTTGGTGTTCTTTCTTGGAGTCCAAGCTCCTAACTCATGTCTGTACATAATAATCCCAGCTTCCATTTGGGGAACAAAAAATAATTTTCCAAGTTTCTGTGGCTTAGAAAGATAAGAGAAAATATGTGCTGCCTAAGGGTTTCCAAATCAGAAAAACAAATTTAAAATATCTCAGAGGTGATCTGCTTTAAAATCTCATGATTTATAATCTGCTCTGGAACCACCTTTGGCCTCTGACTTAATTATTTTTGTAAGCATGGGACTGTAAATACTTCATTTCCCAAACAGACTTTTAGCAGGAGCCCCACTTCTCCTCATCCTAAGGTTTTTCTGGTCATACAGCTTTTGACTAATTCTACTGCAAAAATGGCCTGTATAATATTTTTAGGAGTGTTTCTTTACCATCTGCATATTACAAGACAGTTTAATATACTGTTGAGGGAATATAAAATCACTGTAATTTATCACTGATGCAAAATAAGACCGTGAATAAAGCACCTAAATGGGCTGTTTTATTCTTTTTCCTGTTCTCAGTGAATATTTGGTTTTGAAAAAGAGAAATCATAATAATTTTAATGCAAATTAAGTTACCTTATTCCCTCTCCATCACCACACAATCAAATAAAGTGGCAAGGGAAATTACTGCAATTCCCTGAACTTGTTTTGTTATGCACAGAAACTTCTGAATACATATCATGTGAGGCAGTAATTAAGTTCCTAACTTATTTACTTCTTCTATTGGGGCTGCTTCATCTGAGCCACAGTCTTTTGGCAGGAAATCCAAATATTCATCTGAGATGCAGAATATCCTGAGCTGTTTTAGCAGCTCGCAGTTTAATTTAGATATTAACCATAAACACACCTGGGATTAGACAATGGCTATGCACTGCCTAGAAATAAAGAGGCTATAGAAATCCCTGTGAAAAATCTGGCATGAAAACATTAGTGTTGTTCATGAAGAACACAAAACAGAGCTTATTTCCAGAGGGATTTGAAGCATAAGGAATGAGAAAGAAGCAGAGGCTGGAGAATTGCCTTTGCTCTATACAGGTCCCAAACAGGGATTCAAGAAAGTGAGTGGGTTTTGCAATTTCACAGGCTCTCAGCATCTCCTGAAAGGCTTTAAGATTAATATTTCCAAGCAAGAGAGAGAATAAGATATCTGGCTGAGGGTTATTGTTTTGACCAGCCACGTAGCAAGAGGAGGAATAGCAGCAAAGGATAAGAGTCAAAAGCCACCACGTCAGAGCCTCCCACCTGTGTGCTGAGACCAGATTCTCTCAAAGGCCATACAATATTAAAACTTCTACAACAATCAGGCCAGAAATGTAAGGCCATCAAGTTTCACTGGAGGAATGATACTTTCATAGAAAGGGCTTGTATTGTTTCTCAATTGTCTTGCTGTTCTGCCTACATTTTTGAATGCATGGGCTGATTTTAAGCAGAGGTTCTGCCTGCAGACCATGCACAGATATTCAGTACTCTTCCAGAATAAAAAAAAAATCTGCAAAGGTGATTTCAGATATGGAAGCCTTTAATTGTGTGTTCCACCACTACCTACAGATCCTTTCTACTGCAAATTCTAATTTATTAGCTGGTTCAAAATTTCCACTCAAAAAGAAAGTAAAATTTATTTTAAATAAAGGCAGCTATAATAACTACTTTATAATAACTCTGCCATGATTTTACAGACTTGTCCAACCATATCTCCTTAATTTGTTTTAGTTCAAAGGGTTATAGTTGTATTTTAGCTTATTATTGTTACATTCATTGTTTTCTTTTGTGCTTACATTTGTGCCTGGGATTCATTGAGCTATCTAACAGAGACTAAGAAAATAATATTTAAATACTCACTGATATATAAAATTTTATTAACAAAAAATATGAAGTGATGAAATGTTATATGATTATATGATTAGTTATAAAAATACAGCTTATTACTTAGAAGTTTATTTAGTTACTTTGTTTCATTATGGATGTTCTAGACAATTTTATTAAGAAACTCCCTTGTTCCTTCATTGTTTAGCTGTAATTGCCAAATGTGTGTTACTGCTAAACTGTTAGACTGATGGTATGAAAACAAAGCATTCTCAGCTAAAGTTGTACCAGTACAAACACCATCAGGAAATGGAAGCAAAGGCTCTGAAACAGGAGACAGCACCAGGGACATGAGGTTAACAGAATTCACTCCAAGCTGTGGACTTTGGCCAGTTACAGAAGATGTTCTGCTAGATGAGATTTTCCAAGCAAACATGAACTGCAGTGAGTGTGGCAGCCAAGCTGGCTCTGGGCTGGGGGCACCAGCCCTTGGAGAAGGAGTGAGGAATTGCACTTTGCAGCCCCCAGAAGTGACAGCCCCAGAGGGCCAGACAGGAGCAAAAGGAGACAGAGACAGAGCCAGGGCTGGGGGCAAGGCCAGCACAGTGTTCAAAGAGCAGGTGGCAAAGTCTGAGGCTCAGTGGGGCTCCCAGAGCTGAGGACAGCAGCCATGGGCATCAAGGGCTGAGAGTGGCCCCAGAGCCCTGGCACACACTGGGAGCAGAGGTTCAGACTGGAGACAAGGAGAAAGCCCCTGGGAGGGCAGTCAGACAGACAGACAGACAGACAGACTGCCCAGAGAGCCACTCCCTGTCCTGTGCACGTTTTCCAAAGTCAGGATAAATTCCTGAACATCCTGATATAACCACACAGCTGACCCCGACTGGAAGAGAAGGTCCTCCAATCTGATTTCTTATGAGATCCTATACTTCTGTAAAATTTAAGTGACTATTTAACTTCATCTTAGTTGACACATTTCAAACATGAGTGCAAAAATGTGTATCTGTGGCATTTTATTTACACCACTCAACAAACTGAGAGTTTAATATTGATTTACTTGTTTTATATAATTTCTACAGACAAGAGATGGTACAAAGATGAATACAGACCTGACTTGTATCTTAATATTAATTTTTCTTGCCTTGTATAACCTGTACA
The DNA here is from genome assembly GCA_013400575.1 of Peucedramus taeniatus. Taxonomy (NCBI): domain Eukaryota; kingdom Metazoa; phylum Chordata; class Aves; order Passeriformes; family Fringillidae; genus Peucedramus; species Peucedramus taeniatus. The sequence continues at coordinate 19,297 of WBNO01011412.1, forward strand.
TGATACAGTTTTTATCTGTCTTCATGTTTCAAATGGATTTATCCTGTAGCACTTAAACATCTTTTGCTTGTCTCTTGTACTCTCCATAGAATACTGTTGCTAAACAAGTTAATACCTATCTATCACATGCTTCAAAATATCATGTATTTCCCTACCAAGGCTGTCATGTTTCCCTTGTGAGACAAGTGTTACAATGGCTATTTAATTACAATAGAAGGTAACTGATTGACTTCTTTGCATTTATCAGAATGAAAACATTTCTATTAATTTGCTGCTTTATGCTTTGACATTGCCACTGATGTGTGCAAGGAGTTCTGATGAGAATACAGAGGAACCTGCTACTTCAGTGGATGGGGGAATGTCATCAGAGAAAGAGAAATGTGCTGCATGCCCGTGGGTTTTGCTTTTTGCTGGAGCAGAGGAGTGTGCACTTCTCACCCAGCAATATTTTATTGTTAATGTTGCTGGTTCATTTCAGATGTGTTCAAATACATCACTGCACCAATTCTTGTGGTTTATCTGATATCCTCCAACAGACCAAACTGAACTGCTTTAAACACTTTGACAACAGCTGGCTAGAAATGTGCATCATTTAAGCCCTTTTCTATTCAAGCACTTCCATTTCCCAGGTGACAATGTTGTACACTTGGAACCATAAACCTGTAACACATGAGTACAAACCTCCCCATCCTTTTCCTGCCTCACCCTCATCCTTTAACATCCAGATACCTGATGCCAATTTAGAAGTTTATTTAACTTCTTTAATGTTTAAATGTTTATTTAACATTTTAAATGTTTATTTAACATTTATTATTTACACTAATAAATGCTGAGGAAAAAAATGGAAATCCATTAATAAGGTAGGTGGAAGAGGATCTCTCTATGCATTTTTGGCAATATATGCAGCCAATAAAATGCAACCAATAACTGCAGTGCAGACTGCACATACCATAAGTAAGCACACTAGATTCATTATGCAGGTTATCAGCCTCTGGACCCTGCTGTACCTCCAATTTCATGTATGGAGAAATAAATCTAGACATTGTCAAATGCTAAATATAGGCTTCTATATCTCATGATCTAGGTATCTGAAACCTGAATTACACAGAACATTGGCCAGTTTATCAGCATCTGTTTTTCTTAATATTTTTTCTGCAGAATAGAATTGTTTGGAAAATACAATCATCAAATCCAACCACTAATCCAGTACTGCCAAGTCCTCCACTAAACCATGACCCTAAGTGCCACATCTACACACCTTTTAACTTCCTCCATGGATGGTGATAATGACTATTCCTGAATGAGTGCAGGGCTTCATCCTCATCAGATTGCATCCTGTTCCTTCGTACATCAAGATCAGCTTAAATACTCATCCATTCATCCAGAGAATCTGCAAAGTGAGTGAGCATCACTTCCATACCATCATTCACTCCCTTAACAAAAGCACCTCACAGCATCACAGCCAGGAGAGACCTCTGAAGGTCCCTCATGACACAATTGTGCACAACCCAGTGCACAACTCATATCTACCTCTCTGAAGCCTCCAGTTAGTTTTGAAGCCTTTAGAGGTCTTTTCATTAATTTTTTTTTCAATTTCACAGAGAAAGGAAAAAGCCTGAGTTTTGAAAATGAGGTGGGAGAAAAATTTGGAATAAAATTTGAAATTTAGAAATATGAAAGTCAAGTAAAATTACTTAACAGTCATGCAGGAGGATCTCAGGTATACAAATAATTATAGATATTGGATGTAAAGCCCTAAACCCTTCATTCAGTAAATAAGAGCTGCTTTTCTCAACCTCAAAGATAAGTTTTAAAAAACAGCTAGTTATTAAAAATTAATTCAGGTGCACTTATGAATAAGAAACCACTTACCTTCTTTGTGATTCTATTCACAATAAGCAGAACTATTATAATATTTTATCATTAAGCTATCATGAGATTTGGAAATAAAATCCGCTTAGTGGGAAATGAGGCTTTCATAAAAGAAAGGCTTATTTAAAGTTCATTACATCCATAGAAGGCTATCTAAAATGTCCAGGTTCAGGCACTCTGAAATGACAGGGGTCATCTTCAGAGGAGCTACTGTTGCTAGGAGACTCAAGCATCAAAGTACCACAAGTTTGTAATTTACCCTTATTTGTCAAGGGATGTTGATGATAAATGTACTCCCCAGAATGAACAAGGCTTTAACCAGGCCTGCATCATTTTGCATGAAAAAAGGGGACCACAACCTCATCTTACTGTGTTCTAAGACCTCCCCAAATCCTTGGATTCACAGTCGAACAGGACTTGCACATTTCCTACTCTTGGAGTAGAAGTGTTTTGCCATATCCCTTTCCCATGTCATCCCACTCCATTAACAACTCCCAAAGGTAACTGGCCCTAATGGGCAAGATAAAGAGAGTCAGCATTTAAACATCTGTGATTTAAAAGGCTGCCCAGTGAAGGAGGAGCAAGGGGAGTTTGGGGTGAGCAGCTTGTAAGGTAAGACTAAATTTGAAAATAGCTCAGACTGGATGAGAGGATGCAGCCTTTCATATGTGGTGGAAAAGAGTTTGGGGATTTTTGCCTGGGTGTAGCTATGGATCACCATAGCTACCAGATGCACAGAAACACCAGCTGAAGGCAAAAACCTATTTGTTTCTGTTGACCCCAGAGATCTGATATCAGAAAAGAACCACCTTTTGACTGGATGAGAGCAAATGTTACACCCATCTTCAAAATGGGCAAGGAGGACCTAGGAAAACTACTGGGCAGTCAGGCTCATCTCCATCCCTGGAAAGGTGATGGAAGATAACATTCTGGAGGTCATCAGACAGCAAATAAAAGAAAAGAAAGTCTTTGGGAGTAGCCAGCATGGACTCAGCAAGGGGGAATGATACTTGGCCAATGTGACAGCCTTCTGTGATGGCATGGCAGGATGAAGGAAGAGCAGTGGTTGTTGTTTACCTTGACTTCAGCAAGGGTTTGGACACAGTCTCCTTCCTACCCTAATCCTGTGATTCTGTGATTCTCTGAGCAGTGCACACCAGTGCAATACTTTGATTCCTTGTAAGATGCAGTCCCAGGGCACTGCCAGCCTCATAATGAACAAATACTTACAGAAATTATTTTGAAGAAGTGAAATGAAAGTGCTGAAGGCAGTCTGCCCTTAACATTGAAATGGCTGCAGAAGCTCATGGGCACCTTGACTGCAAGATTATTGAGATGGTTCCAGCACAAATGAGCTAATACAAAATAGAAAATAATGGGAAAAGGACATCCTCATAAGGACAGGTTATTCATGACTCTCTAGCTCTAGACAGACCAGGTCCAGGAAAATTCTAACTGCAGTGTGAATGAAAAGAAGAAAAAAAGAAAAATAGGAAAAATAAAAAAAGGCGGGGTGGGGGGGTGGGGGTGGTAAAAAAGGCTGGAAAATGTTGCAACTGTAACAGAATAACAGCTGAGACATTTCTATACTAAGCCACTGATGACCTGACACTGAAATAGACTGTTACAGGAGGGCCTTCAGATCCAAAGAAAAACAGGGCAGAAGTGGAGAAATGCCCAAAGACATACACAGTTGCACAGATAACTATTGATTTGAACTGATCTTCCTGGATGGGAGACAGGCTTTTCTTTATTTACACAGTCTGGTTACCATGTTCTACCAAAACGATTTGAAGAATTTCACTTCGTGTGTATTTTCCTTGATTAGCAACAGGTCTGAATATGTATTTCCTTAACATCAAGTCAAATTTTGATTCCAAGCCAGCTGCCTCCCAGGGCAGCAAAAAAAGATTCTATAAATTATTTATTCACATGATAGGGAAAGTGTGCTTCTTCCATATCCGTATGGATTATTTGGGGTTTGAACTGGATGATCTTTAAGGTTCTATCCAACTTCAAAATGAAGTGAAAATCTATACACAGATCAGGACTCTAACAGTCTGTAACCCTGAATCCACCAAAAGCTTGATTCAAAGCTATTCCTTGAATAGTTTCTGTAGTGTAATCATTCTTTGCTCTTTCAGTGATACCTCAGATTCTCCAGTGAGTGCACAACCCAGCACTTTCATTCCCTGTGATAAACTTGCAAGATGATAAATTCCTGAACTGGGCATTTGTGTGCTCCTCTTGTGTTATACAGCCAGGGCTTCCCCCCCAGCTAACACACCATTGCCTGTCCCTCGAGATGGAAAATTAAGGAGCTTGCCTTCCATCTCAATTTTAACCCATCCCTGGCTCCCCAGCTCCAGACAGTTGTCCAGATCAGGAACAGGAAAGTTCTGCTCCTGGTCTTGTCTCTGCCCTCCCATGGCTGTGGTCTGCAGAACAGTGTTTCAGTAGCAGGACACCAAGTCCTTGTTTCCAGGAGATGAGATCCACACCTCAGATTTGCAGAAGCCTACCTATTCAAACATGTGCCAAATTACATTTAACAGTGCCTGAGCCATAAAGGAGTTGAACACTGATTCCAGTCACACACTCTGTTGAGATGAAAACACATTTGAGGGATCTACTGATGTTTGGTTCCCCATGCACACCCCAATCCTTCTGTCCCTCGCTGTCATTCGCATCTTGGCTCATTTGCATCTTGAACATAATTATATTCAGAGCAAGACCACAGGGCATGAACTCATTCCATATTTAACTCCTAGTCCCAGAAAGGTCATCAGATCCCATAGTGAGAGCAGATTTAAAAGAACTGCCACTTCAGCACCTCTGTGTCAGGTATCTTTTGACCTCATAGTAACTCTACAGGGACTTGGGGTTTTGTCAGCATGAGATTCTCTGTATAGCTTACCTGTAATTATGAATCCATTTACTTAATACAGTTCTTGACATGTATTTTTTAATTTATAAATGTTTTAAAGATAATTACTTAGTTTCATTAAAAGTAAATCTGAAATGGGAATACACTACTACAATGGTCATATTTCACTTTAATAGAAAGGGATTGACATATTTTAAATGCAAACAAACCAGGGAGATATAGTGAGTATGGCCACTTAGGCTGATTGAAAGATGATTGAATAATAGCCACATTACTGTGAGAAAAAGTGGCTTCCCTCTTGAAAAATAATTATGTTTTTCTGTCTAGCTGCAGCAAAGTAGGTGGGGAGCTTAGATTGTTTTGTTCCATCAAAAGATGACAAGAGTATGGATGTAGATCTGTACATTTAATTTAGGTTCACTTTTTAATAGAAAAGTGCTATTTTGAAACAAAGCCAAAGTTAACTCCAAATTCACCGAGAATTTGTATTCGGATATTTGAATATTTTCCTCCATTCTTTGCAGCCTCAACTACTTACAAAGTTGTAAACTGAAAACAGTTTATTTCTTCTCCCATAGCTCAGTTTTTACTTGGATGTATTTCACCCACAAAATAGTATCACTCTGGCTTCATTTGGAGTATAAATAAATTTAAAATTAGTTGTATTCACAACCAATGGTTTTCACCAGTTATAGAACTGTACTGCATTTTGCACTGAGAGACATCAGCCATTAGTCTCCAAGGATATGGCATCAAATGACTAGGCTCTTTGATTTCTCTTGAGAAATCAAAAAATGATAATATTTGTGTATTCTCCTTGAGCAATAGACCAATTTACTCTCCAGGAGTAAAGTTAATATCTGTGTTCACCCTTCTGTTGCCATCATTTTTCCATCATACACGTTTCCATTCCAAGCAGCTTAGAAAGGGAATATTTTATCTTGAGGTTTCTTTTTTTCTACACCCTGAGCAATTGCTAAACAAGATTATGGCAGTACCTGAGAAATGTGCTCTTCTTTCTCCTGGCTTGCAAATCTGGTATCCCACATTACAGCGTCTTACTGGGGGCTGTTTTCTTTCCTGTTTGTCAACTCTGGGACCAGAGGACTGCAGTTTAAAATCCAGATTTAGTTCTGTAATAGGTCTATGGAAAGAGACACAAACCCACAAACTACAAAATAAAACCACCAATTCAGGCAATGAACACACTGCTACTCTGCTGTGCCAGTGCTATATTAATGATGCAGCACATCACAGCTGCATCAAAAGTTCCTCAGTTTGAATGGGGTTAAAGGTGAATCAATTAGTTTAGATATAGAGGAATTAGAAATTAGTTCAAAATATCCTCTCAGACCAACATACCTGAAAATACTGTGAAATATTTTTCCAGAAATTGCTCCAAGCAGAATGTGAACTTTGTATAATGATCATGATAGATGTTTTTCCTTTACAGTCTGATTTCCCAAACCAAAACTCACTTGAAATGCCATAGAGGATCTGAAATGTCTTAGTTTAATATCAAGAGAAAATGAGATCTGAGGAGTCACCGGAGGCATGGAGCTCTGGCAGTGTACTGTCCCCTAGAATATATTATTTTAAATTATCAGACAAGCCTTTGCCACTTCAGAACTGAATGCCCAGTTAGCAGGGATGTAAACAAAGGGAGCTTGCTAAAAGCCAGGCTGTTGCACAGAAGCTGAGCATCACTGGGGCAGGCTGCCTTCCTGCCCTCCCCACTGGAGGAATCCATCCACCTACTGATGCTTCTGGCTCTGCACAGCAGCAGAGGCAATGACACACCTGCAAGCAGCACCCCATTACTGGGTTACACAGCACAGCTTTGATCCTCCACACCATGGCAGTATAAAGCCTGGTCCAGGGGGTACTTGGAAAGGAAAGAAAAAAACTGCAAGAAAAAAGAAAATCTGAACTTTCCAGAACTGGGTATTTCTGAACCACAGTCCCCCAAAAAGGGAGAGACATCTCCTATTTTGAGTCTTCCAACAATCATGTCAAAAGCCAACAACAAACATCCTGACCAATACAACAATCCCCTGAGCATGGAAGCTGGAGCCTTCTCAGTCTAAGATGACCATGATAGAACTTGTCAAACAGATGTTGAAGGTGGCAGATGTCTTAAAGGGGAAAAAAAATATGAGTATAGCAATAAAACAGTGTGACAAAAAATATGCACACATTGGGCAAGTTAAACTTTTATGAGTGGTTGGAATTCTGGAATGTCCTATATTTCTATGCTTTTCTTTGCCATCTTGAAATTCTTTTAATATCTTTATTCAAATCAAACTAGTAACTTCCTTTATAGATATCAGTCAGACAGTAAAGGTTATTTTCTGTGTATAGTCCATGTATACAAAACTCCTTCATATTTCAGTATTATTGGCTTAATAAAAAAAATAATGAATTACAAATTTCTTCAAAAACTGACAGTGAAAGCACTGGAGTCATAATTTGTAGAGTTTTGGGATATCTCTGAGCCTTCTGAATTGAATGGGGCAGCAAAAGTGGAGTAAGATTGGGGAGCACTGCATGTCTTGCAGGGATCATTTTTAATTATAGATTTTTAAATAAAGAATTGACAAACAAACACAGATTTCTTTCATATTAGTCAAAACAGAAGAAACTGAAAACACTGAATATAAAAACACAGCTAGAGTCTCTGCTGAGAAGGCACTGCCTATGAAAGGTCCATAGTTTTCAAGACTTACAGCAACATAGGGGAAAGGTTATCTTGAAACCAAATAGCTTCCACATCCATCTCCACACAGGTTTGGGAAGGTTGCCAGGATGCTCATATGTTATAGAGTAGTAAAATTCTTTCTGAAGGAGAAAATTCAGCTTTCCTCAGGATGTTTTAGACCTAAAGACTGGGAAAAAATTTAAATTGTCACATCTCCATGGACACAGGAATGGAAGGAGATCACATCATTAAATTTTTGTTTACTTTTTAAGTTGCTCATCAGGTATGAAATCAGGGACACTCACTTTAAATGAAAAATTGAACTGAGTGCATTTAGACAAGCATTTATAGGAAAAGAAATTATAAGAAATTATATGGATGACTTGTAGATGACAGCTTTGCATTATGTTATATCAGATATTTAGCAACATCACTGCTGCCCACCATAATAATTTTCTGCATATAAGTCACACATGACCATCAGGAATGATTCTCCAGGGAAAAAATACTATTGCCCTATTTTGCAAAAATAACTTAATATTTCTGAACAATAATTCCAAAAAACACAATACCAAAATACTGTGGCTATACATGGTGGGTTATGTAATATCTGCATTTTAGAGTTACCAGAGGGTTTTGTTCTTGGAACACAATGCCAAAGAGATGATTTTGTTATTTATTCATGGTGCACTGTTTACAACATAAATAAGGTGACCACCAGTGTTAGGGAAATAATACTCTGTTGCTTATCAGAGGGAAGGCCTCCTTGTCTTAGGGGAAATTAGAACTATATCATCTTTTGCAGTCCTCGTTTGAACACAATTTTGGCATCAGACCTCTCTGACTTCACAAGTACTAATCTACATGAGCATATTAATCACCGATTTCTACAGAGGAAATGATACCTCAACACACCAATTGTTCTGGAAATTCAATCATAAAAAATTGTACATTCATATACGTAAATTAATAGATATAAAATGTAAGCTAACATTTTGAAACTCACTTCTACATTACAAAACTCCAAACCATGGGTTCAGGTAGTGCCCAGACCTCATATTATCCCCTCAGCACTCCTGATGCTTTTGGTCTCCAGATAATTTGGAAATGCAGACCTCACTTTTTCACCTTCAAACATGCAGCCACAGTTTGTGGAATAAGTAGCAAGAGTTTTTTCTCCAGTGAGTCTCAGACACAAGGCCAGATCTCAGGAACTGATAACTCCTCAAGCTGAGTCATACATTGCTAGCACTTCCCCAGCTGATGGTTATACAAGAGAACAGATTTTTGCACTTGTTCAGCTCTCCAGTACAGTACATCTACAGGGATTATACCTGTGGATGGTACAATCCTATAGTGACTGTATTTGAAATAAATAAATTAATTATCCACCAATTAATCATTTGAAGAATACAATGTAAAACAAGTCTCAGCTGGCCTCTCCTACATCTTACAGGATGGTCTGTGAATGGGCACATCAAAGCAATGACCCAAAGCAGTTAATCATTAATGTCATTGATTTGCCAGAACACAGTGCACCTGCCAAGCTGCACTGCTCATTTTAGTCTTAATGTCTTGAGAGAAAAAGCCTTGTGCCCTGTCAGAGGCAGATAGATATTCTTATATATACAAACCTATCAATAGCTTTACTTAGATGTGCATTACTAATCCAAAGCCTGAAAGCTGTAACAAAACAACACTTTCTGAATGGTATCTGAAAGAGAGAAATCATTCACACTTGATTATTGTGCTCAGAAGCCCACAGGTTTAGAGGATGATCCTGACTGTGTTGTAAATTAAACAGCTGCTGAGATCTGATTGAAAAGGCTCAAGTGATTTAACCAATCACTAAAGCTGTTTATTAGAATTACAAAACAACAAAGGAAATCTTTGGTTGATGACACACCATCATATTTTAAAATATTCAGCATGGCCAAGAGGCCAGGACCCTGGGCATGCTGTCCCTCTCCTAAGCTGTCAGGCATACACAATAGGTGGTGTAGAACACCTATTCAGAGAACATCTAATTTGTATCAGCTGTGAAGATCCCCTCTTGTTTCACAAATGAGTTTTTCAGTTCAGTCAAATGAAGACCATTTGTGAAATGTTCATTTAAAAGAACAATATTCCTCTGCAGTGACAAGTGGAGGAATTATGAACGAGCCAGAAATTAGTTGGTAAAACATCCCCAGTTTTTGAAGCTCCCCAAGATACTTCAATTACAGTTTAGTTCTCACCTAGAAAATGTGCTCATTTAAACACCTTTCTTCATTTTGCAGTATAAATTATTATTCTGTTCACATTTGGACTAACACATGCAATATTTTACAGTTTTTTTATTCTTCCTACAAGACACAAGAACTGCTTTTTCTATCTCTTCCTCATAGGTGACTCTTCTTGTAGCTAAGGAGACACTCCTGATTTTTGTCCAGCAACATAAAAGAAGTCAGATTCAGACACATATTTTCCTCAGCATTATTAGATTTATGACCTCCTTGGTTTTATAAATATTTCTACTGGGCTTATATCCATTATTGCCTTACATCTATTATTACTACAATATCATCTTTGAAGGAAGGCAAATAGAAAGGAATTCAGCAATGTCCTGTTTGGCCATTCACATAAAGCTTTAATAACTTTTCCAGGTTTTTGCTTAAGAATTCCATTAAAATCATCACTTCTTGGATGCAGGCTGCTTCTAGAAAACAAAGTTAAAGTTTATTACAACACGAAATAAATATGTACTTTCTGCTGTTATTCAGGGAACATAAAATATTAAATTTTTTTTCCGCTCTAAGTTGTAAGGCATTTTGCTAATATGCTGCAATTTTGTAGTAATTTAAAAAGGTCACAGACCTCTTTATAAACTTGATAATACAGTGCACTGCAACCCTTCCACCAACCAATGCAATGAATGCTGTGCTCCCTGAAGTCAAGTGGATCAATGCCTGGTTCTACAAAACATTTGGGGCCTCCATAATGAGCACAACTTCTCTTTATCACTTTGGTTTTCTTATTTCCTGCTCCATTTAATGGCACAGCCAGGGAGATATTGTCAATGCAGAATCTCTCTCCAACACTAAATAGAAAGAATTTGTCATTTCAGTTAACAGTTGTGCCTTGTTATTTCTGTGCTTAGGGAGAAACAACAACTTCTCCATATGGCCAAAGTAGCTCTTTAACAGAGATTTCCTAAGAAGAGAGCTTTGTCTTTCTTACTGGGATTTCATTGCCCATGAGTTTTGTTTTACATTCTGGTTTCATGCCAAGAACTTTAAAACCAGAGTGAAATATCACAAAAGAAAAACAAAAAAGTGTATCTAACATACCTTCCACTGTAAACACACCTCTAGTATTTTGATCAAATAATAAGGCATAATAGAGGAGTGTGATAAAACACAAAGTACAATGCCCTTGTACCATGTGCTGTGCATCTGCAGAGCTGCTCTGAAAACTTGACTGCAAATGCCACATGGGCTGGTACCAGGCCACACAACAGCCAGAGTTGCAGCTTCCTCACCAGAACTTCTTTGGGTAGACCAAAGAGAGACTTTCTAGAAGCTAGAGGTGTCTCCTTGCAAACCTGACACCCCTCTGATCTGTCAGGTATCCCCCTGCAGCTCCCATGGCTATAGGATGGGCCATTGGATGGGGCAATCAATTCCCAGTCTTGACACAACCAAGATACTGCACAGCTGCCCCTCCTCTGAGGCAAGGCTGGGTTTATCCAGGTCTTCTGAAAGAGAGGGAACAGGTAGGATAGAAATTGGGAATTGGTAGGATTAATTGCCCCTTTAAAAAAGGCACTTTGAGAAGGATTTTGATCCTGGTGAGTGAAAACTTCTGGGCACTTTCCAAACCAAGCCCTGCTCGTGGATGAGAGCAGGAATGACAGCAAGAACAGTTCTTGGGGATCCCACTGATCCTGCTTTCCTAAAGGCTTTAACTTCCCAGTCCTACTTGTGTCATTAACACTGTCTGAACAAGATAAATGTTAACTGAAACAATTTGTTCCATTATGGATCTTTCTTTGTCTGTTATTTATTTGATTCAATTCAGAATTTTTTCTACATTATTTTAAAGGGCACCTGTCTTCAGCTTGAGAGTGACTAATGCAGTAAGACAACTGTAGAACAACCTGAGTTGATTGGAAAATGGGTGAAAGCTGTTATACTTAATAGAAATCATTTTGCTTCTGAACTGGCATGTGTATGTCACTATCCAATTGATTAATATTTGCAGTACATCATCTTGCACCTGGTAGCTGTGGTGATGGGCTGGGATTCTTCTTTTCTAGGTCTTCAGTGAAAAAGGGGAAGTTATTAACAGTTGCAGTAACATAGAGCAGAAGTGTTAGATGAGGAATGAGAGACACAAACACCTCTGGTACAGATGGATGGAACCAACAGAGTCATCAGGAGAGATGGCAACTTCTGTCTGCCAGGGGTCCTAACCTCAATGGGTTCCAGGAGTAAATAGTTGAGAAGTATTCATGAAACTTCCCTGGGAATTACTTAATTAGGAAAGATTTAAATTATTTAAATCACCAGCAACTGAGTGTAAGTGATGAATTAAACACCATGTTAGAAACACAACTGAGAAAACTACTGGGAGGGCAAGCACAACAATCCTTTGCAAAAAATTTTATATGGATAAGAAAAGCCTCTGTGAAAAAATCCTTAAGGCTTCTGCAAATAGAGCTGAGAGTAGCTTAATATGAAAACCTGCATAGGGGATGGACAAACCAAAGCAAGACTGTTGCCACACAGTTGTTCACCACAGATAATTTTCCAAGGTCCAGGAAGGCTCGTAAGGTTTGGTTTATTGGCAAGAAATAAGTTTATAGGCTATGATATAAATTATAAATTAATTTCTGGGCACTTCTCAGAAATGGCAGGAGGAAATGCTGTGGCTGCATTTCATCAACAAAAAATTGCTTAACCTTATTAACTAGTAGATAAGAGAGGCAATGAGCCATATGAAAAAAATAAGTTTAGGGGTTACATGCTTTAACAGTCAAACATCTTGCTAATTGAAAGAAAAAACATGGCTCACACAGAAAGAGTGAACTCACCTATATCAGGGCATGAAATCAAGAGTGTGAGGGAATTCACATACCTACTGACATTTTGCTTACTGCAAAATTCTTAGTGCCACAGAAGGTAATGACATTTTTAAATACCTCCAATTCAACAACAAAGCTGAAAGCAAATGCTATGCAGCAACTTCTAGAAACAGCTGAATGAGATGTTTTGTGGGTGATGTGGGAATTCTGTACCTCTGGACCTGAATCTTTGTTAATCTGAAATAGAAATTTTAGAACTGAATGAATGCTATAGAAATAAAGTGGATATAAAAGACTTCCATTTCCTTTAGCAGCCTTGCCATGAGGCACTAAATGAATTTTTTCTGGATGCCTGTTTCTGTGTTTATCTGCCCCAAATATTCTCACTATTGTAGGACTGAGAAATGAAGTTAGTACTGAAAAAAGTAAACTTTGAGTCTTTGCTTTTACAGACTCTAAAGGAACTAAACTTTTATGTTAAAAATTGTATTCCTTTTAATTAGGAACAGGGGAGAAAAAGATTGAGATATTGTAGACAATCTCAAACATGCAGTAAGAAAATCAGAAACCACTCATTAGCTGCCTCTGGGGAGAGTCCAATATCCAAAAAACCATTTGGTATTGAAATAAGACCAATAATATGTTCATATTCAATCCATGAACAGGAAATGAGCTCCTGCTTATTATGACTTATTTTCCTTCTTTAGATAATGATTTGACCTGGCCAGTGAAGAGACTTAAATCTCTAGATTTTATTTTGTCCAGTATGACTCACATTAAATTTCCATGATTAGAGCAAGTTTACATGTTGATAACATGTAAAGGGACATCAGGTCAGGCATTTCCAACTTAAGACCTTCTTGCTGAAGATATTGCTGCAGCAGAAAAATAATTCATCACATCGTGATTATGAACTTGAAGAAAAATATGTGGCATGATATTCCCTTGTGAAAAGGGGAGATTTAAAAAATACAGATTGATAAGAAAAATTAAGAGCTCCTGGAATCTGATACCTCATTGCTTTTCTCCAACCAACTCACATGGTGGTTGAAGGTCATTTTGAGTGTCACATGTTCTTCCACTGACTGTAGGGCTTCACACACTCCTGTGGTAACATACAGTCAGCAGAAGCATCTCTGCCTTCCAGAGCAGTGACAGCAATTGTCCCTGTGGGAAATTTGTTCCCAAATGCAAACAGCAATTTTCTCAGCTAGTAAGAAAAAGCAGGTTAACATTTCCACTCTCATCTTACTGTGTAGTTGAGGGATGAAGTTTTGTTTGCATTTGCAACCTAGTTAATCTCTACAGTAAAAGGCACACATGCACTATTACATATTGCCAGAGGCTCACAGTTTGTGGAACAGTTGTATATATAGAAATAATATATCTTAAATACACAGTAAGTGCTTCAGCACCACTCACCAGCCACTATATTATTTTAGGGTGTCTTAAAATTTTACTGGCAACACCATAACTTACTTAATTGGAGTCCTGGAAATAATTCTGCCATAAATTCATTGGGAAGAACACAAGGCTCATGAAGAAGATGAGGAACCATGTTAGATGAGCATACAGAGAATTCCCAATCAATACTGGAAAAAAACCAAAGACAAGATCATGAGGTTTCATTAAAAGAATTGCTCTAAAATGTTCTGTGCCAACTCTTGTCCTAGATTATATCAACATAAATAAGAAAAATACAGCAGCTATAAACAATTTTACACTTTGAATTTGGTGTAAATAATATCATAATCTAGTAACATCACCTAGCAAGTTTTTTGCTATAGCATGTGAAATATCCTGTTACCAGTACCAGAATCCCACAACCCTCTTCTAACAGCTTGATGCTGTTATGACTTTCTATACTTGATACCATTTTATGCTTATGTTTACTAATTGTTTCAGAACTGACCTATGAAAAAAAAATGCTATTTTGTTCCACTAGTGATTAGTTCCAACAATAAGGTAGCAGCAGACTCATGTCTACTGTTTCAAGTTCCTGATTTCTGTATTTCAAGACTATTTTTATTAGCACTAATGCTTATGATCAAAAAGACAGCCAGGCTCCAAGTCAAGTTTTTTAAACCTGACTCAAAGTAAGGTTTTTAAAAAGACCCTTTTTAAAGCTCCTTACAGAAGTGTTTAAAGTTATTCACTATATATTTAGATCACAATGTACAATATCCCCCATGCAAATGACAGACCATGACCATGTTAGATATAATGAGCTTATTCTTGAAACACCTTATTTGAAGTGAATTTCTAGCTAGACTTTCTTGGAAAAGGTTACTATTGCTAACAAAAGACAGGCTTCAAGAGACTGTTGTTTACATCTTGGAGCTAAACATATTTACAGCTGTGGAGAACCAGGACTACAGCACTTTACTACTGTCATTAGGAAAGAATTCTGCTTTTTTGTTTCCTGCATCTACTCCTCCTTCCCAGGAAATTATGACTTATATACATACACTCTTTGTCATTGTTTTTGCAGCTTTCCTCTTCTCTGCAGATCTTTTTCCCTAAACTGTGATCCTACTTCAGATGTCAGTCATCTTTATCACCATATCCAAGCCCCCCAGTCATCATTTTCATTCTGGATGCAATCATTAAAAAGAAATATAATTAATCATGATCAGTAGCAAGTTTATTTAAAACAAACAGTACATAATTTTTCATGTCATCAAGCTCTGCTCAGCACTTTCCAGAATCTCTGCTGTATTCTTCCCTTTCTGAGAACATTTGTGTTCTTAGTAGCAGCACAATAACATGCTCTAGGGAAAACAGCCCCTGGTGCTCAAAGGAAAGTAACTGCTAAAGGAACTTGTTGGTGGATGGGGCTTTTCTCACATGTTTCAATTGCCCAGAGAATTGGAACAGGCCTAGATTAACCTGCACACCTATAATAACACTGCAGCTAATGATCCAAGCCCAGGGAGATGGCAAATTCAATGCTCCATTGACTTTAGCACTCACAGCAGCAGCTTCCTATTCTGCAGAAGAGGAATAAAGTCCTACAGAGTCCCTCCCCTCCCCTGGCTCCCTCTGATCCCCTCTCAAAAAATAAGTTGCTGCTTTGTAGAAAATTTTGTGCAACAGTGAGGGCACCTGAAAAGAAACTTGACAGTGAGGTCTGTGGAGACTCCCTCCCTCTGATAATTGCCACAGTGCAATTGTGTTGGAAGAGGATTTTCCAGACCACAGGAAAGGATTCTGAGCATTGTTCATTGCCTTCTTCCCCCAGCCACTGCTGGGGCAAAGGGATGACTGCATCCCTAAATTGATGCTTATCAAAGGAAGGATTTCCCTTGCTCACACTCACCTTGAAATAATGAAGATAAAAAGATGAAATAGGAGAGTAATTTAACATCTGGAAGCAAAACCTACTAAAAAAAAAATTGATGCTTCAGATATAATGAAATTTTGTCACCATTGGAAGTCTCAGAAAAAGCATGAAGAGTCAGTGACTCTGCACTGCCTCTGAGACTGCTGGAAGCACTAAATGACAATGCAAAAGTAATTTTATGTCAACTAAAACAGGAATAAAAAGGTATCACAGAGCATGCATGCAAATATATTTTAATCTTGCAATGTTTTATCTAGAAGGAAAGCTGTGGGGAGTATAATCTACAAAATAAAATCAGAAAAATAATTATAATAAAAAGCCAACCAGGAAAAATTTAGCTTCTGAAATGTTTTCTCTTTCACTTTGGTGAAAGCTTTCTTCTGATGAAAAGGTCCCACAGCATGCAGTGTGACTATTTTAAGTACCTGCAGTGTTTGGAGGGGAAGGGAAGGGAAGGGAAGGTCACTGGTTTGGAGGTGCACATTGCATCTGCCTGTGCATTCTTCATTAGCAGTTGCTTGCCTGTCTTTGGGTCGAAGTGATCTCAAGTGGGATGCTAACACCATGCCTGCAATTACTTGTCAGGACAATCAAAGGTCACTAGATTAAAATAACTAATTAGGTGTCCTGACTTGTCCAGACAGAAGGGAAGATTTTCCTAAAGCTGATACATCCTTTTCTCAGCAAGATCTGGTAAATTATGTCCCACCTCCACTCTAACCATATCTGAATTTCCCAAGTACCCAGGCACCTGGTAACAACAGTTAACATTTCTTCTGCTCAGGGACAAGCACCTCCCTCAGAAATACCCCAATTTGCCTCCACTTTCCCCAGCAGAATAAAACCTCTCCCATCACCTGCATAACTTCACCATGGTACCTACATCTGGCACTTGCTCAAACCATTACAAAAGTGTCTCTGCTCAGCCAGGCTGCCCTTAGAAGTCCACATGAATCAGTTGCCTTTAACTGTTCCCTCATCATTCCAGTTCTCTCATCTTTCATACCTTACTCTTTTCTCACCTAAAGTTTTGTTCCAAATGAAATGCAGCCACTTTCCTGCAGGGAGTGACCTCAAAGGACAGGAGCAGCTCACAGAGCAGAACTGCACCATTAGCAGTTTCCTGGGTGGACAAGTCACTGAGGCAAAGAGTGGCTGCAGTTCCTGATACAGCTTTTCTAGCCACCTCTGTGAAGTGCTTTGCACTCAAAAAGCACTGGATGAAATATGTGCCATTGCTATTATTTTCAGTTAGCTGCCTGAGGCTGAGTACAAATGTGGCCTAAGCTCAGCAGCCATGACTTTATACCCTCAGCATGTCTTCAATTGCTTATCCCCACCTTAATACACATTAGAGATCCCACCTGCAGATTGTTATTCTCACATTAGACAGCTTCTCTGAACGTGGGACTGAAGGTAGGAAGGAGCAGCAGCACGAGATCTGCAGCACATCACTGGCACAGACACAGATCTGCAAAACAAAGAGCTTTGTGTCTCTTATGAAAAGGGGATTATATGAAGCTCACACAATTTTAACCATCCCAGCTCTAACATTTCTTTTAAAGCCTATGTGTCACTTTGGATAAATGACTTTGGAGAAGTAGGGATCTTGTGAGTCTCAGCACTTCTTTCTGGGGGTGGCAGGCTGTGAGACACTGCTGTGCTACAACAGAGTAAAGAATATGCACTTCTTCACAGCTATGAAACAGAAAACATATTGCATTCAAATATGATTTTCCTACAAGATTAGCAAATTTACTTATTAGATAATGGGACACTTCAGTGTGCATTTCAATTGGATAAAAATCTAATATTGTTGAGAGTTGGGTAGAAAACATTTATTGCAAAAGAATTTTAAAAGGGAGAATTTAGAAACTGTCAGACCATCAGTCAATCCTTTCCAGCATCACTGGTCTGAAAGGAGCTCATTTCAGAGCCTTCAGATTAAATATTAGAATTTATCTACAGCATGAGATACCTAGATGTTATACCCTGATTATATACCTAGAATTATCTCTCCAAATGTCCTTTGAGCACAGTTTTCTAATTAAAGGCACTTCACCCTCTCGAGTATATATTTACTCAAAGAACTGTGCTCTGTGGCTTCTATCTTATTTATCCATACCCCAGAGCATGCTTACCAGTACATCTACTTGGCAGCTGTGTGTACATTTCAAAATTAATACCAAAAAACAAATAGCTGAAGCAGGAGAATGTGCTGGCAAAACTAAATAAGAAGAATTAAGAACTGACAGGACATTGTGACAGACTTTAAATTTTGCTATAATATATTTTATAATACAAAAACTACCTAGAATTAAATCCAAGAAGACAATGGTGACTTAATCTGTTTAGCTACCTGACCTAAGTATCAAAGCCAACAATTTTAAGGCTAAAGAAAATACTTTTACTTAGGTAAATTGTTCTAGGACCCAGTTTGTTCTCTGCTTAAAATAAACAAGGATAAACAAATAAAAATACACTTTATTTCTTGCTTAAATGCCTCTGGTTTCAGCCTGGATCTTGCTATACTTTGCAGGATTGAAGAGCTACCTACAATTGGAGCACTGGTCATGGTAATTAACGGTTTAGCTTTCTGTATAAAATGAGAAATCTGAACTTCTGTGTCCTTTCACAGTCAGCTGTTGTGGATCAATTTATTGTGAAGGGATCACATGAGTTAGAATCATAACATCATAGAATATCCTGAATTGGACCCTGCTCAGGACACCCCAAGAACCACAGCATGTGCCTGAGAGCACTGTCCAAGGGCTTCCTGAACTCAGACAGGCTTGGTGCTGTGATCACTGCCCTGGGGAGCTGTTCCAGTGCCCAAGCACCATGCAGATAAGTGAAAGTGATTTCTGAAGATCATTACTGAGAGGCTCTCTAAGGAGACAGCAGCTGCTCCTTTTCCTTTCACTATTTCTGTACAGTTTGTAGTGTGAGATACACAGTCCCTGTTCACTGGTGTGGCTGTGGCTGCAAAGCTCTTTTCTCTCCCATTCCTACTAAAGCTGGCTCTAAACTATTTCCTAACTGAGGCTGATGGGCCCCTGCTCCTTCATAAACTGCTGACACACAACTACAGTAAAATCCTAGCTTGACAAGGGTGTGCTATAATCATACCAGACATGTCAAGCACATTAACCCAATGTTCACAAGTACCTGGAAGAAAAGACCCAGGAATGTCAGTCTGTGTCACCTCTGTGCATAAAACACACCACAGGAAAGAGGCCTCTTCTTGATTTCTTAGCAGCCACAGAACCATGCATCACACCACTTCTTCAAGCTTATAGACAAAGCACACCTGTGGGAACCCAGGACATCTCTCTTGTGGCTTTGGATGGGCTGAGCCCTGGGCAGAGGGCTCAGGGGGTTTGGCACGGAGCCCAAGACCCTTCTGCCCTCAATCTCGAGCCATGGAAAAAATTACCAACTTTATATGAGGAGTTACAAACCAGGGAAAGTAGAGTAGAATGATTAGCTTATCACAGGGTGGAAAAATAGAATGTTAAGACTTTTATGATAAGGGTACAGGGGGGTCGAGATGGAGGAATCTGGGCATGTACTGCCCTTCCTCCTTCTTCTTCATGGCCTCCATCTTCTTGGTGATGGTGGCACTTTGGGATTGGTTTAGAGTAGAAACTGACTGTCTAACATAGGTGATAGGTATTGGGGATTAACTGTAAATAATGTCTATGTAGTTTATGTATAAAAAGACAACACAGCCCTGAGGGTGGGCAGTGTGCCTTGAGCTGACCTGCTGAGAGCATCTGGGCTGGGCAGGGAGAACATGGTATAAATAAGAGAAAATAAACAACCTTGAGAACCAAAGCCAAGGAGCTCTTTCTTCGATCACCTGGCTGTGAAAAGGACTCTTGGGAACATCCTAGTGAGAAATCTCGAGACACACCTTTATTGAAAATACACTTCAGGGTGTCACATTAGACCCTGATTCACCTCTCTCTGATGTCAACAGAAAGAGTGGTTTGGGTTCAAAAGATTATATAATAGTATTCAGGTTTATGCACTTTCATGTGGAGTTACACTCATTTGAGTGATGTTCATCCAAGCTAACATTGCACTTGGTCACTTTGTCAAAAACTAAAATCTGGAATGAGAACCTCTGTGAGGAGCTGAAAGCCATACCAGATGTAAGCTGTCTACAATGGGAAGAAGAATTCAGAAGCCTCATAAGAAAAACATTGCTAAACCATTTAAAGATGGCTTTTCATTTTTAGCAATATTTCCATTCCTTTCAAAACTGTTTCGCTGGAAATAAATGAAATTTTTTTTAAGTGATGTTCCTATCTAATTTTAAAAGGTCAACTAAATATCTAGATGTAAAAAATTTACTTTGAAATAACTTTTGGAATATACTGTTTTTCAAATAGGCAACTTCCCTGATAGTTGTGTATGCAGTGCTTCTCATACATCAGGCTCTGCCCTGAACTGGATTACTGAGCACTGTTATAGAACAAGCAATAAATAAGAACAGCAGCTTACTTCACATATCTCTGTACATGTTTTCACTTTAGATACCTAACTATATAAATCATGGTTTTATGGTTCTTGTAGAGAGAGGATTAACTGGAAAATTGAAATCCTATTCTGGGCACTAAAACACACATTTTCTTTTGGTGTCCAAGCCCCTTCTGGGAACTGATGCAATCTCATTACAATTCCATAAAGCTTTAGGGATTTTTATAAAGCATCAAAATTGCTGTTAAGTGATCCAGCACCTCTTTGTATTTCACACCATTTGTGACACTTCACACAGTATCTGGTCCCCAGTAGTGTACACACAGGAGAGGAGAGGCAGTGTTTGTGCCATAGGCTTGTACAAAAATTCTGCATCTTCCTCAGAGGGAAAAACTTGGTTATATCTGCAAGGGATCAGAGCTGAAACTGCAGTGATCATTGCCACAATGAGAATAAAGCATGAGGGTTTCACACCTCAGGTACAGAGAAACCACTTTTAAAACCACTCAGGTACAGAGAAACCACTTTTAGGTAAAGAGAAAACACTTTTAGATCAGAAAAAAAGTTAAACTTCCAATTAATTTTCTCCTTATCTATCATAACATAGACATAACACCTTATCTATCTCCTACAATAAAGCCATTAACAGGGCAGCAGTGACAACTCTAAAAAATATTTCCTAGAATCAGACACCATTTTCTGCCCTGACACTTCCACTTTTGACTAGAATCTTGTGATTCAACTGCTCTAATTCAAATCAGGAATGAGACTATTTTATCTTGTTATGGTCACAGTAACATTATTTTCAGAAAAATATTGTTTCTAAAAAAATGTTTTTGAGTTCTTGTGAGAAAATATAACATCTCAAAGTTTAAATACCATAAATCAAAATTTATGTCTGGTCAAGTTTTTTCTCTGGCTTGCCATTCAGAACATTTGTTCTGTGCATTTGGGATAATTAATATTGCACTGCACCTTGAATTTTGCACTATTTTCTCAGAAATACCAACATCATGGAAGGTTTTTCAGTTCCAGTGCTTGCTTCCAGGACAATCTATTGTAGATGAAGTTCCTGGAATGAAGTACTCATCTGCTGATGTCAGTGAGAAAGTTGTTGCTGTCTTTAACAAGACCAGCATTTCATTTTTATCTCCTCAGGAGAAGAAATATTGGTTGCACCTGGCAAAAATTCAGTGCACTGGTCTGACTTTAGGAATCAAATTAGCATTGAGTGACATCAAAGATCCATGTCACCTAATCTTCTCCACAAAAACAGTAGCACCAAATTTCAGTACAAGAATTCTTGATCCTGATTTCCTGTCATCTACCATTGTCCTCTTCAGAAGATTCCTGGGCTGTATGCCTTTTTCTGCATATTTAGTTACTCTAAGCCCTTTTCCATGAAATTTTCCAGTCTCTCTCTGAGTCCATGATAAACTCTTGAATCCAGCAGCCACAATGTCCTGGCCAAGGGTATTCACAAGTCTACAATCAAACATGTAAGGTACTGCTTCCACCTGTCTGAACTGTGGTTCCCATTATTTCCATTCAATACTCCTACTTCGTTATTTATATAAAGTCTCTATCTTTTTCTCCAATCTTGCTGTTATTTAGTGGCTCCCACCCCAAGGGTCTCTTCCAGCCAGAAGATTCATTAGTTACACAACTCTTCCTTGTACAGAAGCCATTTCCCCTTTTTGATCCCCATTTGCTTTCCCTGAACCTGACCATGACAAACCCCAACCTTCCCACCAAGTGGTGACACCAATTTGGGGCCCATTAGGAGAAGTTCACACTAATTTTTCCCACATTCATCAATGCATCTACCCTGAATCCTATCTGACATTCTGTTTACTGATCATTCAGACCTGTTCCTTCCCCCTGTCTCCTAGACAGGTGTCACTTTTGCTACCATGAATAACCTGCTACCTCTGCACACTCTGCATTGCTCATGTCCTTGTACAGATGACATGAAAAAGGATCCCCAGTAGCAATCTGGTGGAAATGCATCAATGACAAAGTTTGCTTTGGCTATGGGTTTTAATATACTGAGAACATCAAAAGGCAAGATTTCTCCTAGTAATTCCATGCACTTGGCTTTGTTTGCCTTCTTCCACCACACAGGCAAACATGCCATTAAAAATGCCAGAGAGGAGTGT
Source organism: Peucedramus taeniatus (assembly GCA_013400575.1). Taxonomy (NCBI): domain Eukaryota; kingdom Metazoa; phylum Chordata; class Aves; order Passeriformes; family Fringillidae; genus Peucedramus; species Peucedramus taeniatus. The sequence continues at coordinate 41,806 of WBNO01011412.1, forward strand.
TGTATATAAGGTATGAAATAAGAAAACATGAAAGGACTGTGCTGATTGTGCATAGAAAAGACAAGAGTGAGAAAACTTAATGGTCTACCAGCTTGCCAAAGATTGGAACAAAAATGAAGGCAGCAAACCATTATTCATGTCCACTGAGGATAGGATAGAGAGCATTGAGCACAAATCGCTGCAAAGGAGAAAAAGTTTAATTATCCAGGATAATTAAAAATCTGAAAAGACTTTCAGGAAAACTGGGCTTGACACTACTGAGGATTCTTTAAAGAAAGCTCAAGTATCTGCTAGGAAATACTGCAGCTGTATTTTTCATCTCAGCTTAGGGCAGTGGATGCAGGTTTGTCTGAACTCATCATCTTGCCAATGAGGAAATATGACAGAAGCATTCAAATTTCCAAGCTTAAGAGAAGGGTTTAGGCCACCTGTGAACATGATCTGGTTTTCAGAAGAGCTGAACTTCTTCAACACTTACTAGGTATAGATAACCTGTAAATACTAAGAATCTTGACATGCTGGACTTTTCTCTTGCTTTGACAGCTACCTAAACCAGACCTTCAGCTACACAGGAATTAACCCTTTTTTCACTAATAATGTTCAAATAGGCAACTCATTTTATCTGTGAGATGGAAACATAGGAATGTTTCATCTTTTGGCTTATGTGGTGTTTGGGGCTAAGGAAGAATGTTTTACACACCTTATCTTCTGAGTCAGAAGGGGATTGTGGTGACTCATTTTTGTAGAGGTGTTTCTGTTACTTTTCTCATTCTTCTTGAACTCTAGAGCCTAAAGTCCCTTAAGAAGAGAAGGTAGCCTTCTTTTTTATTAATCAGTAGCTTCTGTGGTGTGGGGAAGGAGACAGAAAAAACATCTCTGCCTTTGTGGGTGTATGACATAAGTGATGCCAAATGGAAAACACACAGATCATGCTGAATGCTAAATAAACAATGCTGAAAACCTCCCAAGCACTTGTCAGTACAAAACCTGGAAAATACAATTATTTCTGGTTTGAATATCCCAGACAAATGCAGACACTCAGCCTGGATATCTGTATGTGATAATGATGAGTAAAAAAAATAGCTGTTAATTTTAGACATTGCCATAAACAAGAGACAGCAGAGTATCTCTGCATTATGCACAAGATACCACAAGACGCAGGGGGCTCCTCTCAGAGATTGGCATTCAGTGCAAGGAAGCAAACAGTTGGGATTTGTAACACCTGCATTTGGATACCTGCAGTTTCAGGGGTGAGGTAGATCTTTTAGATGAAAAGTTCAGATGAGAAAGGGGAAAAAAAAAGTGCAGTCAGAAGCAGTCAAATATTCAGACTGGCAAACTGGAACAATGCCACTGAAGTCAATCAAGCTCTGACAACTTGCAAAAGCCAAAGTGCTACTCTAGAACATTGTCTGAGCACAATTGTTATGTATTGTGCTGTCTCCCTTTATCAAAGCAGAAATTGCTCACAGATGCAGAAAATTTATTACCTCTGAAACAAACCCACTTCCATCAGCTTTGAGAAGATTTTGGACAAGTGCATGCTCTAAAACAACGAGTATCCAGCAGGCTGCTTCTGAATCAGTACTTTTTTTTTGGTAAATTAAAACTTCTGACAGGTATTAATGAAAGTCTGCAATGTTCCACTGCTTCAGCAAGCAAGCTGGATGGTCTGAGAGCTGTGATACAATTAAAGTATGTGAAATGAAACCTGTCTTCCAGTTCATCTGTCAGTTACTGAAGCAGCATAAAAAAGGTCTAAGCTCCTAAGAAAATGAACATGCCATAGATATAGTTATGCAGAAGAATATCTGCCTTTTGGGAAAGACAGGTTAATCCTTCAGTTGACTTCAACCATTGAAGTGAAAAGCTATCTTGATTTTTTTTTCCCTTCACTAAAGCTGGAAGCTGTGAATCCAACAGAAGGTAGAGTCCCTGACAAGATTTTAATCTTTCTCTTAAATGTAATTTTGTTGACATAATATGTTGAGATTTCTGCAAAACATTTCACTCAATGCCATTCAAAAGTCTGATTTTAAAAATTTGGCACTATCTGCAAATTAATGTTGTCTTTATCAAAGTGATTAAAAACATCCAAATTATGGTTAATGAAGTCACCAACACATAAGGATGTTTTCAGGATGGAGAAAAAAAAGAAAAAAAAATCCTGGATGATGTTGTTGCTCATTGTTACAAAATGTTACAAGTGGAAAATCAGTATTAAGGTTGGAAGTGGCAGAATTTTATCAGACACTAAGCCAAAGCAATTAAAAATTATAAACAATTAGTTCATTTTTGATGCAGACATGGTGTTTATTTAATGACAAGAAAAAGGTGCCCGTCCTTTGAAAGACCAGAAAGGACCTTTGGGAAATCAACTTCTAATTTCTGCATAAAGCAGGCTGACAACATTCTCTGGTTTCAATCATGACTGACAAAAGGTGCTTTGGAAAAACTGCATTCTCTTACAATTGCCAGTGATCACTCCATCAAACACTTCATAAATTGCTCTGTTGACTAGTTGTCCTCATTTGTTTTTAGTAAAAAACAAACGCATTCTCACTGAAAACGCAGCAGTGATGCTCACATCTATCCTAAATGGACCTGCACCCAAAGCTCCAGGCTCCAGTGTGGCAGCGTTCTTTGCCTGCCGGGAGGGGAGCCCTGGGTCAGTCAGGGTGTGGGGCAGAGCTGTGGGATGAGCAGAGGAGCCCTCGCACTCCTGCTGCCTTCTGCAAGGCAAAGTTCACGGGAAGGGAGAATCCTGTGCTGGGGAGCTACAGCAGGTTGGGAGGATGGAGTCACTACAGGAAAACTCCTTCACCTTCCCTTCCCCTAGTGCCATGGCCAGATGTACAGAGGCCTCGTGGTTATAAATGGTTTTGCCACTTACACAGACATTTTTCTTTGCTTCTTACACAGGCAGAAGAACTGAAGGACTGAGGATATGAGAGTCAAAATATATGCCTGCTCTTAATATAGGAACATGTGCCAAAACAGTATAAGCTTTTTAACTGCTCTAAATTATAACTCCTCTAAAAGCATTGTTTAATCCACTAGAATCCAAAATCTATGCACTCATCCCAGGGGAGAAATGTACTGTTGTAATACATTCCTTTAGGATAAGGAAATAACAAATATTTTATAATTAAATAGATTAACAGTATAGAAATGCTCACTGAGAAATTATTGACTAAGCCTCAAGATGGAAAAGCCAGCAAACAAAAGTGAGAGTCTCAAAAGTCTAGAAGAAAGAGCAAACATAGTTTTGCTAATAACTATTGACAGGGGTGAAGAATTTTGTATTGAACAGAGATTTTCATGGTTTTTAACCCAGCTTGTCAGAATTGACAATTATATTACTAGACAGTATTATCTCATGAAATGTCTGTTGTTGAGTTTGAATCTCACTCATTTGACTTTTCCCTTCTACAAAACAACAATTTTGGTCTTTGTAATACCAAATTGGAAGAAATAAATTACATTATTTTAAACTATCATATTTGCATAGTTATTATTGGACATATATAAGCACTCTGCAATTTTTAAATTGGCTAAAAGAAACCATAAAACAATGTACATGCATTAAACCATATTACTGAAAATTACATTTAACATTTCAACCATAAAAAAAATCCTTGAACTCAATGTAGAAGAGCTATGGTGAGCTAATGTGCCAACATTCTGAGTTTTCTCTTTTGAAATCTTTAAATATTCTCCAGAGGTCAAAGTCTTTAGTACAAATCATGAGTACATTTGTTTTTACATTGATCTTCAGTAAAGCTGGTTATCTACAAGACAGTACAGTCTTATGAAGAGTTCAAATATTCCACAGACCTCATTTATTGACTGGTTAAATAGCAATAAAAAAATTGTAATGCTTGTTGCCTCTCTGAAATTGTGATGTACTTAGACTTGCATAGGTTGGTTTCCAAAGCTGTTCTGAATTTAATAGGCCCCTTTTCTGTCAGTTGTAAACTACTGCTCAGCTGATTTTTGGCACACGGTTCTGAAATGCTGGTAATTTGGCTGGGGCAGAATACAATGAATGATAGAATGGATGAATTACCAGAAAGGCAATTGCTCATAACAGATTAATGGGCTTGCCTAATATTTTTGTAAACTTAATGCCTCTCAATGTGTATAAAGTGTCAGCAACTTATTTTTGCCACAATTTTTTCTCTGAAATCCATTATGGGAGTGGATTCAGCCATGCTGTTGAAACTTCTCTGTAAGAACAAAACCTCTTTGTAAGAACAGGAGATATTGATACACACCCCCAAGTCTTTCCTCAGGAGTCTTGTTTCAAACATAGAAAGGCAGAGGTGATACAACAGCAGAGAGCAAAATGTGCCACGAGATGTTTGGAATTGCCCGTTTGGTCAGTAGCTCACACAGCTGTCAAACACTATCCCAAAACCTTTAAAGCCTTCTGCATGTGCTGTTTCATACATCTGCCAAACAGCCTTTTTAAAGAACAGCTGACAGAGGTCTGACAAGAAGCAGAATGATTTCAGGTATGTTCCGGTCAAGAGGTTGAAAATTGTATTTTTGAAGCATCAAAGGAAAAGCAGTACATTTACACATCTCATTTTCAACACAATCAAATTCTCATCAATATCTCATTCTCAAAGCTGTCTTTATGGCATTTCTTTCTTCTTGAAGAAAGCCTCCCTATACATTTTCATTATATCAGTATGTTTTCTGCCCCTCCCTACTAAATTCAGGCAAGTTACATGCCTAGAGAGAAGAGAGCTTTTGGTTGGATATGCTGTGCTTGATTAAGAAACCACTCTTCTCTCAAAACTTCTGCTGCTACCACCATTCAAATCTTAAAAATCCCCAAATTCCATGGCACATGGAGAGCAATCATTTTGGTGTGCTGACCATTCTGATGTCATGCCATTTAACAAACAGCCCACTCTGATGTAAATTGAAGAGAACACATAGTCTGCAAGGAGATAAAAAATTAATTCTCAATAAGCAGAATTGTTTGATGGCTTTCAGTCAAACTCTTTATTCCAGCATTTCCATAACAATCTAAGTATTCACACTGGTGCATTTCCTCTGGCAGCAGTCACTTTGAAATAAGGGTGTTGAAACAGGATACTTTTGTATAAAAAAAGATTGCTGTAAAGAGGCATTCTCATAAACAGGTGGGAGAAGAAATAGGACAGCACTTAGATGTATAACTGGTATACAAGTGGCTGTGAACAGCTGTGATCAGCTTGGAGGTATTAAAGCAATCTTAAAATTGAAGCTTCCAAATCATATTATGTTTGTGCTCATCAGCTGGGAGTCATTTAGGGTGATCTTGGTGATACTAATCTTTTTGGAGATGTTTGTTGAAAGAAGCAGTTAAGCAAATGATTCATTTTGAATTTAAAATTGATGAGGGGGACAACTAAACACACCTGCTCTGAAAGCATGTGGAACAAGAACTGTGGGATGGGAAGTATGGTTAGGATTTAGGGCATCTCAGTATCTTCCCTGCTTGGAGAGAATAAGATGCTGGGAACATGAGCTCTCCCTTGAAATAGCCTTTAGGAAAACAGGCTATATTCCTCCATGTTCTGAGCACTCAACTGATAATATTTATAAAAAGCTTTGAGATTTTAAACTACAGAGGAAATTTAAATGCAGCTTAGGGGTTAATTTTCTTTTAGGCTTTCTTTGTGAAGATCCAGAAGTGCTACATAAGTGCTCACGAGGTTATTTCTCATCAAGCCTTATGAAAATAATTGAGGATTAGGCCAGTTTTGGAGATGGGGAAAGACAGAGGTTAGGTTTGATTTATATTTCACTAATACTAGTGTAAAATAAGTTTAACAGGAATACAATACCCTTCATGTAACCAGGATGGCTCTCTATTGATGTGGTTATGCAAGCCAACATGCAGACAAAACCAAGAGCACAGTGGAACAATGAAACATTCAGGTCTGGATTTCTCCCTTCTAATTTCAGAAAGAATGATTCTCAAATTAGCTGGGCAAAATCAGTTACAATTCATTATATAATACATGCAAACAAAAATTAGCATTTCCTTTGTATCTTAGGCTGAAAAATCTGGTTTTATCTACATGAAACCAACCTGCTATGCTCACTATTCTCGTTTTTTATGGTTAATTCTACCTGAGCCTGCTTGCACTTTCTCTCCTGTTCTGTTACTATACAGAAAGGAGCTTGGCTTTTCTCAGAGAGAAGTAATTTCCTTCTGTATCCAATTTGTGTTAAGACTCCAAATCCACAGCTGAAACACTTCCAGTTGGCCAAGCAGCTAAAAGTAAATAATGTATCCTGACCAACTCTCTCATCACAAAAAATTAAACTAAAAGATATTGACATAAGTGGAGGCTGGTATCAGTGTAAAGCCTTTATTGGTACAGCACACTATCATTTTGTCCAAAGATGAATAATGCAGGTTTCTTATAGACTGAGTATGCATATCTGGGGACCTGCTTGACCAGATAAACTGCACCATTTGCTGTGACAGTTCATTAGAACTACAGCTTCAGATTTTTCTAGTCAGGGCTGAAGTAAAAAGGAGACTTTTGCTATCAGGGATGCACAGCTGTGGGACAATATCATATCTGAAAACTGAAGGAGAAATACATTCAGAACTAGGGAAGACCTGGAGATTTCAAAAGCATTGCCCATGATCTCTGCTGGAGCTCTTATAACTTAGTATAAACTGATGCAAATCATTCTACGAAACCACTTGCAAGACATGAACCATCAGATGTGGCTGTAAAATCTGCAATTGCAATTTAGGTTGAAGGGTTCTTTGATTGTAATTAAAATCTAATTCCAACAGGAAAGGTGAATTGTCATGTTCTCCACATGGTATTTAATTCTCAGATGCTGTTTTTTCACCTTTTTCCTCTGGAGGCAAGACTCCGGAGTACAAATTATCAAAAGAGAGCTATAATTTTGGATCTGACATAAAAAAATATGTGTGACTCATAGACACTATGCATTTGTTATCACAGCCCTAAATACATGATTATCTGGTAGATTGAACTTAGAGTTTCTAGAAGAGAAAGTTGCAGTTTCTCCTTTGAATTACATTTTAGGTTTGGTAAATAATCACAGGCCCGCTTTTTCAGCTTATTACTACAATCAAAGTAAAGCATAAAGCACTTGGCAAGTGGCAGGTGTCTTTTAAAGAATAAAGATGATGTGGGGGTGAGAGCTAAGACCCAGAAATTTCTCAATAGGATAGAAAATAGATCTAATCTTTCAGTATAGCACTGAATATGGCACAAAGCCTGTAATACTGCCTTAAAAGTGAGATTCAGAAATTGAGGCAAATTTTCTAGGATAAGTAAGGAATTGGAGTGTTGACAGGGATGGCAAGATTCTACTTTTTAGAGTTTTGAAATAATCAGTCTTGGAGCTGATGTTATCTAATGCTTTTAATAATTACATCAACCAAAAGAAAATGACGTCAGTTAAGCTTCCTGGTGACACAAAATTTAAAGAGAATATATGAGTACATCAGATGTGAAGAACACTGGGACTTTGAGGAAAGGAAAAATAGAAAATTCACGCAAAATACAAATTTAAATTCTCCAAGTACAATTTTATGGGCAGTGACAAAAATTTGCAAATTTTTTAGAGCTGCAAACAACATAAAAAAAACTTGACAGTCTGAAACTAGCAAGCATATGTAGTTGGCAGGTACTTGGGAGTAAAATCAGTTTTTAATATTCTAGTAATTCTCATTTATATAATTTAATAAATTTGTGCTCTGAAGCAGTAACAGAGTCTTATACACACTCAATGATTAGTGGTTTGGTCCAGTTTTGTAACAGGAAATGATAACTTCAGCATTCTCAGTTCATACCTATTTTTTGACTTATTTTCTTTGGAAATAAGACATATAATATCATCTGTCTTTCCTAGTGAACTGTAGCATTATTGGTCATTTTTCTGTCCAAGAAGAAAGAAGAGTTGACATTTCAAAGATGATTATGCTCTTACTGTTATCACAAAAAAAAAAAAAAAAGATGGACAAAAAGAGAAGAGTTACTTGAAGACCTCACACAGAAAATCTGCAAGGGAGAAAGACCTCATAAAATCTCTGGCTGTGGGGAAAGCTCTATATAGCACTTGCTACCAAAGGACCTAAGACTCCAGTCCTGGAGAAACATCCCTCATTTTGCAAAAGATATGGTCAATATATTAAAACACAAGAAGACCTACAAAATCAGTGTATCAGTCACACAAAATTGCCAAGAGGCGAGTGCTGGTGCTTGTTCCTGATGAAATGGATAGACTTGTGAAGCATTTGGCTGTGTGAAACATTTGGGAAATTATGATTTGATCCTTACTTGGAAGAGGGCATTTCAATGTTTTAGTGCCTTCCAGGGAAACAGTAACAGCAGACTGAGAAATGTGTGTCATATATCAACACATTCACTGCTGTGCCTATGCATATTCTGTGTGTTTATGTGCTCTGCATGCTGCCTTCTCCTAAACACTGAAAGTTAGAGACCTGCCTGGGGCTCTTCTTTTCTTCCACATAGCACTGGAAACAAAATATGGCAGGGGGGTAGGAGAATGCTTAAATTTGCTGTTATCTAAACTGATACTTGCACTGCTGACTTCCAGTGTTTGTATAAGGACCTCATAGCTACTGTAAATTATATGATGCTGTGGGATTTGTTTTTTATTATTTTTAAGTTATTTTTAATAATTATTATATTAATTTTAATTATTTCAAATTTTTTTTGTTTTAAATGGTGCAAAGCTGAGAAAAAGGGTTTTGTAAAGTATATTCTGATATCTGAATAGAGAGAAACTATAAAAGGAACAGTTTCATGTATATCTTGATTTTGTAAGGGAAAAGGATGGGCAGGAAGGGTCAGTATCAGCTTTCACAGCCCAGAAAATACCAAAAATGATTGGCCAAGTTAATACCTGAGCACTTTCTAAGCATCCAAACAGCCTTCAAAGTCACAGAAGACTACCCAAACCAGAGACTGGTATCTTTTCAGTAAAGCTAAACCCAGCCATACAAGGATGCAGCCTCTGTTAACTCACTGATCTGTAGTATCCATCTAACTCACACAGAATTTGTCTTACTCCTCTGTGAAGGTGTCTTTAACACACAGTTCACTTAAAATTTCTTCAGAAGAGCTTAACATTTCTTTAGGGACAGGACTGGGACACAGGCAAATGTCCCTAGTAGCAATACAAATATCCCACAGGTGTTTTTGTCAGATCCCACTGTGCCCCTGCACTCCTTACAAGAATCAGTTTCCACCAAAACCTTTTGGCTGGCCAAAGAAAAAAACTCCTTAATTCTGACCTGATAAACTCCCTGAAGGTTTTTTGTTCCTGTTGCTGCCTTGTTCAGCACAAATGCAAGAACAGGCTGCCAAGCACCCTTCACCACCCTGTCCCATCTCTCAGGCCACCCTGGGATTAACGATTAGCCCACAACAAAGCAGCTGCACTTTAATTCTCTTGCTCATGGGAATAAAGCCCCTGAGTCCATGATTAAATCAACCTGGTTTTCAGACACTCTGGAGCTCTGAAGCACATTTTATAACCAGCTAAGCAAACTACACAAAGCTTTAGTTTTCAGTTAAAGCCTCTGCAATGTGGTGTTTCTTTTCCGTGGGGGAGACTGAATTGCTTCCTAGTCTTTACTTGCCAGTGTCAATATTTCCTTCAGTTAAGAAACAACTGCTGCTCTAACAAATTGCACAAATCTGCTGAACATCCCATGTGTGACTCCAAGGCTAGACATAATTAAACATTCCCTTTTTCTATGATAATTTAATTTTTTTTTTTTTTAATCTGATGTTTTAAACACACTGAGGGATTTTTCTGTATTTTGGATAGATGCATGTTCAGGCACATTCTTGCTAAATATTACATCACCAGATGTGTCTTTGTACTTTATAGGGGTCTGTACAAACTGATAAACCATAAAGACAAAGCTGAAATTTTAAATATATGGAGTTATTTGTCAGTGGTTTAAACATCTTCCACAGTGAATATTTTCCTGCTTAGGATGATCCAAAAGTTCATTAATCATGAAAACCACACCTGTATTTCTTTAAATGCTATTCTTTTAACTAGAGAATTTGACAACAACACCAACTACTGCTCTTAGGCAGATTTGTAAAATAAAACAGCCAGAAACTGCTACATTCACTATAAAAAATAAGAGCATTTTTCCAGATGTTAAACTGTATCCTTGGTTCCTGTTCTTTACATTAATATCTGTGTTTCCTTACTGTTATGTTTAACTGTAAATTATTATGCTATACTGTAAATTTCTACTATAGAAAAATATTTCTAGGAGATAAATAAAGTGCAGCAAGAGAGTTCAAACAATTAATTGCCTTTATTAGCCATACATAATTCAGCCCTTTGTAGTTTGGGATTTTTTTGCTTACAGGGAACACACAAAGTATCTTTCTGTGTACCTGCTTCTGCATGGTCCTAAACTAATTGGGCAATGTCTCACAAATTGCATAATTGGCTGAACATTCCTGGCTTTCTGATTTTAATCAGGAACACATGGTGCATATCAATAGTCTACTTCATTATGCCTCAAGAAGATCCAGGCTACTGTCCATTTTCAATTAAATTGTATTTTAAAAGAACAGCAACTTGACCTTTTGGAATACCACATAATAGGTTTAAAAACTTAAGCAGCTTTTTTTTTTTTTTTTTCCCTGGAATAACTAACTAACAAATAGAAATAAGCACCCTTTATTGCAGTATGTCACCAAGGATCAGCCCTCAACACAGCTTTGGGTCCACTGGCTCTGTCTTGTGATGATAATAACACCTGAAAAAAAATCAATTGCAAAAGAGTACAGACTTGTGTGTCTCTACAGCCTTGGAGCTTCCTGTTAGCATTGTTTACTAGAAGAACATAGAAGCCACAAAAGAAAAAGAGTGGGTGTGATCAGACAGCAGAACATCGAGAGGGCTCCAATCCCCAAAGGATCACCCTTTTAACTGACAGCAACATGCAAGAGAAAAATGATGAGAAAGCCTTTCTAAAGGTACTGAGCAGATCACTGCCAGAGCTGGGAACAGAACATGCATCTTCTAAGTGGTCAATCCTATTTATTTCTCCTTAATTCCAACTCTGATTGAAATATCTGTTATTTTAAGATTCTCATTACATCCCTGAAAATCTGTAAAACAGCCAAGAAGATTTTACCATCAGCATAATTTTTCTCTAATTTGGATTACAGGGATTCTTTTTGTTTACCTGTGGTGACAGCAGTTGTCAGCCAGTATTGCTCTGTGCATGATCCAAAAGTACTGAATCAGCAGGAAGCCATTAGATAGCCAAAACAGCACTGCTCAGGAACTTTTAGCTACATGAGAATTCATAAGATTGAATAGAAGCTATGAGAGGCTTTTACTGGAATATATCAGCAGTTCTGGGAAAGCTCACAGAAAAAAAATCATGCCCCTCCAGCATGTGCTGGCCATGCTGCTGAAAACCTCTCTGAAGTTGATGGGTTGTGTTGAACAGCTGGCTCATTAAAGTTGTAAATATCTGTGATTCATGTGCCCCAATGTTTAGGAATAATTCTTCTCCCCAGCTTGAATGCCACTGTGGCCTTGTGTAAGTGAAAAGTAACAAGGCACTACCATATTTCTAGGGCTCAGAAACAATCCCACACAGTGTGCTTGTTCATCACCAAATGAGACGAAAGCATAAAACAAAACCAAAAATAACAAGAAAACTCTAAAAAGAAAAAGCTATTCACTAAGCACAATAGCCTAAACAAATGGTACAGAGTATCTCTGCAGCTGAGGTGAGAGGGGATTTAAGTTTATGTAATTGATTATTAGAGACTTTAAATGTCCTTGACCTATTTAAATAGAACTATTCCCTCATCTAAAAGCATAAAGAAGCACCTACCACTCTCCAGCTAGGAATCCATCTGGCAGAGGTAAGAAAACTACCCTTATTTCAGATATAAGTGATTTTTTCTTTATTGACAGGTTCTTCAGTGAAAGTCAATCCACTCTTTTTGGAAGTACACTTCCTTTAAACAGTCCCCCACATGTAGCCAAAAGACTTCTAAAGAAAAAAAGAACAAAATTAAACCCCTTAGAAGAGTTTATTGTGGACACTATGGAATATTTATAGAGCATCCTCCTGGGCCCTGGATAATCAGAAGCCTAACTTCAAATATTCTAACATTCTATTTTGTTGCTGACAGAGGAACATTTGGACTTTTGGATAAAGTTAGCCTTTGTGAATGCTAATTCTCCTGTCCCACCTACCTTCAAAACAAAGGCCTTTAAAACCCTGGTGTGGATAATTGTCTGAGTTTAAACCAAAAAATATTTGTGGATAGTTCAGCTGCCAAAGGCATCAGGGTCCAGGAGGAACAAGACAAGCTATTCTTTGTCATTCTTCTCAATTATTCTCTCATGAGCAAAAAAACCAGATGTATCCAGATGCCATAGCAGCCACCTGACACTAATTACATCCAGGATAGACAGAAGATGCAATTCATAAGCAAAGGTAATTAGGGATTTCAAAGACTTACTAGTTAATATAGTGAGTCTTTGTCACTGGAAGTCTTGAAACAAAATGTAATGTCATTTTAAAAGCTGTGTTTCTTATCTCAATAAGAATCTATGCTGGAATTATGGGGTTCAGTACCCTGGTCTGGCTTGTACAGGAGGTCAAGATGAGACAATCCTAATGGTCTCTCCTAGCCTCTAAATCAGTGAATAAAGAAACAGCAAATATCTCCATAACTAGTCATAAAAATAGGTTGATCATAATGAAAACAAAGGATCAAAAGAATGGAAAAGTTGGGTTTGCCTACTAACATTCAGAAGTATGACAAAAATAAGCACTTGAAGAAGTAATCACTGTAAATTATTTAAAAAGCAAAATAAAAATATAAACAACAATAAAGCCAAAAACTTCTACCAACACTTGGCCATCTGCTTCAGCCCCAGGAAGGGCACTGCTTTCTGTGTGTTTTATTGTTTTGTTTTATTTGTCCTAAAGGTCACAAAGCAAGATTATCTTCTCTTCTGCACAGGGCTATTGGACACCTTAATAGATTTCATTACACGAGTCATTTCTCTGACATTCAGCTGACATTTGACTGTTCATGACCTTTCCTGAAGTGACAGGAAATATGTGCAAATCTACCTAGGAATACAATACATGTGTGGTAGAGAGCAGGAAAAAAATTTCAGGTGGAAGCAACATCAGAATCATCTTTGACATGACCATTTTCACATGTTTTAAGTGTTTGAAAACACAAAGACTGAAGAAAGCACTACTCCAACTCTTCTTCAATACTTAAGACAGTAAAGTCAATAATGGGATTTTTAATGTAGTGGTTTGAGCAGAAGAAGTGACTATGGACTGAAGTGAGAAAGGAATTACATTCAGAAGTGCAAAACAGACTTGGGTGACTGGCTCCACTTGTTTTATCTTCTGTGTACATACAAATTAAGTGATAGGTAAAATGAAATAAAAGGAGTCTTACCTAAGTGTCTAATTGCAAAATGTATATTCCTCTAGAAAAAAAATGTAACTGGAAAACCTTCATCACATCGGGGTTTTTATCACCATTGCCCACCCTTTGCCAAAAAAGACATTGGCTGTCACTCACCTGAAGGAATTCCTCTCTTTTTCAGAGCACTTGAGGATACCAGCTCCCAAAATTACTCAGTAGTTTGGAAGTTGCTAACTGGCAGTTTGGGCTACAAGCCCTGCAAAGGACTTGCCATTTTCCTTGGGCTCCTGGCTTACTTGCCACATCAATCACCTTGAAGCTGTCAGATTTGCTTCAGTTCACCTCAGACAAATTTAAAAACAAAAGCCTTTAAAATTATTCCTGCAAAACAAAACATTTTGTTCTTGATTATGATACTTAAACCACACTTTAAAATGTAAAGCATAAAATAAATAAATTGACATTTAAGACAAAACTGTCATATATGCTTTTTCTTCCCTTAGACACATTAAGTGGAAGTTCAGCACCTTCTAAAGAAAAGCTACAGACAAGGGTTTCAGCATTCACAGATACATCAGAAGCAGTGTGCAAAGTAAAAACTGAAAAACATCACTTGGAAGAATTGTTTTTTAGAAGGGGACCTCTTTGAGTCTTTATTCAGAAATAGAAGCTAAAAGGGCAGCAGCTCAGTAGCATTCATTCTCTGAAACATTTTCATTTCCAGATGACCTAAAAGGTTAGCTTGGAAGCTAGCAATCTATCCTTCATAAATATGCCTTTTTAACTTTTAATATTACTTTAATTTTTCTTGAAGACTATTCCTGTCGTGCTAGCAACACTGATGACAGAGCTGGCCCTTAGGAAGCTCCTGTTGTTCTCTATTAGTCTGGGGAGTACAGCTGTCTCCAAAACAAAGAGTTATCCAGACTGCACAAATTACTTTCATATTCCTGTTTAAGTACTTGAAGTTTGTTAGATAGTGTATTAAGTATTTAAATTTACTCACATTCTGACTCTGCCAAACACCATTCTCAAACTAAACTCTTAGTCTTTGCAAACCAAGTATTCCCCTCCCTTTAAAACTTAAATCCACTGGTCTCAAAGCACTCCTAGCAGATTAATCTTCATAAAGAACACACTGGAGCTTTCCTTTTCTCTCATAAGACCAAACAGTGGTATCTCCTATTCTTCTAAGAGCCACAAAATGCACACTCAACTCAATCATCTCCTTTGGGGAATTAAAACCCACAACACTTGCTTCTCTGGAGAAACTTCTAACTAATGAGATTTATCTGACCAGCTAAGAGCAAGGGCATGAATCAACAAAGAGCAAGGGCATAAATCAATAGCCTAATAAGTTAGGACTCCTGCTCCTGTGCCTGGATTCTAGCAAAGAAGAACATGCCCTGAGCCTCTGGGGAAAACATAGAAAGTTTCTGAAGGAAAAAATAAAATTAAAATCCACTTTCCCCAGCTGAATACTCCTGCCAGTATTAGAGTCACACAACCTGAGATTCTCACCATTATCAGTTAAAATTCTCTTTACTTCAGTTTGAAACAGCTGAAAGACAGGGGACAAAGATCCCTCCACCAGCCATGGGGGCTGCCATAGTCACTGCTGTATTGCTTGTGTCACCTCCTGGCTTGGCCTCCAGCTGAGATGGTGGAAGGGGAACAGCACAAACCAGTACCAACCTGAACCAGGGATGGAGAAGCAGTAGTTCCTTAGATGTCATCACAGCTCTCAGATTCTGTGCTGCAATTTGCTCTTTTGGAAAGGAGGATTGGGAGAACCAACTGCTCAGCCCCTGCAAACATAGCTAGAGGCATAAATCCACTTCCTGATCAATACAACTTTGATGATTGTTAACTATGATCAATCCCATTCCCCCTCAGGTACCTGCTGACAAACCAGACTTTCAGGGAATAAAGCTTGCCAAATTTATTATAGAACAGTATTGCCCTCCTGTGGCCAAAGATTATTCCAAAGAAGCGAATCTTATGAGGGTTTCTCTGTATTTCTTTCTTTCTTCTTTCTTTCTTCTTTCTTTCTTTCTTTTTCTTTCTTTTTCTTTCTTTTTCTTTCTTTTTCTTTCTTTTTCTTTCTTTCTTTCTTTCTCTCTTTCTTTCTCTCTTTCTTTCTCTCTCTTTCCTTCTCTCTCTCTCTCTCTCTCTCNACAGCCTGCTACCCACCTTTCTGAAAGGAACTGACAACTGGGAGACTCACCTGCAAGCCTCTCCAGAACCTAGATCCAAAGCTGGTTTGGGCATGTCAAGGCTTAGAAGCTGAACAGAAAAATAAGCAGTAGACATCATCCCAGTCCCTCTGGCTCCTTACATTTCTCTTGGTGATGCTCTTCACATCAGAAATTATTATCTGCATTCCTCCTCAGTGGTGACATTTGATAGTCACAGCATTTCTTTCTGGGCACTGCCATTAATCAGTCCTCTTCCACCTTCCAGACTTACTGCCTGTTTAATAATCCAAAAGTAGAATGAGCCCATTTTCAGACTAAGAGACAATCTATTCCTCCACTGGGAGCAAGCATGGACCATCCAGACCTTTCCCAAATCCATGTAAGAAAACCGATTTTCTCTGATTTAAAAGTCTTTTGGATCAGGTCCTGAGTGGCTTAGCAAACAAAGTGTAAGAGTTTGCAGACACACTAAGAACAATAACAGAGACTACAACAGGACTGACACACAGCTCCCCATGGCAACACCCAAGTTCCCAGGCTACAGAACTGATGTGAAAAGCAGATGATATCATCCCACCTCTGAATATATAAAGTTCTCTCTGAAATCCCCATAACTCAGCCAACAGAAGTATCACTTAACCAACAAAATTACAACTTTTTATTGGATTAAGTACTTGGAGATAATAAAAACCTCTTAAATATTGATCAACCACGCACCTGAGAAAACACTGTTGCAATAAAGGATTTACATAAACAGCAGGACAAATGTAGCTTAAAGCAGTCTAAATTCTTCACTATTATGGCAAAGTGTTGTTGAAAACCAAGATACAGCTTCTCTGGAGATTAATTTCACTTTACATATTGTATGGAATGGGCTTCCAATCTATTTTACCTGCCAACAGTCAGTTAATATGACTCAGCTTTTCTGCCCAGCTGTCAAAGGCTGAAGAAATAAGGATAAGCAGCTCCATCTTCCTTTTCTGATTGCCACCTATGCAGTACAAGAATGATTTACCTTTCCTTTTCACAGTATGTGTGTCTTTAATCAAGTCTGATTTCAATTTATACATATGTTCCAGTATCTTCTACACTGGATTTTTGTGTTGCTTCATTCAGGTTAAAGAAACCAGTCACAAATAATCCATATAGCTAGAGAAAGTTTGGGAATACATGCTCAAAATATGCAAAAATATTGTCAGTCATTCCTGGTAAACAAACAGCTCAAAACAGGAGACAAATCCTGGGCCACAACAAACTTACTTGGACATAGCCATAGTTTTTCAATGCACTGGAATGCAGCTAACAATGCCCACTCCAAAACACAGTTTTGTTCTGGTTAAAATAAAAAAAAACCTTGTGTTTCAGGTTAAGTACTGACAGCAAACTTTACTTGCTGCCTAATTTATGAACAATTAATTTTAATTATCATCTCAAGAGAAACAGCATCTGCTTAGCATTAGGTTCCAGAAGGGTCTGTAGAATGTGATAACAAATTAGGACTTCATACCCAGCTGAGTACATAGAGACAGGGAGGGTAGGATAAGGAATAATTCTCAATCTCTTAGAAGTGTCTCAAAAGGTTTGTTACCTATGCTTCCCCTCCAAGAACATTTTGTGCAGACCAAGCATATAGAACTGCAGTCTGGAAGGAAGGAGAATATTTGAAAAGGTTTTATCCAGAAGATGACAAGATGAGCAAGTGAACACAGCTCACTTTCTCATGAATTCTGTGTAATCAATGTTAAGAGTCACAGGCTTCTAGCATTTGGTTTAATTGGGCAGAGCAACTGTGTCTTCTGGATGAAGGTACAAAAAGCAAGAGCATTTTTCCAGCTCAAGCTCCATTGCAGTCCTGCAGCAAGGTCATGCACTGGTTACACCTTTCAGCAATGTGTCCTGTAGAACAGGTGAAGGAGGACAACAGATTTCTTCTGGGAACCTTGGAGACATCATCCATTTCCTTTTATGTACCTTCTTCCTAACCCCATGGAAATGAACAGCCACATTTGGATGTTGCTACTCACTCCCAAGTGCAGTAAATTTTTGATTGTTAATTTAAATTTTCCATCTTTTCTGATCAGTTTTTATTTTGGATGCTATCTAGGAAAAACAAATAAAAATTAGTAAGACATTTAGATTCCCATTTATTTTTATTTTTGGCTGCTGGATTCGTCATCTGTAGTGCTCAATATTAGTTATGCCACATGTAAAACTCTCCAGAATCAATCTTTTCATTTAACCATTTTTCTCTCGAAAACAATTTCTTAACAATTACCCTGATTTCTTTTCTTATGGTAGCCCATCTTGCAGAAGCAACAGAATCCAACAGAAAAAGTGAGGATAACAGGGTGTCACCAGCTAATGCAGGCTTTTCTGCCTCTCCTCTTGCTTTTTGACCCAGGCTATGGCAAAGAAAGCCAGTTCATCATCCCTCCCATGGCACACACTCACCATTTCTCTTCTATTTGGAAGCTCAGTACTCCTTGCTGTGTTGTAAAACCCCACCTGCTCTCCTTTGCAGCATATCTCTACCTGGATACTGTGTACTTCAGGCAAAGAAAAAGTCTCTTCTTCTGGCTCCTCAGTCCTTTTTCAGGCTGTTGTACACAGGAATTTACAAATCTGTGAGAACTGTTCCCATTCCTGAGGATGGTATGACCTCATCTCCCACTACAATTATTATCCTTTTGGGTTCATTTCTCTTGACCAGCTGTTTAGCCACTGCTGCTCAGGCTTTGTACATCTGAATGCCTCCAAGCCAATAAGGTTAACAAAATACCCTGAAATCAGTGTTTGGCTGGTGAAGCCCTTCTAACTCAATTGCAATCTCTCCCTCCTTGAGGAATTCTCTGTGATGCCCACTAGGAAGCACTAAGATCTCAGACATAGCAAGGGATGTAGATTTTTTCCTAGCTCTGAAATCCTCCCTTTGAACCTTCTATAGGAAGAGTAGTTATTTCAGCTGGACTGGAAGAACCCATCTGCTTATTTGCTCCATTTTCTACAGCTTCCATGACCCTTCTTCTGCCTAAATAGCTGAAAAACTAGGAACTGTAATGGGAATGAAATGTAATGAGAATGAAAACTACTCCTTTTAACATTCTCAAGTGCTCATGCCTGAATTTGTAATGCTCTAAAATGCCAAGCCACTGCTGAAGGCTGCTCACCAAACATTAGATTTCCCATATAACAGTAACTTGAAAAATATTGCTGCTTCTCTTCCTGAGTTCTGATAACAACCATACCAGAAAATGGAGATGCTTCTGTATGTCTCAACAGATGTAAAAAAAGATACTGAGTTACATCTGAATACTGCAAGCTGCGACATACAACTCCTCCCTGCACGTCTAGGAAAAGAGAGCTGAAAGTTTTGAAAGGTACAGGTGTTTGGTAAAGTTTGAAAGCTATATACACAATGGAAAAGGAACAGGAGAAAAATAATGTACCTAATATGAATATAAACTTAGAAAGCTGTGATGTCAGTGCTAAAGGGAAAAAATGAAGAGAGCTCATGAAGGTAATAAACAAGGAATAGCATGATCTAAGGGAGATGGGAAGAGGAAGAAGAAAGAAAGCAAGGCAGAGAAGCAAAAGGCAGAAATAATTCAAGGCAGGAGGACACAGAGGTACTTGCTGAAGACCTCCTACTGTCACAGCTCACCATGAAAATCAGCACTGCAGAAGCTATTGGCATTGCTGTCCTACATTTCTGAGGAGAAATGGGGATCAAGTGAAACTGCAACCACACTTGGAAAGAGCCCTTAACTAAATTCCTGACTAAAAGGACACAGTTGCTCTAGCAGGAAACTGATGAAAATGAGCACATCTGTCAGGTTGTTTCTACACTGCACTGTCGAATTCCAGAAAGGATGATTCAGGAGAAATGGAGTTACAATCAATTATCTATAATAGGATGATGAAAGAAAAATACAGCACTTCAGTATATGGTTTTCAAGGAGATGGTACTTGGCATTCTTCAGAATACTTTTTGTTATTTCATGTTCTATTCCACTGAACAGCTCTTGCATTTTTTTTTATTGAATTAGACCCAACCATGATTTCCACTGATGGGCTTCATCTCAGAGAGGAGCAGCATTTTACTACCAGGTGAGATACCTGTTAGCAATTCATTTGTTCATTCTATATTCATTGTTTATTTTATATTAATAAGCTACAGCCCAAATTCTATTCAAAAGTTACCTATATACTTACTAGTAAAAATGCAAGTAGTCTCACAAAAGTATAGTTCATGGGTTATAAAACATTAGTACCAGAATTATAAATCAGAGATGGTTTCTGGGATTCTGAGTTCTTGAGAAACCACCTCTCATTTCAAATCTTGAACATATTCAGTACCTAAACTCCATCTCATTGAAACAAGTCAAGATTCCACCTAAAAAATTCTTATTCCCTGCACACTTACTGAAAAAAAAAGCGCCTTTAAAAGTATGAGAATTGGAGAGAAAGGAAAGATGAATTCACCCCTGCAACCAAAAGTCATCTATAGCTGCAGTCAGGAGCACTGAAACAAAGAGCCCAGAATGCCTGTGAGTTTTTTGTTTCCTCTCAAAACAAGTCATAGTTCACTTTAATCAGCTGCAAAAATCTTTTCTGAAAGGACAGAATTGATAAGTTGGTTTTCATACAGTTATCTTCAGCATCAGCCCTAAACAATTTAGCTGAGGAAGTAATTTCAGGAGGAAAACAGCAATAGTAAGCTGTTATAACTTCTGAAAATTAAATACTCTAGAGAGATATTTTGAAATAATATACCAACACTTACTTTTTTCTTGCACTAAAATTAAGTGCACAGAGGAAATTATCCACTTCATGAGAATACGTATTTAAAAATCAATTCCAATCTGGTTAGTTCTCTTTGATGTTCCAGTAATTCACATTAAAGACATAGGTAAGAAGGGAATGTAAAAACAAACACTTCCCCAGTTCATCTTTTCAGCATGTTATGCAATTCATTTTCCTCAGTCTGACATTGTTTAACTTCCTGCTTGAATGCACAGAATTAAATCCAAGAAAATAAAGAAGCTATTTCAGAAAAATAAAACAGTAACAGAGATTAACTTAATTTAAATGCACCAAAAAAAGTCTCATTCAACTACAACGGAGTAGTGTTCCTAAATCCAGACTTGGAACAAAGCAGACATAAAACTTCTGATGCTGGAAAAGGACACATTCTCTGGGTTGGCTGGACAGGAAAGTGAGAGTGACCCATGCAGAGAATCATGGAGACAGGAGCTGGGGTGCAGCCTGCCCTTCTGTGAGCTGGAAATGGAGTTTTCCCAGAGAAGGGAGGTTTACAGCAATGGCTCAGGTACAGCTGTCAGCCTCTGGGCCACTGAGGGATGAGTGTGTAAAGTGCTTTTAAGACAACTGTGACTTTCCATCCCAGTGAGCTATTGCAGCTGCCTTAAGGGAATATCAGAGGAATCCAGGTCCTTTTAGCCCTGCTGAAGTAGTCAAAATTGATGTCTAAAAGCTGATTCCGACCTTGGTCTGAGATTTACAGAACAGCACACAGTGAAAGAACAGGCTTAATCCCTTGACAAACAGGATTGTGCCTTCAGTGAGAGAGCTCAGCTCAATTAGTCCAGATACATATCTCTAACTGTCTTGTCCTGGAAAACTTATAGCACATCTGAATAAATTCTCTTTAATTTAAGGTGAATTAGAGTACAAGGAACTACATATCTCTCTAAAAAATCAATGTATAAGGTCCAAAAAGATGCCTTCTCTCTTATTACTAAAAGAAATTAGAATAAGAAATAGGCTCCCTCCCTGTTTACAAAACCATTCTGAGAGATGGATGCCAGGCACAGAGAATGTTTTGTGTCACCAAGTAAAGACAGTCAGGCATCTCCAAAGCCATCTTGATTTGTAAAGCTCCTGTGCTATCAATTCCCAACATTAACCCAGGAGAGTTTGTCAAGGATTAACCTGGATCTGTATAGGGCCAAAAACTTCAGACTATTGAAGGATTAATACTCAATCCAAAATACAAAAAACCCTGCAGGTGCAAGTAGAGCCAGTAGGATTACACATAGTGTTAAGGTACCTTTGTGGCTCTTCACAAGACCAGGCTGTAGCTCACTGCTGAGTGAGTTCAGTTTGTTTAGCCTGGAGAAAAAAAGGCTTTGGGGGGACCTTAGAGCAGCTTCCAGTGCCTAGAGAGGCCCTGCAAGAGAGCTGGAGAGGGACTCCTACTAATCAGGGAGTAGTGATAGATAAAATTGCTATTTCCTCCTTTTTGTCCCTTTTGCCAGTCTTGCCCTGATTTTCTTTGGGGCTCTTGTTGTGGAGGTGCATGTACCAGCCTGGCTCTTGGCAGGTTTAGGTTCTGGCCAGTCCATGCCAGGAACCAAAGGGAATCTGAAAGTCACAACATGGTGGCTGGTGCTTCCCATTTTGTGGTTTTCTTTCATGCCAGGAACCAAAGGGAATCTGAAAGTCACAACATGGTGGCTGGTGCTTCCCCTTCTGTGGTTTCCTTGCCTTCAGCAGCTCAGCAAATCTGGGTGCTCCTGACAATATCCTTGTTATGATGCACTCATACTTCCCCATTATGATGCTCTTATTTTCTTACAGTTTCCCCATCTGAGGCCAATCTATGTGATCCCAGCACTGCTGAGTCCTCCCAGAAGCCAGGTATGCTCTCCCTTCCCACAGGACAGCCCCATCCCCATTGACGAGACCCCCAAGTCCATGTGGAGAGCTGGGAGTGCTGCCAGAGCAGCAGGTGGGTCCAGCTGTGCACCTCTCCCCCACAAAAATGAAGCATCAGCTCCCCAAGGAGGAAGGTGAGTGCAGAACATCCCCCTGAGCACCTGCCAGAGCAGATTTTAGTTGGTGCCCCACTGTGAAAGCAGAGGCCCCTGAACTGTGGAAGGTGCTCTGGCCTCTCCCTCATCCAGTTCCTGGTATTAACCCCACTGGCAGCCCAGCATGGTTCTGGGGGTGACACTGGTGCTGTCTCCAGGCACTGGTCAGGCTGTGCCAGTGAGATGACAGCAAGGTCCCTGTGCCAGCAGGACAGGCTCAGCATCCACAAGAATGGATTGGTGAGTCCCCAGAGCTGACACTCCATGGCCCCCAGCCCTCTTTTCCTCTCCTGCAGTACCAGGCCAGCAAGCTGAGCCAGACAGGGACCAATGACAAGGGATTCTACAACTTTTCCCCCATAGCCAGCAGGAGCTGACACAGCACAGAAGGTGAGGTTTGGGATCTTCATGCCCCATGTCTGGCAGTGCACAGGCCAACAACCCACCAGAGATGCTCTGGTAGCCAGCTGCAAAACACCCACCAGACCCTCATTTACCCAAAAAGGCTAATTTCTGCAGAAATTAGGTATTTTGAGAAGGTACATGATTTTATCAGTGATTCCTGTGGCTAGTGGCTCTCACTAGCCAGGCAGCCCACTAGCAGGGGTAAGGGGTGACCAGGCTGCCAGGGGAGTGTGGCACTGACACCAGCTGCCTCTGTGCCATCCCCTCAGGGGCTGCAGCTGCCAGCTGGGGGCACCTCAGACACACCACTACAGTAAAATTCTTGCTTGACAAAGGTAGGATATAATCAATTCCTAAAGACCCCAAGAGTGCACGCTCAGAAAGCAAGCTATGAAAGTTGCTACTTCCTTCTTCTTTTCCTGTGTCTGGCCTTGTTCTGGTTTTCCTCAGAACTCTGATCGGTGAAGTTCATGTGCCAGCCTGGCTCTCAGGCAACAGGTCATTGCAGAGGTAGCAAGGCTTGTGTTTGGGGGTTTGAGCTCTGGCCATTCCACCAGACATTCAAATGGAATCTCAAAGTTGCAGATCTGTGGCAAGCACTTCCCCTTCTGTGGTTTCCTTGATGCCTCAAGCTCAGCAAAACTGGGAAATCCTGGCATAATTTCCCTGTCATGATGCACTCATTTTTAATCCTTGAAACTCTGGGTGAATAAGAGAGAAGCAGCAGCAGGGACTGAGCACTGTGTAGAGGAAAACCCTGCAGCCACCCCAGCTCCTGCCCCACTCGTGTTCCCTCAGCCCCTGCAGTACCACAAAGTTCACAGAAACAAATTGTAGGATCATTTATGTTGGAAAAGACCCTTAAGATCATCAAGTCCAACTGTTAACCCAGCATTACAAAGGTCACAACCAAACTATGTCCCTAAGCATCACATCTACATGTCTTTTAAATGTCTTTAGGGATGGTGACTCCACCACCTCCCCAGGCAGCCTGTTCCAGTGCTTGAAAACCCTTCCAGAAAATAATGTTTTCATAACATGCCCTGATTCAAAGTGAAGCCATTTTGTCTCGTCCTGTCCCTTGTCACCTGGGAGAAGAGAGCCACCTCCACCTCATTACAGCCCTCCTTTCAAGAAGTTGCAGAGAGCAGTAAGGTCCCCCTCAGAGGAGCCTCCTATTCTACCATCAAACAAACCACAAACCAGTGGAAGAGGTTTTACAGCAACTCCTGTGAGCCAGAGAGAAGTTTGATAAGAGGATCCATGTTTACTCCTGAAAGAAATTTCTACCAAGGTCGTTGACATAGAAACCAAGAAAGAAAGAAGGATAAATAAGAGAAAACTGCAACTGTCTGTTCCAATAAGCACCTTGTTTGTTTTTGGTGACCAATGAGTAAAGGGTAAACTTATGAGTTTTGTAAGAATGTATAAAAAGCATGCATGCCATAATAAAAACAGGTTTGAAGTCTTCTAAAAATTGAGTGTGTTGCTTTGTATTGTGACCATCTCAACTACAACACAAGCCCAGCTCCTTCAGCTGTTCCTCACAAGACTTGCTCTCTCTTGAAAGTTGCAGCCCTGTGGCTGGCACTTCCCTTTCTGCAGCTTCTTTGCCTCACGTGATTTTCCTGGAATGATACACATTCTCTTTCTTGAAACCCTGTGCCCTCCCAGGGGTGGGAGTATAAAAGGAGATCAGCAGGAACTACCATGCAGAGGAGAGCCCTACAGACACTCCAGCTCCAGCTTCACTCGTGGGTCTCTCAGCCCTCCCAACACCATGAGGGTCCTTGTAGCCACCCTGGCTGTTCTGCTCCTTGTGGCCATCTGCTCCCTGGCTGAGGCTGATCTCAGAGTCTCCAGGAGTGCTGCACTTTCCATGAACGGTAGGTTCTCCTTCCCCAGGAGAGAGCCCCATCCCCACTGATTAGACCCTCATGTCCATGGAGAAGGCTGGGAGCAGGTGGTCATCACCAGTGCAGGGACTAAGCCTCAGAGATGGAGGTTTCCAGGGGGTGTTCCCAGAGGACACAGCACAGGTGATGGTAAATCCCCTGGGAGCCACAGGCAGAGCCTCTGCTGCAGTCTGGGCTCTCACTGGGCCCATCTCTCTTCCCTCACAGAGGACAAAAGGATCTGCTGCTTCACCTACATTAGACAGCACATTCCACGCAGCATGATCACCTCTGCCTTCAGGACCAGCAGCAGCTGCTCAATGCCAGCTGTGGTGTAAGTACCCAACACTGCCAGGGCCCAGGGCAGCACCCCAAGGCTGTCCAAGGCTGTCCAGGATGGGGAAGGGCACGGACAGGGACAAACAGGGTGCTACCAGCAGGATCTAGTGAAAGCACTCTGATGCCCTGGCTGAGTGCCTCAACACTGTTTTTCCCAACAGCCTGGTCACCAGGAAGGGGACCCAGCTGTGTGCAGACCCCCGGGCTACCTGGGTGCAGAAATATCTGGAGGAGTTTCGGGAGAACTGACTCCTCCCTGCTGCTGCCCCAGGGCAGTGGGCTCAGCCCCCACCAGGAGACTGCAGTAAGAGTGCTTGAGCTGCATCCTGCTTCAAAGGGAAAATGTATTACAATTGGCATACACTCGCTTAACTAAATTTTGCTTGCATAAATGCTTGAATAAAATGTTTGGCTTGTCAAATCCTTTGGGTGTCTCTGAAGTCCCTGCTGGAGCCCCAGCATGACAGAAGGGACACATGGGGCCTCTTGCCCTCCCCACTCCCCGGTTTCACTGCTACCCACTGTGCAAAGTGGCCCCATGACAGCTGCCACAGTGCTTCCCTCTCCCCAGCCTGGGCTCAGCTCCTGCATCCCAGCATGGCCCAGACATACCTGTGGGGTGACACTGGCATCTCATCCATTTCTTGGGACCCTCTCCCCACAGCACATGTGGAGCCCAGTAACAAACCCCCTGGGCTAGGCAGCCCTGCTGGGCATCTGTGACCAGCTCTTTGACATACTTTCCCCAGAGACCAGAGGATCAGGAGAGTCTTTGACTACCTGACACCCCCACTCCTAGCCCCCTCCTACATTACCGCCCCCTGCAGTGGTGGAGCTGAGGTCCTGGTGCTCCTGGGTGCTGCTGTCCCCACATACACACTCGGTGCCACAGTGCTGCCAGAGGAGCAGGCAGGGGCAGGCAGCATTGTCCCCATCACTGCCCAGCACTGAGGACATGAGTCTCTCATGTCTCATGTCATCTCTGCAGGTGACACCGGCTCTGCCCCGGGCCACACTCTGCCCTGCACCACTTCTGCTTGGGCCAGGACACACAGAACTATCCCAGAAACTGGTCACTTAGGGTCACAGAGGTAAGGGCACTGGAGAAGGACTTCCAACAAGCCAACATAAGCAAACTAATGGTGCTGCAGCCCCTCTCTATTTCTAAAAATTTTAAGTGTAGCTCAAAAACTCAGGCAAACAAATGTATAGAGCTGTGCACAAGTACACTCAATATTAGATAACTCAATACTGCTGTCTATAGAGCATAGAAATTGAATTTATTTGCAGAGAGCCTGAAAACTCAATCAGTATTTCAAATTAACACAATGTGCAAGAATACACAGAAAAAGAAGAGGCAAAACCACCTATTCCAAAATGACTCAGGAACACATATAGACACTGTAATAATGAGACTAAAAAAAACTCTAAATCATAAAATTGATGGGTAGAGCTGCACAAGATTTGGGCAAGGCTGATGGACTTCTTTGTGCATCATCAGTTTGCTGTACTTCAGTGTGTACTTCAAAGCTCGCTTCAACTGCTCTTCAATGCAATGTATACTGCAATGCTTTTGGCCATTTCTGCAATTCAGTCTTATAGCAACAGCTTCTAGGTCAATAACACTGAAAATCTCTGACTCAGGAAAAATGTGAAAGAGAAAACACAAGACTTTTATATTACTTACAAGGTAAAAATGACAGTCCAGTAAAAATTCTCCCTGGGGCACTGTTTTCACAAATCTCATTATAGTTTAGGCAATCTATTGGTTCTTATAGATACACCAACCCTGGATTAAATACTGCTCATTTTCACAGCATCGTGGAGTTTTTTTCTTAATACAGCTTGACTTAATTCCCTCCAAAACTGCCAGCTGACCACTGCATTCTTTGCTGCTCCTTGAGGAGCTCACACTGAGGTAGGAGGTTGGCACCATCAGGACCTGCTTTCCTGCCCACGAGCTGCACTCTGAGCACACACCACCGAGCCCAGAGCCATTCCCACACTGCATCCCTGGAGAACAGCCCAACCTACATGCCCCTGCACTTCCCTCAGCCCTTCTCCTTCTGCCACACCATCCATCCGTCCATCTGTCCGTCCATCCATCCATCCATCTGTCCATCCATCCATCCATCCGTCTGTCCGTCCATCCATCCATCCATCCATCCATCCATCCGTCCATCCATCCATCCATCCATCTGTCCATCCATCCATCCATCCATCCATCCATCCATCCATCCGTCTGTCCGTCCATCCATCCGTCTGTCCGTCCATCCATCCATCCATCCGTCCGTCCATCCATCCGTCCATCCATCCACCCCTCCGTGCTGTCCCCGTATGGGTGCTCTTCTCTACCACTGCCAAGGGAACACGGGGGAACCCGTCCCCATTCCTGCCCTCCATTTCCCGAGCTGCCTCTTCTTTTTCTGTGTACTCTCGAACATTGTGTTCATATCTGAAAACTCACTTGGTGAAAGTAGTGGTGTTCGAACCCACCGTGTCCCCTTGTTCTCGCACAGCTGACATCAGCACCGAGTGTTGGGGGAAAAACTACTCATAAAACGCGCAGCGTTCAGCATATTTTATGAAGCAAGCACTGAAGAGAATGGCACGGAGATATCAGCTCAAACCTAACTCTTCCCACGCTCCCCAGACCCCAAACCAGACTCTGGATTTTGGACCCCAGCCGGCCGGGCCTTCGCTCTTCCAGCACCGACCGCCTGTCCCCGGCCGGGGCGCGGGGGACGCGGGTCCCGCACGGCATCTCGGGAGTTGTAGTTCTCCGCGCGGCGCGACATGGCGGTTTTGCGGACGCTGCCGGCCCTCGCCGCCGCGCTGCTCCTGGCTGCCGCCGGCCAGGCCAGCAAGTACTCCCGGGAGGCCAACGAGGGGCTGGCGGCCGCCGACGGCAAGCGGCGGGAGACCGGGGAGTTCCGGGTGGTGAGGCTGAACCAGATCTGGGAGAAGGCGCAGCGGGTGAGTGAGGCGGCGCGGGGCGACGGCGGTGCTCGGAGGGGGCTCCGAGGTCGGGCCCGGCCGCTTCAGACACTCATTCCCCGTCAGGGAGATGGGGAGGAGCGGGGACCTGTGTGTGAGCAGAGACCGAGGCTGCCTGGCCCGGCTCGGGGCTGCGGTGGCTTTGTTCTGTTCTCGGGCACGGCTGTCCCCGACCGTCACGCAGCGAGCTCCGCTCAGCCCCGCGGCGGGCGGCGGTGCCGGGGGCAGGGAGCAGCCTCCTCCCGGGAGAGGGGATGTGTGTCTGGGCCCTGGGAGGGGTTCACCTGCCCCGTGTAAATGCAGCAGCTAAACCACATGCCCAGGAAGTGGGAGAGAGAGGGAAGCCCCTCTGGTTCCGTGTGGGATCTGCGGTTGGTTCCGGAGCTCGCTGGTTGAAAGCTTCTGCCGTGTAGTTCGGGACTGTGATGCTCTCATCTGTCTGGAGGCGGTGGCCTCGGTTCCTGCTCTACACAGGGTAGAATTTCACTGCTGGGGAAGAGGAACCCTCCACCCTGGTGGTTGTGTCGCCTACATTCACATCAAGTGATGTAGACAAATGCAAGAGGACCAACAAATGGGTTTCACCATTCCCAGATGAGAGCCTTAATTTTGACCGTGAGTCAAAACAGTACTTGAGTTTCTCTCGCAGTGGACTACAAAAAATATTTAGTTAAAGTGAAAATACAGTCAGATTATTTCATTACAGTGGAAATACTTAATTAGAACTAAAAAGAACAGCTGCGGTGGGAGGAGAAGAATGCACTGCAGATATCCCTTGAATATTGTGGACCATGGGAATTAGGGTGATGACTGGCAAAGGTTCAGTTCTTTCAGGCAACAAAATATAGTTAACATTAATTTTGGATCTTCTGTATTCTGAATAGCCATTGAATTGGAGGTAGGGCATCCCTGGATTCAGCCAAAAACTAGAACCCTGCCATAGTGCTGCCTTCCAACGTGCTAAAGGAAGCTATGAAAATTACTCCTTTTCTCCTTGGGAGAAGGATGGAATAGGAAAGTGTGTGTTAATGAAATTCCAGCTGTTGAACTGACAGCTGAAAAAAAACCAACACTGAGACTAGAAATAGTCTATAATGATAGTAATGTCAGTTACCTCTCACCTTTCCAATTACAGTCTTTTCTCATGTTCATACCTGGCTCTTCTGGAACTAAAATTTACATCATCTATGTTAAGAGGCTAAAATATAAAATGGATTAACTCTGTCAGTAAGAAACTAAGGCTTAGTAAATTCTGTATGTGTGAGCTAGATTTTAGAGATGCAAAACCTACTTGAGCTAAATTTGCTGCCATCTAAATTTCACTTTTGAATACAACACCCAGCATGTGTTTTATAAAGTGATTTTTCAGTATGTCTGGGCAATATATGAAATAAGCAGAAAACTATGCCTGTGTGTTACATCTGCTTTGAAATACTTCCATGTATCAGTGCAGAACTCTTCATTCCTTTATTTTGGTAGTGATAGAGAAACTACTGAAAACAGGGAACTTCTTTGTTTTGACATAAAAGTCAGATACTGCAATTCAGCATTGCAACACACAGCTGGAGGAGCAGTCCTTAAAAAAGCCCTAAAATGTTGCTTAGTGGGACCAGGAGCTGGCAAGCCAGACTTTCTTCTTGTTTCCCTGAGGGTGGGTGGGAGGGAATCCTTGATCTTTCTCCAGAATCTCTTTTCATAAATAGTAAATTTGTAGTAAAGAGCTCTTTCCTCTTGGAGACAAGAGTGTAGGTAAGGGTGTTGCAGGTGACGATTTCAGCCAGCCCAACAGCAAATGATGTAATTGTTATAATGTTTGACAAATTTCCAGCACTCATTCCCAGAATTGCCAGGTACCTGTCCTGGATGTTAATGTCCAGGCAGCATAAGGAATGAGTTTAAGGAGCTTGTTGCTTGGTTATTTAATCATTAAACTTAACTTTTTGCCTCTGCTTCTAGTTAGTTATTCCAGCATGAGAGTGATGTGAGTAAAGTGATGAGGAGTCTTACTGCTGACATCTTTTACCTGCTGTACTCAGGGTCCAACATGGGATAACCTTAAAGGAAGTAGTTCTTGAACTGAATACTTAAATTAACTTATGTATTCACTCTGTATTACATTAATGGGATAGACAAGGGGCTTCCAAATGGTTTCAAAGGATTTATAATGCTTACAAGGACAGTTACTTTAGTTTCCTACTAAATTATAATGAGAATTAGAAAAATACTGCTCTAATTGGGAGAAATTGGAATAGAATCTTGTTTTCTCTTAAGGAATAGTGGGCTTAATGTAGTTCCTTAGTATTTATTAAGACTTTACATTGTTTGATTGATGATGTCTCTGAACTTTATGTTTAGAAGTTCTGATATTCTTTTCCATAACTTCTAGAAAATAGAAAGCTGTATGTGTTTATGGGATTGCACTAACTACAGAGGGCCTCTAACATAAACTGCACTGTGTAATCTTTTATACAGTAGTGTGTTTCTGATGACAAGGTCACATATAAAAGATTTTATTTTGTTATATTTGCAGTACTTAGGAGCTCAATTACTTCTTATCTAATTATGCCTGGCTATTTATTCCTGTATTTCCTTGGCCCAACTACATATATTGTCCACACTACTTGAACCCTGATTAATATTAGAGTTCATAATTACCAAGATGCTTGGCCATTCCCTTCACAATTTGTAGCAAACCTTTCACTCAGTCTTGAAGCTTCAGGGCACAATTCTTGCTGAGGAAAATGACACTTGGTGCCACTGCAGCAGTGACACTTGGGCTGTCCAGGTCATCCTGCACCAGAAGAGTAAATAAGTACATGATTAAGGATTTTCTTTTACTCAGCACAAACTAAGAACCATAAATAAAGTTGTTCCTTCTAAGTGCTTTGTTTCTATAAAGCAGTTCCCCAAAAGTAGATGATAAAAAAGACACCAGGGATACTCCTTTACTTTAGTATTTGAGAGAGATCAGGAGTTTTAATGTGTTCTGTAAGTATTATATTCATGTGTGATTCTAGATTTTAATAATTTCAGTGAGCCAAGTGCAAAATGCAGAGAAAAAGAATAGTTTAAAAATCAAAGTAATTATATGCAGTGTCATAAGATTAATTAATAGGACAGCCTATGATGGAAGCATAAACAATAATGTGGATAGTTTCCTGAATTCTTGTCAATAGGAAGTGCATTAGCTTAAAGTAATTACACTTTTCCTAGTTACTTTAAAATAACCTACTGACACACAAAGGAACAGCTGAATCTTTTCAGTATAATTCTGCTGTTTAAAAACAATACTGAGTTCTGAGTCTCTGTTTATTAAACATACTCCTTCCTCACTGAAAATGATATTTTTTTAATCTGTAAGCTGCTTTTAATGATTAAAAAAAACCCCTCCAATAGATAAACTTGTGCTAGGACTGAGAAGCCCAGGTGGTTTCCAGCTGGATCTGAGCTTCCAGGAGCTGGGCACACAGTAGTTCAGGGGTTTTATCTCCTCTCTTCTCTGGGCTTCTCCTCACCTCACATGTTTGTTGACATGCCCATAGACAGAGACAAAAGTAGTTCCAAAGCATTAAAGTGGTTTGTTACATTTCTTTGTTTTAAACTGAATAACTAAGGTGGCTAAAATCTGGAAATTCAGGATCAACTCACAGCAGTGCTGCTTAGCCAACCACATATTAGTCATTGTTCCTGTTTTCTCTGTAGCTCACAAAATTTCAAGCTGACCTAGCATTCATTTAAACCATTCTTTTTTCTGTCTTCAGCCTCAATGTCTTACCTTTTTTTTCTAGTATGTCAGACAGGAATACCTCTAGGTTTTGTATGTTTTAATGCACATTCACCATGTTAAGAAATCTTCTGAGAATTTTTTTTTTCATTTTGATCATAGTAAAAATTGCTGATAAAGTGGCTCTTTGACCTGCAAGGCCAACAGTGACCTGGTAGACTGAAAAACCAATAAAGTTTTTCAACTCACTGTAGTTGTATAGTTGGAAGATGGTCCACAAGAAAGCACATGTGGTGGCAGTGGCATGTTGTTTGGAAGAATTGCTGTGCTATACTGGTTGTTATGTATCTGTACTGGTTCCTGAGGAAGCTCTGAAGCAAAAGGGGACTCCACATAACTAAATACAAACCTTTCTGTGTTCTTGTTAGCTCCATCTCTCTGCTGTGAAACTGGCAGAGTTGCACAGTGATCTAAAAATACAAGAAAAGGATGAGCTGAGCTGGAAAAAACTGAAGGCTGAAGGGCTGGATGAAGATGGAGAGAAGGAGGCCAAGCTCAGACGCAACTTGAACGGTAAGGGCTGTCCTGGAAAGAAGGGGTTTAAACTTTGCATCAGACACACACGGTTACACACTTGTGTTTAAACTATTAAATAACAGGTTGTCTTTCTGGACACTGAGCACACAGCAAGTTCTTTGGAGGTCAGTAGGGAGCTGCAGGAGACTAATAGAGTCCTTTGCTCCCAATAATTTCAGAAGAGAACCTGGGACCTCTGTGTCTTGAGCTGTTAGCTTTTCCTCCATGAGCTGCAAAGTCCAGCTCTGCAAGTCACAGATGTAGCCCACATCTCTCACCTTCCATACATCCATAGGTGGTTCTCATGTTTCTGTATCTTCTATTCCCTTGCAGTCATTATGACTAAATATGGAATGAATGGAAAGAAGGACTCTCAACTAGTTGATACCAACTATATTAAAGATGGCACAGAAAGTGACACGCTAGATGATCCAAGACTAGAAAAACTATGGAGCAAGGTGAGTAAGATTTCCAGGAACTGGAGTGTAGGATATCAGTATTTCTTCACTGAACTCCTAGCTGTGTCTTCTGAGAGCAGTCAGATTTGGAAATTAATATCTTTACTACTCGTTTGTTAAGTTCTGACCAAGCTGCCTTGCTCTGTAGCTCACATCTTTGTGCCCTGAGGGAAGCCCACCTGCATCCAGATCATCCAGCTCTAGCAGGTTGTCTTTGGCAAATAAAGCACCCACATTAATCTGAAGGGTTGAGCCTGGCTCCCCTGAGGTCAAACAGAGTATTTCCTCACATTTCCCTGAACTCATGGCTTCCCTTAGTGTGACAGTCACACTGTGTGGTTGTATAGCTATGGTGTTTTTCCCAGTTTTCTTTTTGTTGTTTATGGTTGTTTTTTAAAAAAAGCATTTAAAATAGGACCATTTTGTAAACTGTCTAAAAGTGAAATGTATTGTGTGGAAGGGTTTTAAATAAGGACTTTCTCAACCTAGTATTCAACTGAAAATTTCTGGGATTTACATTCATGCATAAAAAGTGGAAGGTGTCCTGTCAAGTTTGGACAGTTAAAACTGGCTAAGTCATAATCTTCAGAAATTAAATAATCCAAATTTTAAGAAGCGACTAGTCAGGTCAGGCAAATCTAAAGAATTCTCCCATGAGTCTAGTGCAATGATAGTAAAGCAGAAAAAAAAAAGATTTGCTGGATTTAAAAATGTTACTTAACTAGATACAGCTCTGGCAAGGAACATGATGTCCTGTACCTGGGGAGCAGTAAAGTGCAACAGGAGAAATATTCCCTAAGCAAAAAAAAAAAGGGGTCTGAATAAGTTTCAAAAACATTCACTTTTGATCAGGCATTGCAGCAAGTATGCCACCAGATTTGTGGGTAGTGCCCCAGCTGTGTGAGCAGTACTTCCTTAATAGTTAGAGAGCAAGTGCACAGCAGTGATAAAATCTTCACATGCCAGTAGAGTAAGATGAAGTAAAGACTGAGTTTAATATCAGGCTGCATCCCTCCTGCAAATGGTTCCCTTACAGTTGTCTGTGGAGCTCCATGGCCCTTATTTCTGTATTAAATTGTTTCCCATGGAATAGAAATGCCAAACACTTTTCACTGGCTAGTCCATAGCAAGTCCAGCTTTATAAGTCTGAAGCAAACTTCTTTTGACATGATTAAATGCATCTTATCCATCAACATCTAAATCCTGACCACATACAAGTATTAAGAGAATTAAAACAAAAGATCTAAAGAAAAGCTGCACTTAATAATTTTCTAAATGTGATGAGAAGTGGGAAGATGTTTTGGCAGTTGAGGGCACTTAAAGCACTTGGCCTGGAAAGCATAATGAGCTCATGTTTCTTTCAGGCCAAGACCTCTGGGAAGTTCTCTGATGAGGAGCTGGATAAGCTTTGGCGAGAATTTAAGCATCACAAAGAAAAGATTCGTGAATACAATATTCTGCTGGAGACTGTGAGCAGAACAGAAGGTGCCTGAATATTTCTCTGATGTTTCAAGATCAGTACTTCTCTTTTCTCTGCCCATTGTTTCCATTGCTTCCAAATTTCTTTGAAAGTCCTGTCATTTCTGTCAGAACCACTTGCAGATGCTGGCATTTTCAGATACTTCCTGGGTTTAGTTCTGCATTAGCTGCCAAAATTCTTGCCAGCTAATGAAACTGTTGCCATTCCAGTTTTCTGATTCTGCCTGCATTTCATGCAGGGAAGTTGCTATCAGATTAGCAATGATGGCCATTGTAGTTCACAGGAAATTATGCAGCAAGCATAAATCCACTGCTGCAAAATGCATGTTTTATCTCACCAGCTTTATTGTTTGCACTCAACTTAAATCCTAAGAACTTAGCATCTTTTATTCACCTCACATTTGGGGGATTTCTGGAGACCTATCCAGATTTGGCCCACAATCAATAATACTTACTGTTCTTCAACAGATATCCACAAAAATGTTATCAATCCATCTGAAGAGAACCTGGTGAAAGAGGAAATCTTGCACAACAAACACAGAGAGCTCAAGGAGAAGTTAAGAAGCATCAATCAGGGGTTTGAGCGTTTGCGCAAAGTCAGTCACCAGGGATATGATACAACCAGTGGTATGATACAGTGGGGTTTGTGCTTCTTTGGGATTCATTTCATTTTTAAAAAATTAAAATCAGTGGGCAAGGGCACAGTCACAGTATCACAGTGTGTCTTACCACAGTGGGCTGAAGAGATAGAGCCAGCCAGTCCTGTTTAGAACCAGGCACTGGAAGCCTAATGAAAGGATGCAGCCAGTGTGTTAAGAGGATAGTTCTGTCTTCCATGCCCCATGAGAAGGAATACTGCCCCAGGAGGGCAAGTAGATGAGACAACATGCAGGGCAGGCAATGCCTTTATCCAGTTCCTCGGGTTTGGGGTTTTTTGCTCTTAAAAACCTACTTGTTTTACCTAGCACTAGTATCTAATTTTATCCAGTACTTGGATACTTCTCCCTTTTCCTCTAAATAGATCTATTAGAAATGCAGTGTTTAATGTCTCCATTCTTAATAACTATATGTGTGTGAGAAAGCATCTCTTCATCTTTTACAGAAGTTGGGCATTAAAAGCATTGTGTCGAGATTTTCATTTTGTTATATGTTATTCTTTAGAATTTGAAGAACCAAGAGTGATTGATTTGTGGGACATGGCCAAATCAGCTAATTTCACTGAGAAAGAACTTGAATCTTTTAGGGTAAGTAGAATTCCAGTCACTTCTGTTGCAGAAAAATATTTTGCCACATAAAGAAACAGTTGATGTTACTCTGATTGCAGCCACTTCTGTATTACCCTCCAGACACCATAAAAAAATTAATGCTGTCTTTTTAATACTTCAAATATATAGACCAAATATATAGTTATGTGTGTAAATAATCATATGCTGGTTGTGTTATAATCAGCAGAATGAAAATTCCGAATCCTCTCAAAACAAATGTTGCATATTTTGAATCTTTGAAAGATCAGGTCCTGCTTCTTTGTTGCCAAGGCACCCTCTTACCCAGTGTCTTAATTATGTCCTTGGGAAGCACTGTAATCTGTAAACCCAGCAATTTCCCTCTCATGCCCATCTCTTGTACTGTTAATTTCCCGTGTTGGAGCTGTGTTGAGCTGACACAAAACTATTGTGATAAAGACTGCTTTTCAAGGAAATAATATAGAAATTCATTCCTGTGCAGTTCATACCACTTTTATTCAATTCAAGTTGTATAAAGATTTTTTTTATCTGACTCTGCCTATTTATCAGATTTTAAAAAGAGGCATTTTAAAAAATTTGTCTCTCTCTCCTCAGTCTACTGTTCTTATGCCTAAATTTTTGCTTGATGTTCACTGCTCTCATCTTGCAGCACCTCACAGCCATCCACAGTCTCCCTTTGAGGACTCTGCAGTGGGTTGTTTTCAGCACTGCTTTCAAAATCAGCAGTCTGGTGTTGATGGTAATGGATTGTCCAGACATTTTTAAGAAGCAGAGAACTGAAAAAGCTTTCTGTGCCTGACTTAGTCAAGTTATCATTAGGATTGTCTTGGCAAGAGAAAGGAAGGCTTGGAAAGAAACTCCTCTGAAGCTGTGTGTATTTGTTATCTTAGGAGGAGCTGAAACATTTTGAAGCAAAAATTGAAAAGCACCATCATTACCAGAAACAACTAGAGATTTCACACCAGAAACTGAAGCACATAGAGGGAACTGGAGACAAAGATCATCTGAACAGAAACAAAGAGAAATATGCCATGCTGCAAGAAAAGACAAAAGAACTAGGATATAAGGTCTGTATAAATCCAGTGTTACATACATGTTGAAAGTTTAACTCAGTAGCAGAGGGGAAGTAGATTATCCAGTGCTGATTTTTCATGCAAGCTGAATGACTTCCAGAAGGGGAGTTCAAGACACATCTGTTCTCCATGTTTAGTAATTGTTTTTTATAGACCTAGTACTAAAAGGCCTGAAATCTTCCTGCTCTCTACTCTTTCTCTTTTTACACATACTCGTAGCAAAATCTGAATATATTACTATATTGATAATTTATTGTCTTCCTGAAATTTGTTTCATGTGTTTTGTTTTCCTGATAGGTAAAGAAGCACTTGCAAGACTTATCCAGCAGAATCTCTCAAGGTCTTCAACACAATGAACTATAAAATTTGTCCTGCTTCATGGGATCAGTCTGTTAACACAAAGCAGTTAATGTGGTTTTTTGAACAGGGCTTACCAAGGAGTCCTTCTGAAATAGTAAGGATTGAACAGATGTGTCCTGTAAGAATTTTTTTTTTGCCTACTTAATTACCAATTTTGTATTTGCACTGTCAAATTAAATGATTAGATTAAATATTTAGGTTGCACATCTTGGATCATAAAAATCTTACTTCTGAATCAAGTAGCAGCCTTTGAAATAATCAGTTTTGTCAAAAAGAAAAAATATGCAAACTCTCAAAGGATTCCTGCTAGTAAAAAAATACTAATCTTATAGTCAGGTAAGGTATTCTGATCAATGAAAGCAAACACTGAGATGCAGGAACGTTAAACAGAGGCCAGAAAAGTCTTTATTTCAATGCTTGGCCTATTACATTTCCTATTAAAATTACAAAAATATTTTTACTGACTTTGAGCAGTGGCTCAGGGCTGCACTGCTGCACTGTATATGAGTCTTTCATGTGAGAGGGGGAGGAAGAGTAAGGAGGGAACAAGTACTGAGGTCAATTTGCACAGTTTAGTTATTGACTAACACATGTGAGTACAATTATCTTGTTCATAGTTGCTTTGGTTTTGCTACACTTGGTCATTAAAAAATCAAAACAAATACTGGTGAGGCTTTTTTTTTTTCACTTTCATGTAGTGAGAAGTAACCAGATCTGTTTTTTGAGCATGTTGCTAAGTCCTGTAGTGTTCATTCACACATGAGTTTTTAAGAGAGGAGGGAGGGGTAGTTTTGCACCACAACGATGTGTTTCTATGTTCTGAATAGGCAGAAGGATTTCTATAGCAGTTTATCTCTGAGTGTATATTCCAGTACAATCTCCAGTAAAGATTATTATCACTTCTCCTTTCAAGACCAGATTTTTCTGGTCAGAACTTTGGCAGACATCAGACACCTGGGTTGAAATTGGTTATAATAACAATGCTGACCCTTCATTTCAAATGAAAGTTTCAAATGAAACTGTTCCAGGAACAAGGCCAAGGTCCAGTGTGGGTGAATCATTACAGCTGCTTGGTTGAGGAGCTCTGTCCCTCACACATGGCAGTGCTGAAGTGTGCTGGATCAGGCACCTTCCTCGAGCCTTGCTCTCCCTGCCTGATCTGTGAGAAATACTGAAAAAGGACGCCTTCAGTCAGAATAGGCCACTCATCCTGGGTCATCATGGCTTAAAAGTAACATGATTCTTTACTTAAAAACTGTACCTTCATTTGCAAGTGATGTGAACCAAAACTGTGGTAGCAGTCTTACTTTGAGATTTTCTTCAAAGCTAGAATCTTTGTTTCCTTTTTTTACTTTTTAAATTTAATGTAAGCTAAGAGTTATTTATAGTGGAGAGAATCGTTGTCCATCACAATAACAAGCCACCACTAATATTAGCAGTCTCCTTAGAGACAGTTCTGTTCCTGTGGTTTATGGTATACCTTTGGTTGGCAAGCTAAAAGAAGTAAATCCAAAAATAGCTACAAGCCATTTATGAGAAAACTGCTTTGTTTTTTTTTTCAAATGCTGCACACTTAGTTCTTCCCCAGACTATGGCTTTAAGGGCTGTTCAGCTTCTGTATCAGAGCAGTAGCTGTATTATCTTACATGTTTGTCTACATCAATTCCCTGTGAATGCAGAACAGAAATGTAATCTATATTATGTTAGAAGGCAAATACTTCACTATGTCCTTCAGTTTCCCCTTTGGCAGGGTGAGAACTAAATCTGTGAGCCACAGGTCAGTTTGGTGGCTGTAGCCTGGGTGTGGAGGGTCCCACAGCAATGGGTGAAGAATTTGGATATGTGCAGTAAATGCATCAGCAGAGGAGCTACACAAAGCACTGAGGCACTGCTGTGAGCAGTCCTGGCTGGGTTGTAGGGAATGGGTGGAGGAGCTTTCACAGAGCACGTTCAGATCCTGCTGCTGAGGGAGATGTGCTGGACACAGGAAAGCAAAGTATCTCAGCCTGCAATAAGGGCAGGCACAGCAGCTGTGTGCTCCACACAAGAGGGCACAACACAAAGCTGGCTTTCATCTCCAGTGTCTGCCTAAAGTAGAATATGCTTCAGCAAGAATTTCTGAAGAAATGCGAAACAGCAGAAGGTGCTGGATTCATGGAATGAATAACCAGCGTTTGATCAATTGCTGAACAAGAGCAGAGGTGCTTCAGCAGAAGCTTTAAAGAGGTGATGGCTGAGCCAGGCAGTGGCTGTGCTGTGTCTTTACCCACCACACCATGACAGTAATTGGGCTCAAAGGCCAGGTGGGCTCAAGCAGAGGGAATGCTTGGCCAGTGCTGCAAAGTACAAGAGGCTGACAAAATTCTTGTATGTCACAGTAATGTAAAACTGGGAATAAGTCACAGTTCATAAGAGGCAAAGGTTGGAGAGTGGGGTCAGCACAGTCACCTCACTTCAGTTACTGAACAGAGCTGTTGATGAGTCATCAGTCCCAAAGACTGGGCACACAAACCTAGAGGAGAACAAAATAAAAAGGCTGTTGATGCCCCTGCACCCAGCTCCCCCCTGGAACAGTCTGTGGTGAGTTAGAGTACAGCAGCATAAGGGAAAACATAAGCAGTAGTCTCTGTTTCTGTCAAGGCTCCTCAGGGTTTTCCCTGCTTTTTAAGATTTGGGACAGGCTAGGGAGGTGTAAAGTCTGGTTCCATTCTAGTTTCTATGGTCTGCACCTCACACACATCAATCCATCTGCAGTTCAGTTCATGCTTGCAGTTTTAATCCTCCAATGACTGTCCATATGGTCAAAATAACAAGAGTGGGTAGTGTTTGAGATATTAAAGATAAAAAAATAACTTGAGACACCGCTCCTGTGTTTCTGTAAATAGCAACAAAAATTCAGAGCCAAGATAAAAGGTATAAATGAGAAATACCTACAGTCCTGTACCCTGTAAGAGCTGAATAATGGAGTTCATAGGTTGCATGGAAAAGGCATCTGAAAAGGAAAGAACTAACACTTTTATACAGTGGTTCAATCTTCTCTTCCTTAATCGGTGTTCTAGCTGATCCTTTTGTGATTTTTCAAATTAACAAGTTTTTAAACCACTCTGAGAAACAATTTGAAATACAAAAGCAGGAGCGAAAAAGGAGAAAAGAACTGCATTCCTCAGGAAAAAAAATCAGACCATTTCATATTTTATAGTCAGTCAAATTCTGTCCTGAAAAGAACTTCAATTTAGGTAAACATGTCAGTGACTTCATGTAGGACAGATTTTATTTGTTAAAAAGGGGGGTGGAAAGGTGAGGGAAATAAATACATAAGGCATTAAATGCAACAAAAATAACCAAGCCTTCCTTAAAAAAAGCACATCCTACATGTTGGTACAGCAGCTAAGATGGCATCATTCTACCAAGACAA
Source organism: Peucedramus taeniatus (assembly GCA_013400575.1). NCBI lineage: Eukaryota > Metazoa > Chordata > Aves > Passeriformes > Fringillidae > Peucedramus > Peucedramus taeniatus. The sequence continues at coordinate 82,277 of WBNO01011412.1, forward strand.
GTAAGGAATAGCACTGTAGCAGATTTATTGCTGCAATGATTTCCCCTCTCCCCTCCCATGGGATCCTGAGGAATGATAGATCTGGCAATAGCAGGAATATTTAAATTCACCAAGTAGAGATCATTTACATTTTGTCAGGTGAAGTGCCATTGACCTTTTCAGACCCTGTTGCTGCAGGTGGAGATCCCTGTGCTCAGGAGCTGGTGGGAACAGGATCCTTGCCTGGGCTCTCCTGCTTGCTGTGTGTCCTGCTCTCCCTGTAGGGTTCCCTCAAGCCAGGCTTAATGCAGGTTAGGTAAAAAGAGACAGAGAAACCACCTCAGCTTCCAGAATGTGCTGCCTCAACAGCTGATCTTGGCTGAGCATTTTCCAGTCAGTGGTACACAGGAAGTTCTAAAATATATTTTAAATACATTTTTTCATTCCATAGCATTTAATGAGAAGAAATAAAGTAATTTAAAAGTCAATAAATAGAATATTGTTGCTTTCAATACAAACAGACCTACCTTTGTAACTGAGAGCTGGGTGCTGCATTTTCTGTATGCATTATGTTCTCTAAAAAACTGCTACTAAATACCAGAACCAACATTTCCAAATACATCATGCAGTTAGCATGTATTCCATTCTATTCACCTAGTGCCTATTGGGAAGCAGGATGTTCATCTACAGAAAAAAAAAAAAAAAATACTCATGGATTTCTTTAACTAGTATCTACAGACATAAAATGGAAGCATTCATAAAATCTGTCCAGTAGAGCCAAATTAAATTCATAAGCTTTCCTCCACAGTAAATATTTCAAGTTGAGCCATATTTGGTACAGCAACAATTGCAACCCAAGTGCTTTTATCAATAGCCTTTAAAGCACTTTCATCTCCAAATGTTCAAGTATATTATCCCACCACTCAACAAAAGAGCACTCTCCTAAATCAGAAACAGTACACAGATATTAATGCTTAATATGTGAACTTTTTTCCTTCACTGATGCATTAACTTATCAGAAAAACTGTCCATTTTAATAAAACTAACCATTTCAATCTCCAAGTTTGCCTCTCAATAACTGGTCTACTGTAATTTAAACCTGCCAATTTCTATAGGCAAAGTGAGTGTTGAATCACTTTGAAATAAGCCTCCTACTGAAATAAAATGCTGTTTAATGTTCTACAGTTGTAATTTTCCAGGCACTTTAAAGAGAGAAGGGAGCTACATTATTTTAAGAATAAGCACACTGAGAACTGGAAACTCACATGAGAAAACCAATAATTTACAATGCCTGGCACTGGATCCTTTAGCCCAACCTCAAAATTCAAATTTCATTTTCTAATTCAAGAAGACATCTGAACCAAAACCATTAAGTAAATGGTCCTTCAGTGGGGAAAGAGTCCATTTTCCACCTATTTCAGATCCATGTTCTGGGTCTCACGTTTACGTCTGGGATGGACATCTTAAACAATATTTGCATTAGCCTCAGTTTACTGGTGTCACTAAACCCTTGCTGCCAATCAGGCCTTGCACAAGCTGACCCTCATTCTTTACAGAACTGCAAAACAAAGGTTTTATTCATGATTATTAATTCAGGATGAGAACACAATTTTCCAGAGATGTTCTTAGGAATTGTTTTCCTTCTCATTTTAATGCTGTATGTACAAACAGCTGTACCAGAACTTTTGAAAGACCAAAAAAAACAATGTAGCCAAATAGGACAGTCAGAATTCCAGATCAAAATGCTGCCATGGTATGTGTCTGGGATTACAGAAGGAACAGGAGTGACCCTGTTTAGCCACAAGCATACCATGAGAAAAACATGAATTTTCATCAGCTCCTTCCAACCTGGGAACCAGGTAAGAGCAACTTACCCTGATCAGCACAGACCACTTAGAGCAGAGACAGGGCAGGGTGCAGTTAGTTTGGCATCTTCACATGGGCAGTGTTGCTGCTTGGCCACCAGGTTTCTGTAATCCAGTTGTTCTGTCTCTTCCTGCAGTGCTCAGGGCAAGCTCCGTGCTGACGGACAGAGGGACAGGGCTCCCATCACAGGCCATGCTGCAGCTGTGGAGAGCTGCAGGCTGCAACTTGCACCTTGACAATTCCCCAAACAGAGCAACAGCAAGGTCTAAGCTTGTTAAATGTTGCCACTGTAAAGGAGGGCTTGGCCAGAGGTGGACATGCTGAAGAGTATTTGCTGTGCAGAACTCCAAGGCAGCACACCTGGGGCTGTCACTGCAGGGAAGGCATTCCTACTTATGGTCACTTATGGTCACTACTATCATAGTTCTGTGATTCACTACAGAAAGGACAGAGCAAATCCACAATCAGGCCCTGGGCTTTCAGCAGACCTGCTCCATCTCCACCAAACACCCCAGCCACTGTAAATGACACCAGTGCAGCTGAACACAGAATTAGGGGCACCCTCCTTTGAGGTCACTGTGCTCTCTGCTTCAGAGCACTCTGCTCTTTACACACACACACACACACACACACACATCCTCTGGTGCTGCCAAAGGACAGCTGCTGCTTTCTGCTTCTCTGCTGACACCTACCTACTTCATCACATTCCCAGCAAGATACTTTCCTGTGCTTCCCAATTTGTGTCCAGTACTGCTGGCTGTTGGCAGTAAGAGGACAGAGTGTTACAGCAGGCAAGGCAGGCCATGGGGTACATCCTCCAAATGTGGCAGAGACATGAGGGAAGATAAATCTGCGTGATTCATTACATAATAAAACACCAGTATCCAAAGAGCACGTTCCTTTCTGAACATCTAATCAGCTCTATTTTCTGTATATGGACTATCCATAAATTGCCAGCTCAGCCCACAGATGAGTAAAATTTAACTTATACAATAGCAGATGCTAGGGCTTTTTTATTTATTTATTTTTCTTTTTAAGGATTTCACAACCATATAATGTAGAGAGAAATTACTGTCATGCTAAATCTGCTTTCTGATCCCACCCCCCCCACTGCATATTCCTCAAATAAGTTGGCATGTATTATTTCAGTAAAATGGTGATGTTACATACGCCTCTGTGTACACAGTGGGATAATAAATTTGAATTATTTCTAGATGCTTTGATGCAGGCGAGCATTTGAAAGTATATAAGTTTTAAAGTTCACTCACCCTCAAGTTTTTACTCAATTCAAAGTTCACATCAGCTGCACTTTCCTAAACCTGCTCACTGTCTTACAAAGCTATTCCTTGTATCAGAATCCAGGTCAAGATTACATGTACTTTCCTGTCACTTATATTCCAGGCTTCCAGAGAAAATCGATAGCTGATTTATCAATAACCAACTGGTATCACTCAGAGTGAGGCTACTCTGAAACCTGTCATCTTTGGGATGGCATGGGATGGAATGGGAGAGAGAATTGGATAGGATGGGATAGAATAGAATAGAATAGAATAGAATAGAATAGAATAGAATAGAATAGAATAGAATAGAATAGAATAGAATAGAATAGAATAGAATATTTCAAATTGGGAGGGAGCAGTATCAACCAACTAATTCCCCTGCCTGACCAATTCAGGGCTGACCAAAAGTTAAAGCATGTTATTAAGGGTATTTTCCAAATGCCTCTTAAGCACTGCCAGGCCTAGGACAAGAATCACCTCTCTGGGAAGCCTGTTCCAGCATTTGACCAGCCTCCTGGCAAAGAAATGTTTCCCTAAGTCCAATCTAAACCTTCTGTGGTGCAGTTTTGAACCATTCCTGCACATCCTATCTCTGGATACCAGCAAGGAGAGCTCAGCACCTTCTTCTCTGCTTCCCCTTAGGAAGCTGCAGAGAGCAGTGAGGTCACCCCTCAGCCTCTTTTGCTCCAAACAATGCCAATCCAGAGCCCTCAGCCTCCCCTCAGAGCAATTCCAGCCCTTTCACCAGCTTTGTTGTTCTCTGGACATGTTCAGGGACATGCTCTTGCTTCTTAAATTGTGGGATCAAGCACTGCACACAGCACTCGAGGTAAGGCTGTACCAAAGCTGAACACACATTCACCTCTTCTGCCCAGCTGTTTGTGCTGTGTTTGGTGCAGACCTGCTCCTTACAAAAATTCCTTTTAATTACTTTTAACTCTCCCAGCCTTACCCTGCTTTGCTTGTTCTAATTGCTGTATGAGATTAAATTAACATTTCCTCTCAACTTAGATTGTAGAACACTGTTTGCATGACTGGTCAAATGAGAGCTGAGAATCTTACCAAAGAAAAAGTGACATAAAAATGTAACAGCATTGTCATCTTAAAAAAAAAAAAACAACACCGACAACAACAACATAATTTTAACAGTAACTCATAAAATACTGTCTTCTTCTTGTGGTTATTGTACCAAGTATGTGTCTTATTCCAGACAAACTAGAAGAGAAACTCACCAAGGGCTGCATGTTTCAGCATCCCACAAAAAAATGTAATCACTCATAATTCAAATTCAAATATAGTTTTCCAAGCTACACTAATTAAAACTGTTTTGTTTACAGCAGAGAGGAAAAATTAGGGTTTTTTCCAAGCCTTTTGCTGAAAACAGCTCTCAGGGCAGATTTTCACAAACATTTACATGCCTAAAGACACCTACTGGCATTTTCCACAATTAGGTGCCGGAGTGCTATTAAAACCCAGACAATTATTTGCATTGTTGGGAAATTAAATCCCTCCAAACTCCAGCCCTCCATCCTGCAGCACGTTACCTTGGAGAAAATTCCATCACCCAAATATTTGCATGTAAAAGTGTTCCATAGCAGCTTATGAGCAATGCCATTAGCCCCACTGAAGCAGCAGTTCCATTTGGCAGTAGGTCTGTCAGAAGAAAGAGCACAGCACACACACAGCACACCAGTGCTTATGCTCAAACACTGCACTTGATGCCAGCTTTGTCTTATCACCAAGAGCACTTCTGCCACATTAAAGTCCTTCAAGAACCTTACAGAAGTACCAGCCACATCACATTGTCTTTTTCTTCTGGTAATTAATACTTTGTGCTCCTGGTAAAAAGAGGAGGAGACCTGACTCTGATAGAACACTGAATTAAGAATGAACAAATCCTTCTTTTTATCATCAGAAATTACAAGGTTGCATTTTTTTCCAAAAGTGTGGGAGATTTTTTTGTTTTGTTTTGTTTTGTTTTTGTTTTTTTGCAAAGAACTCTGTATCTGGACTCATCCCATAGAAACCACAAACTGTATTTTAGATCACTCATGCACATGTTTTTATGCAAGGTGTGTGAACAAGCACAAGCCTGCTAATGGATTCTGGTTTGATTTCCACTGCCCCCAGTTCACTAGTGGAAGTTGAAGGAGTTTAAAATTATTTTGTTTATTTAGGAAAAAAGGTTCCCATTTCTGTGAGCTCCTGTTGTTCCAATGAGAAAGCTCTGGTTCTTTCAACAGAAATGTCAAGCCTGTAATTTGACAAGGATGTACAACCTCAAGGTACTACAGAAACAACAACCAACCAGTTTTTAACAGATGCAACAGTATGCCTTGGCCTCCTGCTTCAGCCCCCAATATAACTTAGTGCATGAGAACACAAAGGGAATTTAAAAACTAAGTTAGTCATCTGTTCTATTTGTCCTATTCAAGTGAAGTAAAAATAATTTAAAAGAAACAGAAATTACTATGACATACACAAACACATGCACAGAAAACTGTGTGCATGCACAGATTCACAGCCCTGCTCAACCTGAAAAATACATTTTTTTAAACTGTGATGCAGCAATCTGATGACCTTTACTATTGTGTCCAATCCTTACCCATGCTACAAATCCCAGATTTAATGAGAAAGTAACATTCAGAAAGGCGGCCTTTGTAGAGACCTTGGGTAATATATTTTCCTTGTAAACAGATTTTTGCAATCAAAATATTGTAATTTCATTATATATTGTCCTGGAAAACACTGCATTTCAATGCATCCAACTGTGCTCATCCTAAATATGAAATAGTCCCATAACAAGAGATTTAACCTTGCAAGTCCTCCAGAGGAGGATCCTTGACTGAAGAAATCAGATAAACCTGGCCCCAGGAAGCCCAGGCCATTCCAGTTGTACTGAAATTTAAAAAGCAGATCACCACTGTCCACTTGTCAAAGAAAAATCTTTTAAACTTAGAATCTCATAAGAAAGATCTCTTTTCCCTTCAGAAATATGTTAGGTGAATCAACAGAAAAATACATCTGAACACAGGACAGATAAGAATGGCAATTGGCAACTCTCAAACACATTTTTTTATTTGAGAGATGTCTGATATTTTACATTACTATTGAGGCTACATTCAAGTAAATTTTTAGGTTAAATTCTGCCTCAAAAAAAACCCCCACCTTTCATTTTAAGTCACTTAGTGAAACCCTCATTGGCATGAAACTTCCACCCACCAATATAAATTATAATCATATCTAGAAAACAGAATTTGGCTGTAATATTGGATCTTAGAGGACACAAACAAAAAATCATAATACCCAAGATGTCACTCCTGGCAACTTCTGGGAGCCAAAGCTGATATGTTATCAGAAAAAATTTTTTCCTTCTTAAGTACATTTCTTTGTTAGTCTAGTATCACTGCCATACATTTTATATAACATTTTATTCAAATAATATTTTTATGAGGACAAATAAAAATAACTACATAGACAACATGGGAAATAAAGTTTTGAATCATAAAATCTCACTGTACAAAAGCAAGATATGGCAGACTCATGGGTAAACCTATTTTACAAGATAACATCCTGTTGTGCCTCAAGGCTGTAGCATCTCTGGAGAAACCATCCTCTTACACAGAACTGGTTTCATGCTACTTAGGGACAGCAGAGAATTATTCAATAAGGTTTTAGATTTAAGGTGATGCTAGTTTTACATCAGGAATAGTTTTTGTGAAATAAAAGACTCAATTTTGAAAAGCAAATCTTTCTTTTGAATACCTTGGTTTTAAAATATGCTGTGTGAGAAAACTGAGACCTGATTTTCGAAGTGATACATATGTTCAGCTCCAGGAAAATTGCTAAGAATTACAGATACCCAGCAACTACAAAATCAAACTCATGTCTTGACATAGGCTTTTTAAGAACATAAACACCCAAATGCCCCTTCATATTACTGGGGTTTATAGACATAATTAAATAACTTGTTTGTGTGCTCTTGTCTTGTTTGCAGACGCATGTGCATCCCTGACACTACAGCTTTTACATCTGAGCAACTTTAGCTAAAGCTGCAGGACTTGGTGAGGTATTAAACTGAAATATCCATAGGTATAGTTGAGCATGTCCATAAATAAGCACATAAATTGAACAAAACTGTACCTGCAAAAAGAGCAGGCACTGAATTTTCTTGCTTTTGTAAGAGTCCATTAATATACTAATAGAGGTTTTACATATTTTATACACTCAGATATATACATATATTTTATCAGCAATGTTTACATACAGACATATGCAAACATATGTGTACACTTACCACACACACACACTCACATTCCCTTATCTACATACATTCAAGTTCTTTATTTTCAAAGAAAATGCCACCATTTAATAAACACTGAAATTGGTTCCAGGTTCTCCGTGATTTTAGAATTATAGAAAAAGGTAACTTACATCTGTCATTGCATATGACAAAAAATCTGGACTTTACAACCAAATTAAAATAAAAGGAAAGACCAAACACACCCCCTCATGCTACCAGCTCTCCAATTAGGAATCAAGATATCGGAATGAATCTGGTATGACTGCAAGAAGCAATGGCAGCGCTTTGTGTGGGTGCTTTTTTACAATAAATGTGAATCTTTCGGAAGGTGGATTAGTATGAATTTGTGGTGAGCACAAAGTTCTTTCCTAGCCAGGTCACTGCTGAGTTCCTCTCTTCTTCTGCTCCAGCTCCTGCAGGCGCTCCTCGCGGCACTGCGCGTGCTGCGTCCCCACCTTGTGCGCGGTCTCGGTGGCTGCGATGTCGATCTGGGCATACCGGGACGAGCCACTCCCTGAAACACCACATGGAATCCTGTAAAAAACTACACCCCTCACGCATTCCTGAGGAAAAAAGCTGTTGTGACACTTCCTACACACATTTCCTGGATTGTCTTTGTCCAGTCTCAGGGAGAGCTGTATAAAGGGAGTAAGGTGATAACCACCGCTAAAACGCACCTCGAAAGCTTTGTTAACTGAATATTTGTCCTAGATTGCCAAGCAATGTGTATTCTATTTGCCATCTGTTAGAGGTGTGGCAGTTATCTTCTGTTAATTAGGCAGTTTTCTTTATCTCTTCCACTACCCATCCTCCCTCCAGGGGGATATCATCTGTTAATGGGCCAGTGACTGTCACTGCATGGCTGAGAAAGTTACAGCATCCCATTGGGAGATGCTCCGCCCAGAGGGAGGAGCCAAGCATTCCTACCTGGCTATAATCTGAGGTTCTAGGACAGCAGAACAGCCTTTCCACTGGATTCCCAGAGGAACAGCTGCCTCTTCCACTGGATCTTCAGAGGAAGACTTCACCCTTTTTTCTACAGGATCACTGCTCCAACAGAACCACATCTGCCACTCCAGGAGGAGCAGCCACAATTCCAATAGAACTGCTACCAACACCCTGACCAAGAGGGTGTCAGGTTGTATCCTGACTCTGTCAGTGTTGTTTTTATTTACTGCATTGTTTATTTTATTTTTATTTTCTTCCCTAATAAAGAACCGCTATTCCTGCTCCCATATCTTTGCCTGAGAGCCCCCCTTAATTTCAAATTTATAACAGTTTGAGGGAGGGAGTTTACATTTTCCATTTCAGGGGAGGCTCCTGCCTTCCTTAGCAGACACCTGTCATTCCAAACCAAGACAATATTCTAGTGGTCTGCTTTTCCTCAAATAAGCAAATGAACCACTTGCATTTCTGTCCCAGGTGTGAATCTCCACCCCTATTACTCCCAGTCAATGACAAAATTGATCTTGGCTCTCCCACTCCTGGAAGGCTTCCTCACCAGGCTACCAATCAGGAAATAAACACCAGCTATTTGAACAGAATTATACTTGTGGCAGCTGGCACTGTTCTTTGTCTGGATTAGGCACCCTGTGAATGTTTACCAGAGCAACCACCTTCAGCCTCACACAGAATGACACTTCAGCTCATTTTTCTTGGCAATAGGGGAGTCAAAAGCTGCTCAGTCTGTTAAGCAGTAAAATACTTCTATAAGGCTAGAGGCTGGGAAAACTTTAATATGAAAAGAATAAAATATTTAAGGTCATTACAGGCATCTTTCAAGTTATACAATTTGAGATTGGAAGAGTACTTGACATTTAGGAAAATTTATAGCATTTAACTCTTCATTTTTTATGCCTTGGTCCATTGTCTTTAAAATTAAGAGAAAATATTGCTTTTACATTTCAACATGATGTTGTAGAGAGAACAACATAAAGGCATGGGAGAAGCTTAGAATTACATAACGAAAAATGAAAAACATTAAAAAAAACAAAAAGCACGGGAAAAGTGCTAGCATTTCAAAGTTAATAAAATTGCTGAAATTAGAAGTATAAAAATTAAAATCTTTATAGCTGAGAAGTATAGATGGAAAATCCATCAATATCAAATGCAAGCAATTAAATGCCAGATTCTGATAAGAGGCTTGCTGTAGCAAGGACTACATCTCTAAATGACAACTCATGGCAGATCTATTGCATGTTTAAGTGCTAATTGCCCAAGTTAAGCATTAGAAGTAAAATATCCAATCCAAATAAAATATTTTTTTAAAAAACCAACAAAAACATAAAAATGAAATCATTTGCATTCTCTCTGTAGCACTTTCATATGCCCACATGGAGAGCAGAGAGAAGAACACTGTGTTCTGTTCTGAATCATTTGGTGCATGGCTCCAGAGCCAGCGTCTTCAGGAGCAAGCCCTGAACACCCACAGCCCTGTTTCTGAAGCCAGGAAAGAAAAATGAGGTAAGTGTAGTCCTAATATGCAATGAAAATCTTGAGAACACAAGCAAATTACTGTCTTTCAAACTCCAGAGTTTGAAATGTTCACTTTAGAAGGAGTGCACATACAATCACCTGTCAAAGGGATGCAACATCTTATAGAACTTCATTACTCAAAAATCTTTTCCAAGAAGAGATGCCAATTAAAAAAACTGCCTCAGAAACATAACTCCTCTGTTAGCAGAAGCCTGTGGGTAGACCATGGAATCATTAAGGTTGGAAAAGACCTCCAAATCATTGAGCCAAAGCTTTGACCAGGCACCACCATCAACTAAACCATAGCACTGTCACATCAAGTTGTTTCTTGAACAGTTCCAGGAATGATGACTCCATCACTTCCCTGGGAAGCCTGTTCCAATGCCTGACAATCCTGTCAGTGAAAAAAATTCTTCCTGATGTCCAACCTGAACCCCCCATTGGGCAGCTTGAGGCCATGTCCTCTCCTGTCACTGCTGCCTGGGAGAAGAGGCTGACCCCCACTTGACTACAGCCTCCTTTCAGGTAGCTGTAAGAGGGATGAGATCCCCCCTGAGCCTCCTTTTCTCTAGGCTGAACATCCCTAGCTCCCTCATCTGCTCCCTACATGAAAACAGGGTTCCACATACCCCATACATTCTGCATATTCTTTGCTGTTTAAAAGTATCACAGACTTCCTTACCTCTTATGCTTGTGGTAGATTCTTGAAGCTCCAGTTCCATGTAGTGAAGCTGTTTTTTGGAAGTAGGGCTGACAGGAATATTAACATAGGTGGCTGTCTCACTGTGGGGTCGATCTGGTGTAGGGACATCAGCTGAATAACCTACAGCCCCTTCTGAAATAGGTGACAGATTACAACAGGCACTGTTTGCAGTGACCAATGTTCATACAGACACACAGAAAGCAAACACTGAATAGCAATAACTCTGCTTGCCAAACAGGACATTCCTCAGGGGTAGATGGGACATGAGAAAACTACAGCTTCTACTTTAAATATCCTGAGACACTGATCAAGTCAGGAGCTGTGCAGAAGGCCACAGACCACAGACACGGGTCTTGCTGTGTTGTGGCAGAAGGCAAACACTCTGCAGGTATTTCTAACAGCAGCACTACCTCAGAAGGCTCTGTCCTAGGTTAATAAACCTTTATAGGAAATAATTTGTTCTAAGATGTGAACTACTATATCATCTGCAAGACAGAAAGCAAAATCAGTAGAGGTTCTTAAAAACAGGGACTGAGGAACTGTTTCAAGCAAAGGGAGGTCAAACTTGAGGAGACAATTTTTACAGCTTCCCTCTGCAGAATTGGGAAAGATAGGAATGATGCCAAGAGAGGACAACAAAGTATTAAAGGACTTTCATTGCAGGAGAAAAATAGTGGGGAAGCCCTTCTAAATAGTAAAATCACAAGAACTTTAGAGGAAATCCCATAGAGTTTTCTAGAACTTTCTAAAAACGACACAGACCAACACCTACTAGGAAAGAGCTCCTATAAAACAATTTTGACTTAAAACCAATTTTTGGTCTACTAGTTTAATTCTCAAGACCTCATCTAGCCCTGCTTTCAGTTATTTTAATCTTGTCTGCCTGTTCAGTCCAGTTGGATTCCTTAACCTTAAAGACTTTCTACTCTTAAGTCAGCTTGAGACAAAAGAGTGCAGAGGTAAAACAGTATCACTTTGAGGTTCTCCTTTTTCATGAAGTTCTCCTTTTTCATGAAGCTCTCCTCTTAAGCCCTTCCTTCTCCCCACAAAGAACTCCTATCAAATCTCTTTTTGTCCAAAATGCTGCTTTTCCTTTTTGCCCATTTAGACATTATTGAGATGTGAATGGAAAGGCAGTAGGATATCAAGGCATTTTAGAGCATAGGGAAAAATTACTTCCAGGCAACAGCAGCAGTGAATAACCATTGGGGGAAACTTTTTCCTCTTCTTGGAAGAATTAATAGTAGCAGAAATAGCTTATACAATGTTAGGCAACAGCATGGATATGTTCCAGGATAATGAAATCTCCCCAGACTTAAGCTGTTTAAATCAAAGGAGTCTACTGTACAGTCCGAAAACTGAAAAGACTGGAAATTTCACCAATTTTCTCACAGAATTTCATTTTAAAAAACATAAGAAAATCCAAAAAATATGCAAATATTTCTCTGTCAGTCAGGCTTCAAGTTGTTGCAAAGCAAGATGTTAGGAACAAAATGACAAAATCAATGCAGAACCGATTGCAGAAGGATTTTTTATATTTTCATCAAACATCGTTCTCAGAAATTATTTTCAATTATTGTGTCCAAAGTATTGCAAAGGAATTTGGCCTGATTGAGCAAGAGGGAACTCAGAAAAATCATAGCATTGAAAACTTGCATCACAAAAAAGTTAGAAATTGCAAGTAAGTGACAATCTTAAGCACAGAGTCACGAACAGTCCTGAAGGAAAGATAATTTTTGAAGTCTTTCTGTATGCTGGTAAAGTGATGTAACAGAAGTGTTAAGTGAAGCATCCTCAAAGTCAGCTAGCATGAAAACTAGCAAGATCCCCTATAGAACCAAACATTTAACAGGTTTAAGGAAGCTGAACATCATGCCTGATGCCTAAGCCGAGTGATTTTCCTGAGAACTAAAAAACTACACATGGAGAATTGGTGGGGTTTTGTGCAAGAAAAACAAAAGAAATGCATAGAGAAAAAAAAAAAGCAAAACCTTTCAAGAGCCAAATGTTCTTCTCAAAGGAGGAAGGAAAAGACAAAAAAAAAAAACCCACAAAAAAAAAGAACAGGCAAACTGGAAAGGAAGGACAGGAAAAGCCTTCTGTTGTTCAGTCAGTGCTGTCTCAATAGAAATTGTGCTTTCTTTGTAAACATAGGAACACTTGGTTTTCATTTTCCCTTAAAAAACCCAACCAAACAAAAAATAAACCTTACTAGGCACTGAAAAGTGGCTTTTAATTGTTTGAAGAGAGGACCTTATTTAAAAAGCACAAAACAGTCAAATGTTTCTCTAAGGAAAGCATGGTGCACAGAGTGAGCCTGGACTGTGCTTTGAGCAGCCCCTTCTGGGTGGACAGAGACAGGAGGTGCTTCCTAGAGGGGTCAGAGGGCCAGTATTTGAGAGCATTGTGAAGGAAGGATTTGAGAGAAAAACACAATTCATGGTTACAACATTCTGAAAGAATTGCTAGAATATCATGATTGCTTGAAGAGAAAGGGGAAAACTGTAGGAATCAAAAAAGATAGTCAAGCAAGTAACAGAAAAAAGTGAAAATTTAGTGGCCCTCAACTGAGGAGAAAAGAAAGGAGAAAACTACAACTGGGGAGGGGAGAAGAAAGTTATATTTGAAACTGGTGTTGCAGTCTTTCTTTCAGCAAGTGCTAGTTATTCATATTTTCTACCCAATATAGACAGTGTTCTCAGAAATGAACAATAAACTACACAGAAAACCAGCACTATAAATACAGCCCAAAGATAAGTGTGTGTGTGAGCATGCATGTGAAGCTGACAAAGGGCAGCACTTCAAAAATTACACTTAGAAGAAATCTCAACTATAAAAAAAAATGGAAAATTAAAAAGAAACAAGAAGTGTTAGTGACCTCTGACAGAAAAATCTATACTCACCAGGTTCCTCAGAACTAGTTGGAGTTCCAGGTTCTGAAGGAAGTGTTAGCATCTCATACCCACCTTTAGGACCTAGAATACAGGAACACTGTTAATGGCTTTGGATTTAGGAATTTGGACAATATAATCAAAGCATATGCTTTTCTGGTTTTGACCTGTAACCTTTTAAACTAAATCATACAGAATAATCTCAGAAAGCACAAACAGGGGCTAGTGCTGACTTTTCTGTAACAGTGATGTCAGCATTTCCTCATGAGTGTAACACCAAGGAAATAAAATTTAGGACACTTTTACAAGTCTTCCCACTGAGGGCCACTGAAGTCAACAGCAGTGCATTTTGCTGTACATCAGTGTGGGAGCAGAGCTGTCTTGCATGCATGAATCAGGGAGCAATGTGTGGGTGATCTTGGGAGCATCTGGAAGACTCTTGTTAAAATTCCACCTCCAGCATGATGGATAACTTCTTGATTTATGAAAAACCATCCAAAATGCTTAAGCTAGCCCTTACAAAGACAACTTTGCTTTACAAATCACCATCTTTACAAAGAAGCCAGGCTGCACAACATCATTGGTCTTTCCTGAGCATGAAGCTGAAAAGAGATGCCCACGTTTCTTCACGATCTCCACCCCAGTTAAAACCAGGCAAGCAAAAAAGCTGTGTCCATAGAATGAACATATTGCAATTAATTTTGAATGACAAACACACATAATTCTATCTGCTGGAAGTGTTTTTTTCCTCCATTATCATAAGAAGTATATTTAAATGTGGTGGGTGTTTTTTCCCAGCATATCATTGTTAGGGTACAGGAATTCTCATGACCTGAGGTGAATTTTTTTTGGTGGGTGCCCTTTGTTAAAGTGATGGCAGCATTTTACTGCTGTGAAAAAGATTATTGCTTATACTCTGTCAGTTATCTCATCTGTCACTGCCTTTTCTAAACTTATCCCATCTGTCAATGCCTTTCTGACAAAAACTCCTCAAAGTAAAAAACCCAAAGAAATACGTAAGCCTTACAATAGGGAAGCAAATCATGCATTACCTTTAATATTTTCTGAAGTTTAAAATAATTTAAGTTTAAATTAATTTCAATTTACATGCACACACATACCTCATAGTTACTTTTACTTACCAGCTTGGAGACTGTGCCCTCTATGCAGTTTCAAAGACCCAGAAGCTGCCATGACAGAAGCACCACCTGTTTTCAAAGACAGAGATTCACATTTAATCTAAATACCTGTTTCATTTTTAGTAGATATTTCTGAAACATCTAGGGGAAAAAAAAAATCCCACAAAGAATTACAAGTCATCCTCCTTCATTTAGCCAATTTTTAAAAAAAATTTGCTAAATTCTTTATCCTGAGTTTGTGGCATTAAAATCTAATTTTGTTGTTTTCTTTCTTCAGAGAGAAAGGATGCCTTCTATAAAACCTAAGGATGCTGTCCCTCCCTGCTTGTGGTGGGTAGTACCTTCCTCACAGGGAAAGCTCTCTTGAGCTAAGAAGTAAAATGGCAATGAGAACAGAGCTGGGAGATGCCTTTGCAATCCATAATGTAGCTTTAGCAACAACAAAGTTTAAAGTGTTCATTAAAATCTGGTCAGAGTGGATCCAAAACCTATCTAAGTGAATGAGAAAACTGCCACACTTCAGCAGTCCCCCATCCATCTTTAGACATGGATACAGCAGGCCAGAGGCAAGGGAACACAAGGGATCTGGTCCATGGGGATTGAATCCAGGCCACAGCAGGTTCTTGTGAAACACCCTCACAGTGTTCCAGCCAGGAAAGCTTTACCAAGGACACCCCAGATGGCACAGCCAGCATCCCTTCCCCAGCCTGATTCTGGCCAGCAGGAAGCTGCATTGGGGAAATTTGAGGAAACAAGAGCCATCAACTCAGAAAGCTGCAGGGTGGTCCCCGCTCAAGCTACACACACCCGTTCCTTCTTTAACCAGCAAGCTCAGCAGCAGCATCCCCACTGCTGGCTGCAGGGTTACCTCACCCCATCCACCCTGAACCTCTGCTCTCTGCTGCTGTCACTGGGGCCACCTCAGCAGAGTTGAGTGGCATTTGCTTCCTGGCATGAATAACTGTGAGGGAGCTGCTCGAGCAGGGGATGGATCTGAATGGGGAGCGGGTGGGAGGCTGTGGGGATGAGTAACCCTGCCCCTGTGCCAGGGCGGCTCTGCCATGTGCTGCAGCCTGCTGGGGCTCACATTTAGAATTCACACTCTGCTGAGCTGATGAATAGTCTCTGAGCAGGTGAGACACTGCTCTGCAAATTGTTTTTAAAATAGAGTCCAAAAATTACCACAGCTCTTATGCAACTTGAAGAAATTCTGTTAAGATAAATATTCTGAAATATCTAAGAACGCTGCACAGCCTGGGAATCGAAAGAAAATGGCAATTTCTTGGGTTTTTTTCTCCTGTATTAAGTATACATACAATTTTAATTCTAAATCTAAGAGTTTCCAAGCTTGTAAAATTAATCCTACAGTTTTCTAAAATAAAGCTAAAAAGCCATTCATTATTTCACTTAATGAGGACAATGGATTAAAACAATAGTAAAAAAACTATTTCAAAAGGGCAAACTGAATTAAAGCCTTTAGTTTGTTGTCTCTGTGTACATGAAAGCATATATAGGGTAATCCAAGGCTACAAAATTCAAAGTATGCCATACTGAGAATCTGGTTTCGTATTTTAACAAATGAGATCAGACTGTAGAACCTTTACAGATTGTAGAACTCTGCTGAGGACTTAACAAATAAAAATGTTATTTGGAATTTTGTTTTTACCAAAACTGCTGATAAAAATAAATGCAAAAATAGGACAGCCCCAAGCTAACTGATTTACTTATATTTTCACTGTAACTCATCTTCCTTTTTCTCACATCAGTGCATCCTCTCTCTACATTGAAAACATCAGAATTTGTTTTATGAAGCCAAAAGCCTCCCCTTACTTTGAAGAAGGATTAGAGCCTTATGCTAATTTCAGCATCATCACAAAACTAGTGTGGGGTTGGGTTTTTTATTCACTTAAAAACTTATTGCAATTCAGCAGGAATTATTCCAGAGGCATTGTGGATTCTTAAGCAACATTTTTTGGATCTGTGAACACCCAGGACAGGAAAGGAGATTTAAAACAATAAGATATTCCAATCCAATTATGGCCAAATTTAAATTTTCCCATTCAGAGCTTATTTAAAAGAACCATGTTAATGTTTCAGGATTTGACCTGTTGCATTTTCCTCATTTTCAAATCTGGCAACTAACAAGTATTTACATAGTCAAATACCTCAGGGAATTTTTTTTTAAGCTTTGAACTTCATCATATAAACATATGTCAACAGAGATCAATCTAGATATTTTCTTCCTTCTTCTTTTCAGCTACTGAATAAACTGGTTTGTTTCTTATTCATGAATTCTAGGCTAACACTTGCAGGAATGGAAAAAAGAGAAATTTCTGAGCAAAAAAAGTATCCAGCAGGAGACAGACACTCCCTTCTATTATTCTTCTCATTTTACAAGGGATTGTTAAGAATATTTTTTATTCAGTTTCCCCTGCCATCTAGGTCTGTGTGGCTGACTCAAGTCTTTCTCAGAACTGAGTCTCTTATCAAGAGAGTTACTTCTGTTCTACTTTCCTCAATCTGTAAGAGGAAGAAAGTATTCAAAATGTGACAAAATTAAAATAATTTGCAGGATATTTTGAATTCTGACATTTGATTAGACTCAAAAGTTTAACATAGCTCAGTGAAGACAACAACTATTTGAAATATTTTGCAAACTTTAAAGTTATTACTTTATGCCCATTCTTCAAAAATAAGCGCAGTTTACAGCACATGTGCTACAAGAAAGAGCCATGAAAAAAAACAAGAGGGAAGATGGAATATAAACTATAAACTGAGCCTAGACAGTTTACATTTTCACATCTTCTGACCTATCACTGCATGACCAGTGAGGAGACACACACAGCCCTGCACTGCCTTTACCAAGTGATCACTTCTCACTGCCCAGCCTCTACTCTGCCTTCGAGGGGTAGGTGACAACCTCCTCAGGTCTGGGCTATTAAATTTCCTGACAAGGAGTCAGGACAGAAGAAAACACCACATTCTGTGATAAACCCTTGCTTCTTGTTGAATTAAAACTAGCTTTATTATGAAGAACTTTGACTCACTCACCCGAGCAACATTCCCATCTCCTCCTCTGAAAAGAGATACCTTGCTTAAAAGAGCATCCAAAGGCTAAAGCAACTGATTGGCAGGAGGAACCCTGCAAGAGCACCAGGAGGTTGTTCCATGTAAATGTAAAAGGAGATTTCCTGCTCCTGTATATTTGCCCTACAAAACCTCCCTCTTCGTTCTCTTTGATTTTCAAAGTAATTTCATATATTTTCTGCTATAAAAATGGCATTATCTGCAAGACATGAAAGCTGAAGGGGATACTTAAAAATGCTTAGTTGCTCTACAGATTTCTCCATATTCAGAAATGCCTCCTGTCACTCTAACAGACAACTTTAAAAGTGGCAGAATCTCTCAAAATTAGAAATGCATTCAAGCACTCTGCTCAAATATTACTTCTCAAAGATGCCTATTTAGTCTGTGCAGAAAATAACAGAGGATCTAACTACCTCTAGTTATTATTCATCTTCCCATGCTGTGGGCCATTCTAGCCCAGCCTCCTGTCCTTAAAAATGCAAAATGCTAGAATTATTACCATTTTCCTGTGCCTGGAAATTCAGTGTCTGGGTTTTGTTTGTTGTTTTTTTTTTTTTTTTTTTTTTAATACACCTTCAAAGGTGCTTTACATATATTTAATTCAAAAATCTTGATACATGTGAAGCTCAGGATCTACACTGGCCAAGGATGAAGGTCAAACTCAAAACCAAAAATTATTTTTGAAGTTTGAAATAATCCCTATATGTGCAAATAAGGTCCTCACCTTTGTGTTCTGTAAGGCTGGGAAATGTAATTTCCCCACATTCAGTGTCAGAGAAGGAGTGAGGAAGCAAATAATGAATAAATAAAGGACAGGATTAGAGGGTTACTGTGGCATGGACTCACCACCTTCTGTCACCCCCAGTACAGAGAACAGGATCTGCTGGATCTGCTCAGCCCAGAGGATGAAGCAGCAGCATTGGGACCATTCACTGACATGGTTTCCCCACAGTTTTCTTTCCCCCCTGGGAAAAGGCCTCTCTTACTTCAGACAGTCACCAAGGCAAACATTTTGTTTGTAAATGCAATATGTATTTTAATAAGTTTACTTTTTCTGAGCTCCTATATTTCTTCCCCTACAGAATTATTTTAAGTGAACTTGTAGAATAAAGCAGGACCAAGAAAGAGCATGGCATGTTATGGCAGGGTTTCATTAATCAGTTTCTCATTAGAATGATGCTTTTCTATTACAGTGTTTAACCCTGTAAGGTATGACATGTCATATTTATGGTGGACACTGTTCAACACACAGTCCTTTATTGGCTTAGTAAAAATATCAGAGTGCACTTGGTCTTCCTACATCTGAAGAGCTGACAGCACAAATCCTAAAAAAAGTGAGAACTGTAAATTGTTTTCAACCTAAGCAATAATAACCACCACAGTATGGCCCAGATTCTTCTTTCTCATTGCTCTGAATTAATTCCTTAAAAGCTGATTCCTAAGCTTGGAATAAAAGTATCATGCTGCATAGGTATGCAATAAAAATATTTTAAAGTGCACAAAAAAGCACCTAGTTTTCCATCAGAAAAGCTGTCAGACAGCTCCCTTTGTTTTCAGCACCTGTTATATACTTAATTTAATTCTTTCTTCTTGTCTGCCTGCCTTGATTCTTATCAACCTAAGAAAAATCTAATAGAGATACAGTGTTCATAATCAGCATTCAAGTGATATTTTAGCTGAATTCCAATCCACAGCATTGTTTTTTGTTTTTTTTCCTTGATTCATCCCCTAGAATATTTCCCATCCAGCATTGTGTAGGTTTGGTATTGCAAGCAAAGAGGCTGTGAGAGAGCAAGAGTGACTGCTGCAATGACAGTGAATTTGCTCCTCTGGAATAAGGGGGGAAATGGGAAGGAAGAGATAATTTACAAGTCAAAAAGCCAAGCTAAAAGTGCACTGGTTCCCTGGGAGCATATTTGTTACTTGCCCATTCAGCTACTGCTTTTGCAAAGCCAGAGCCCGTGGCACAGAGGTGCAGGGAGATCAGACCTCCTCTAGGGAAGTTTAATTTGAGTGCTGAAATACTCAGGGCTGGGCCAGGCTCATGGGAATGCCCAGGCAAGCAGCTCCCCTGTGGAAATTGGGAAAGGATGAAAGTTTCTGAAATATGGTGCACAGAGCTGGCATGAAATGCCTTCTCCAGGAACTGCAGTGTCCCTAAGCACTTCTGCAAGCTATTCCAGCTCCCAGCCTCCTTTCTCTAAATAGGAGTCTTGGGATTCAGTCTGCTCAGCTCATTTGGAAGGGGTTGGCAGCTAAGGACAGAAATAGTGGCATTTCCCTAAGGACAAAAATAGTGACATTTCCCCTCCACACAAAACAGCCTCATGGTTTAAACATCATTCATAAAAGAAGATTGCTGTGACAGACTTCTACTCAGCTGAGAAAATACAAGTATTTTGAAGGAGATCATTTCCCGCTATGAGTAAGAGCTGAAGGTTCCTTATCTAAGGTGTTGCAATGGAATAGACAGGAGAACAAATTAAAAGAAGAGGCCTAAATTTCAATGAGAAACAGCACAACTGCTAGGAAATACATTGTAAATGTAAGAATAGCAGAGGACTTTGGATGATTCAAGGTGGATTAAGGATTTTCACTGCAGAACTAAACAAACATCTGTCAGACATACAGAGAAGAACATCCAAACCTCAGGGCAGAGACTCTCACTAGACAATTGCTTCAGTCCTCTTTTTCCTATAGTGCTTTGGTTTATAGTACCAGAAAGGCAATGAAGATAATGACAAGCTCCTCAGCTCACCATTCTGTGAAGGAATGTGCAGTCTGTTGATTCCCCTCCCAACACTGAATCTTATTCATGATCCCTTAACTCAAAGCACATAAGCAGTTCCTGAGATAAAACCCTACAAAAATATCTCTGAAATTGCAACCACCAGATCAAGCTGCAGGATTTCTTAAGCAGTCATGAGAGTCTCTGTACAGGTCCCATGAGAACTGCTCACACAAAATGTACCAAACTGAGGTGTCTGCAGAATCCAGCAGTCTCAGGAAATCTGAATCATATTTTTGAACCTCTATCCTGTCATGGTATTTTGAGGTCCATCATAACTATAAATGCAGTCTATTATACTTAAGAGCACACATTTATACATCATACAACTCCAAAGAATCCCTTACCTTTATCTGTAGTACAAAGCTATGATAACAATGGGAACATTTTCCTCCTACAAACTCAAGTAATCTAATTCAGTCTCTCTTTCTAATCAATATTTACAAAGCTATTTATAACAAAGGCAACCAAATTATTTAAACCAGAATTAAATTATTCACCCCAACTTGTTTTTTTCCATCTAATAATACAACTTAGAATTGTTGCCATATTTAGAACACTTTTCTCTTTGCCTTTAGAATGAAACACAATTCTCTAAAGTTGCTGAGTCTGTTGCTCAGCATATCTAACTAATAGGAGAAAGAGAATACCCACATTCCCTACCAATAAACTGAAAAATACACAAACAATTGTTTTGTGACTGTTTAATTCCATGTCTTGCTGCAGGACCAAGACATTCAAGAGCAAAAATATTGCAAAGAAGATGTGGCCACCTGTAGCCCAGGAAGGAATGGGTCTGCATTCTACAGTGTAGTTGAATGAAAATATTATTAAAAAGAAATATGTTTGTGAGTAAGTGAACTGCTATACTAGGAAATTTTATTTCTGGGTAATGGGTCATTGTACAATCATCCATGCTAGCAGAGGAATCTTGCCATGTATATGCACAATACAGGTTTTGAAAGAAGCTACCTCAAATTAGTGTGCCTCTATTTTATCCTCAACAATGGATAATAAATCTCTCATAATAGAGGACCACAGACAAGTTCTAATGCAGTTCCTTTAGTGCAACAGAACAGTGTGAATGACTCTTCAGCACCCTGGGACCTTCAGTTAATATCTTAGATTAAATATTCAAATGCTACAAAATTATTTTGAAAGCTTTGCCATGCCAAGTTCAATTATACTTTAAAACTTCATACATATAAAAGAGAAAAATTTAATATGAAATAATAACAATAATTGATAATAATAAATTTAAATTAAAATGAAATATATAA
>WBNO01011413.1:7183-25712 GCA_013400575.1 Peucedramus taeniatus
TTTCTCACAAAAGAAAACTGAATCCAAGGCTTACATTTTGCCACATTTAGCATGCTGAACTAGTTTGCCAATTTGATGGGTCAGTGTTTCAAATATGTCAGGGATTGGATCCCAGAGTCAATTTTCCAGATATTTGGGCAATAAGACATTGGAAGGAAATTCAGAGCTTCTCTGGGAAAGATAAAGAAATCTGAAAATTAGTGTTGTCATTGAATGTAAAATATTTCCAAATATTGAAATAGAAGATGAAGGTGAACACCAGGTGCAGAAAACCATAGTAGATAGATGTTTAGAGCAAGAAAATATGTGAAGGAGCTGGAAAGAGACTGTGAAAGGATACCCTTTCTACCTCAAAACCTATGTGGCCAACATTATTCTTACAGCCTTTCAAAGAAAGGCAGCTCAGAGCTTTTACTCCCCTTAAACAGATTTGGTGTTTCATGCAAATTTTTTTTATGAGCAAACCCACACCTTTCATACCAAGCCAAAAATACATTGTGAGTATAGTGCAAAGGTTACCAGTTAACCAAATAATTGTTGCTCTTCCAGGTACAGAAAAGAGCACAATCACAGAAAAATAGCCCAATACTAAAACAATTTAAAATGCTACACTCCCAGTACGGGTTCATGTGTAAATGTGCCTCTTTCCCCTGGGGTTATGCTTACTCTTCCTCTGCTCCTCTGGTTCTAAGGACAACCAGCACTCATCTCCCTCAAGAGTGATGTCAGCATTGCAGCTTTGTACTGCAGAAGGCCTTTGCTGGTGCTGGGCAATGCTTCCTCTGTGCTCCTGCTTTTTCTCGTGAGGATATTTGCTTGCAAGTTTTCCTAAGTCTTCTGTTGAGTTTGCTTCCTTTTTCTTCCTTCACTAGCTCCCAAGACAAATACATAAGTATTCCTGACCTTTGCTTGTTGTTGCCCTTGAGCTGAAGTCAGCTTTACCCAGCTCCTGAGACTGTATCCCTGTAGTGACCAGGAGCAAACCACTGGTTATTTATTTGTAAGTCTAGGGCCTGTCTTATCCTCCTCCTATATTAGCACCTTGACAGTCTATGCCACCATCCTATGCTTGCACCACTCTATATAATGCTTTATTCTAGAGTAAAAGACACTTTGTTCTGTTCCATTTATGCTTTAAAACCATGGATAGTGTTAATTCAATTCGGAATTTACTGCTTGCTGTTACTATCCTTTAATCACAGGTATGTGTGTGCATGTGTCAACATTATGATAAATATTTCTGTGCCACCACAGATCTAAAGCTAGTTAAAGATAAACCAAAACAAGGTCAAGGCTGGAAAGGTAATCCCCCATCAAACAGAATAATTTCACAGTCACTTTGCTAAATGAAGAAATTAAAATCTTAATCTAATGCTGGGCTTCCAGAAAAACAAGATAAGAGACAATCCCTGACAAACTTTAAATGTAAAGTTTTTGTCCAGTGTTGACTCCTCTGAAGAAGAATGTATCTCATTTTTATATTTTTGGACAGACAGATGGAAAAAGATATTTAAAAATTGCACTAATAAATGTCAAATTAGCAGATGTTCAACGGAGAACTAAAAGCAAATGTTGGAAAATGCTTTTAGAGATACAGAGAGGTCTGTAGATCAAGGCAGTGAAGTCAGATCGTGGAATTAGATTGTTCTAAGGAAAATTTGAAAGAATATAACAATTTAGCATACCACTTATATAAATATTGAAGATTTGTACTGTGTCTTCTTTCTCCTTCATATAATTGGATGTAAGTCTGTTATATGATGGATATTTCATATTTTTACTGTTGTATGGGATTATATGACATAATAAAATAACAGCCACTTGGCCTCATACAGAAAGCAAAAATAAAATTGAAAATTTACAGATGTGGTTTTAAACATATCACATTGGTTTATAGAGAAAAGTTATTTTCTTTAAAAAAAAAGGTTTAAGTCATAATGAAAAAAGCTAAAATTTATGCTATTGAACATAAGGAATTTTGGTTCCTTTTCCATTGCTTTAGTCAAGTTTTTCATTATATAGGTTCATATTTAGACAGTCTCACCTTTGGATAAGAGGAAGAAGAAGGCATGGATTTGATATTGAAGGAAGAAATTTCACAAACATAGGAAGTTTACAAAGTAAAATCCCTTAAGCCATTTCAAAGGGCCATAGTACCTTAAACTCCAAGAAGTTAAAGCTTTCTGATAGTTTTGACCTTTTGGTTGTATTTCTCCAGAGTGTTATCCCACTGTAATTTGTTTTAAGAAGGATAAAGAAAAACAAGAATCTCATACAGTTCAACAAACACAGGTGTAAAGCCCTGTGCCTGGGGAAGAACACCACCACGGACAAGTACAGGCTGAGGAACGACTGGATGGAAACCAACTTTGCAGAGCAGCACCTGGAGCTGTAAGACATGAGCACACTGGAGCAAGTCCAGTGAAGAATCACTAAGATGATTAAAAGGCTGGAGCATTAGAGATATGTGAAGAAGCTGAGAGAGCTGGGACAGTTTTGGCATGGAGCAGAGAAGGTTGGGCCCAGGGGCAGGATCATATCAACTTGTACAAATTTGAAGGGAAAGTGCAAAGAGGATGAAGCCAAGTTCCTCTTAGCAACAGGAATAGAGGCAATGGGCACAAACTGAAAGAGAAGAGCTTCGCTCTGGATATCAGGAAACACTTTTTGACTGTGAGAGTAACCAAGCACTGCCGCTGGGTGCCCATGGGGGTGGTAGAGTGTCCATGCTTGGAGACACTTAAAATTTGTCTGGACACAGTCATGGACAAACTGCTCCAGATGGCCCCACTTGAATAGGGAGGTTGGTCCAGTTGACCTCGAGCAGTCCATTTAAACCTCTGCTATTCTCTGGTGTTGTGATCATGGTGCTTTAATGCTGGTCATTTGTGCAACTGCCTCTTATGTCATGAGAGAGAAAGAAGTAAAATTTCTCAAGAGTTTTTAAAAGGCTTTTTATAAGTCTTTGCCAACTTGAATAAAATTTCCACATCACAGCAAAAAACTGGAAGGTATTTTATTATGAAGGAACTTTAAATGTAAAATGCTAAATGTAAAATTATCTCCACTAGTGCTTTTTTTGGCTGTTGCTAAAATGTTCTGTGATAGTAAAGGTACAAAATGAGGTTGCTGTAAGAGATCCAGAATTCCAGGAACAGCTGTACATGGATGGAAGTGTGCAGTCATCTGGTGATCTTTCAGTTCTTACAAGACTGAGTACAACTTCCATCAGCACTTTCAGTTTGGACGAACAGCTTCAGAAAATGCAGTTGTATGGACAGCAGTGAAGATTTCTCAGCAGTATTTTGTACTATAATTGTCTTTTTGTGCTGTTTTTTTTTTATATAGCAGAGATTTTTGTCTGATTAATTTGAATGAAACAGCTGTTGCTGGGTCAGAACAAGCAAATTCAGAAATTGAATCAGGTCCCTTCCATCACACTGTGAAATACAAGTATTCTCTTTCATTTTATAATTTAAATTCTTGTGAGAAAAGTTACAGGCGAGCAAGGAATAGATGTACTTCTACAGAAGTACAAAGTAGGTACATTTAACTTTGAATGTCATGCGGCAAAAATGCTTTTCAGTGTGTCTTTCAATTCATGCCAATTTGCATTAGAAAAGTGTCTAAGTAGTTAACTTATTTAAATAAGAGCTTTGAAGAAAGGCTCAAAATTCTGCATAAAAGATAGGTATTCAGCAATGTTTACTGAATTAAAGAAAGTATCTTTCAATAGGAAAATCTATTTCTTCACATATATGCCTGAAGATTTTTTTATGGAGACACTATGCTGAATGGTTGAATTTGAGTTGATAATTTACAAAGACAAACAGTATAAAAGTAATTTTTAAAAAGGCCGTGTAATTAAGCACATCAAAAGCAGCCCCAGTAGTATTTGGCTTTATATTTGTACCTGTGTTTATTCATGGAAATAAAGGTTGCTGAGAAACCACAAGATTTTAAATTTAGATTTTAAAATCTAAAAAAAAAGAAAAAAGTCGATTTTTAAATTTAATTATTAATATATAATATGACCATTGTTGAAAGTGTCTCTCTGAGACACCAAATTCTATTTCAAAAAGATAATTAGCAGAGCCCCATCAGTGTATATTAAATATTTGTGTTAGAGCATCCACTTCAAATCTAAATACTGTTTTGAAGAAAAGCTTGCACACTGTGCGTAGATGATATACACATTTGATTGTATCCTGTTGACCCCATTTTGACGGGACATTAACTTCCATTATGCAGTTCACTTGTGTTTCACCTGATATGTCAGCTGCAGTCTATAGTAAAGAGTCAAAGCTTCACACAGTATTCAGATAATATAGCCAAGATTTGCTGAGAGATCAAGACGAAGTATTTTCTCTGAAGCACAAAACAGAATGGTTTTAGTGTAAATAAAGTTGTGCACAGAAGCATGAAATTGAGAAAGTTCCTGAAGCCTCTGGGAATGGAGGGAGCTAGGGCTTCTGCCACATTTGACACCCTTGGTTGGGTGATTTCTCTTCAAAATGGGGTGAAATAGGGTAAGAAATCAAGAAGTGCCCATTATGCAGACCCTTTAATTTCTTAGAAGGTTGTAACATTGAGAGCCAGTAAAATGCATGACCAAGGGAAAAACTATTCTCTCAGTAAGATGTTACAGTGATATGAAATGAGCGTATCAAGAAACTCACTGCAGTTTAGTTTTAGCTGGTAGATGTTTTATGGTTTGTTTGGGGTTTTTTTAACAGAATATATTTTATTACTAGCAAAATTCTTCATTATTATTAGTGCTCTTTTGCTTTAATTCTCTAAGGCAGTGCAAAAGTAGTACTTATAAATTGTTTCACAGAGCTTTGAATGGGTTCCTTGTTGACTAGGCGTGTCACTGCAGCTCAGCTAGAGCATGCAAGAAACTAATTAACCCGTGTTTTCTAAAAGAGGCAATTTTAGAGTGTCTGAACAAAATGCGTCTGTTTAAAGTGATACAAGGTAGCAAATGGGCAGGGTGTTAGTTGGAGAGAGCTCATCCAACTGTAGATTTATTCTGAAGAGATGTTTGAGGTCCTAACATGTCATTCAGAATGGACAGCCAATAATTCTAGATCAATTAATTCATAACAAATGGGAAAAATTTAGGTTCCGTTTCTTGGATTTTAATAAATCGAACTTATGTTCTTAATAGTTTTGTTTGGAAGTCAGGATAAATATAAATTTATTTGCTGGCCTTCTCTATAGGCTTTCTGTACCTTTTTTGGAACATTTCACTTCTTGGAATCTAGCCATCCATGATTTTTGGGGGCTTCTAAACTAAAAATTCTGTGATCATGTTGAAAAATAAAATGTAGATGGCTTAATTAAATAGTCTATATATAGTCACCTAGTACCATTTGAAATGCCATAGGTTACCTTTTTCAGCTTCCAGCTGTTACTTCAGAAAAGCATAGTCCTTGGTATAACCCATGATGTAAGGTCTCATGTCTTGACTATCATAGAACATTCCAGATAGCACTAGACATCTTTATTTAATCACCTGAATTGACACCAAAGTTATGTTACACTCTTAGGGAAGGATAGAGTTGCTTATGTATGGGGAACAGTATTCCTTGGGTGAGATTCTGTTGCAAACTAAAATGCTCAAATTTAGTTGTGTACAACACAGGTGCTTACAAGCAAGCCAAGTTCTGACTTCCCATGCCAGTCAGAAGACATCTAGCAAATACAGACCAAAGAGTCCAACAACCTGTTTTTTGCTATCAAATCAGTGTCCATACTTGACATCTCAGAAGGCAGTAGACACTGCTTTGGGAGTTGAACCAACATCAGGAATTAGCTCTCAAGGCCTTGACTGAATTGGCCAAGGACAGCTTCTGGTCCCTGCACATGGGTGTTTAGTGTTGCTTAAGCCACTGTAGGCTTTCTGGGACATTTTTCCAGGGCTGCCAGATATAAGACAGCATTTATGTCACTTCTGGAGTAGCAGCTGAAGGGCAGGTGGGATAAGTTACTAAATTTCAAATGGTGCTGAATACTTAGGTTCAGGCAACTTCATTAGAATTTTCATCCCTGTTGATGATAGTAGGAGCCAGGACATGTAAATAAATGTGGGTATCCTTCATTTCTGATTATTTTGCCCTAGGAGACTGCCTGTCCTTTAGCTGCCAGCCCAGAAGGACATGAATCTCCTAGAGATCTTGCATTGCTTCAGCCAGGACCATGCCAATATCTCAGATAAATGGACATATTGAAGGGCCCTAGAACTTTAGCTAACTGTGGGAAATCTTTAAATATATATGTCAATGAAGTATAACATTTCAAGAGCTTCACAATCTGAAAGTGACCGTGAATTGAAGTATAATGACAAATAGTTTGTAAGTATAAGTAAGTTTATTAAGATCTCAGGGTATTTAGAAACAGAAGGAGAAAAAAAGTACAATATGTTCCATACCTACACTTTTAAAATAGTCATTACAATTCTTAAAATTTTTCTTTTCAATATAAATGTGTTATCTTCCCAGGAAACTAAATAGGTCAGGTCTCCTATGTAGAATTTACTAAGATTTTCACAACAAAAATAGGCACACCATCATACACTATATATGTGAAATTCACATATTTGTTTACTGTGTAAACAAGCCAAGATTCTATTTTCTGAGAAATAATCAAATCAAAACACTGAAGACCCCAAAGGAAAGAGACTACTATTCTTTACAGAAATGTTACTATTTAAAAAGTTGAGTGATAATCTGGAATACTTAAACACAAGCTGAGGAGTGGAAGGACAGGTAATTGATTTCCCACCAAATGAGGTGTTCAGTGCTGCCAGCTTCACTCTTGTCTGTATTTGCGGTAGCATTCTCTGTCAAAGCACTTAAGCAAAGACTTGACTCTTCTCTGGGAACACATGAGAAATGAACTGTGACTTTCTTAGTTGGTATTGGAAAGAAAGAACACTGATACCAGTGATTTTTATAGAGAAGAAAAGAATTTGTGTTTTAACAAAATGTTGATACCTGGGTACACTATTTAGTGCACATGCTATTTTTTCATGTTTCCTGATAGAGTTGGGCCTTTATAGTAGCATTGTCAGTGGCATGGTGTCGACTAACTGAGAATAATGTTTTTTTCCTAGTCAGGGGCTTTAAAAGTTGAAATAAAGCATTTGTGAAAGGAGAAAAAGAAATCAGATGTTGATATGCATGAAAATAGATTTGAGTATAAGGACATTGCTTTTTTTGAGTTCAGAGGTCTGTGTGTTTTACTTCACAAATACTTGCTGCCATAAGTACCTGTCAAGATTCCAAGTCTCTGGCAGCATGAATTCTAACCTCAGAAGTTCTTTTCCTTTTGCTGCTACTTGGAAGAGTCTATGGTTTCATTACATTCCAGCAGAGAGCTACTGGAATGCCTTTATAACCCATCCATTACTCGTCATTTCAAATTGCTGCCTATTTCACTGCAGTTAACCTGGCACAAAGTGCCTTAAGTTCTCAGCACTCTCTTGCCTTTGCCATATTTATTGGCTTTGATTGATTGGCTAAGTGTTTTCCATGCTCCCATGTCCCTGTTAGTTTTGTTCCTTTGAGTCTGTCACGATCTCACAGATGGACTCTGTACTAATGATTTGGACTTGGTATCTTTCCCGTGTGTCCTGAGGTTTCTGGCACTCAGCATTTAGCTTGGTGCAAAAGCTTGATTCCCAGCAGCAGCTCCCTCCATTGTACAGATAGGATTCAGCTACACTTAGCTGCTTATCTGTAGGTAACTTTAGACCCTGACTGGCATTCGTAATAAACTGCCTAATTTACAGGCTGTACATCTGTCTTTAGACAGAATGTATCACTTTTATAATTAGACTACAGCTTATTTTCATTACTTATAGCAAAGTTTTTATTGTAAAAATGAGGAAAAATAAATCCTCTGTTTGACTACAGAGGGACTAAAATAAATCCACAGTGTTTGGCTCTGATCTGATAATTTTCCGTTTGTGTTTTGTTTTCATTCCCTTAAATTGGCTCCTTTTAATACTGAATTAATGGGCTGTCTCTCCCTTGGTCCTAATTTCTGCATCAGAAATTCTGTTTCTAATGCCACACATTGTTGTATTTCCAAACTCCTGCTATTCTGGCAGATGTGATTTGATACCATGTGTGAAGGACTTGGATCAAAGTAGACTTTCATTGATACAAGGCGGGGAGACTGTATCCAGTGAGACTCAGAGGCTTATCCTTATTCATTTAGTTTTAGTTAAATAATTATGCTTTGATACAGTCTTTAAGACTCTTTATTCTTAAGTTGGAATTTAGAAAACCATGCCTAAGTGACTTAGTAGCATGTACATTTTCTTTTTCTTTGCCTGTTCTGCTTAGGAACAAGCTGTAGCCCAGTTACCTGTGTCTGGAGTCTTATTGTTTGGAGACTGCTGTTACATTGCTGTAGAAAGCCTGACTCCTCTGTTGGCTCACTTTCCACTACAGGGATTCTCAGGAAATAGAAGCATTTATTATACTAAGCCCTCTCGATCTCTTTCAAAGCAGGGGATGACTAAATAAAAGAGCATGTGAGCACCATGAGATGTCAAAAATGTCTAAGCCCTTCCAGAAAGTTTAACTCTGTGGTGATGCAATAGAGCTGCTGCTGAAAAGAGACTGGGGTGTCCTCTGCAAGCTCTGCATCGAGTGTCTTACATTTGTAAGTGCATGGAGATGTCTACTGTCAGCTGTAACGAACTTCAAAATGTCATCTCTAATCTTGTGCAATTGTTTTGTTCTGCTCTGTGTTGCTTTGCTTTGAATGGTATTTTTTAAAGCAACGCAACCTGAATTGCTTTCAAGGTAGAGAGACACAGATGGCTGTGAACTGATCTTGTTAGACTTTGTTAAAATAAAATGACAGATGTACTTTAGAAATTGAATACAGGTGCTGCAAAGAGAAAGTTATTACTTTGTATCTGACTTTGTCTGGAGACAGCTGGTGCTACAATTTATTTTTTTTTTGATAGGGGGGATTCAGACATTTTATTTCTTTTCATCTGATATGTCACTTTTAAAACATAGTTAAATTACTCTGAAGATGTTATCAACTGTAATAAATAAGAAAGGACTTGATTCTCAGAGTTGCCAAGTATTGTAGAGTCGCAGAATCATAGCATGTTTTAGGTTGGAAGGAACCTTAAATACCATCTAGTTCTACCCACCCCTGCCATGGATAGGGACACCTTCCATTAAACCAGGGGGCTCAATACCTCATCCAACTTGGCCTTGAACAATTCCACAACTCCCAATGATTTCAGTATGTTTTTGGTTTTTTTTTTAATTGAGTACCTCAAACAAATAAAAAAATAATGTGAAAGCATTTTGTTCCACGTATTTTTCTGTATTTGCACCTGAGTCCAGGCTAATCAATATCAACAAAGGCATAATGCGTATAAATATTTTGCAAAGGAGATATTTTTTTTGTATATTGAAATACTGAAAGTTAAATTCTTCTGTACATCCTTCATGGTACTTCAAATCATATCTTCAACTCCCATTTAACTTCTTACCCTGAACAGAGCTAACTGCAAATTAATACCTTTTATTAAATCAATTCAGGAAGATTTTGTGGGACTGTGTGCCCACATATCATCACAGTTTAATGAAAAAAGAAAATTTTGTTAGATTGACTGACTTAGCTGAAATGGGCCGCTCAAACATGTTTAGATGTGAACCAGAAAGAGAAAAGTGAAAAATTAGCTACCAGTTAGAAGCAGTTGTGTTTGGTTGTGTCATTCTACTAATCAGTAAAGCAATTTGAGAGAAAAGGGTGTATGGCAGTTGATGAAAAAAGGGAAGGTTAATAAAGCAGAGGTGGGAAGATCATTATTCTGCATGGAGCTGACAGAAGCAGGTGGTGAATGCCTATGCAACATTCAGGGCTAGTTGGCAGCGTGTCACTGGGAAAAATGGAATGAGCAATATCTTTATTCAGTCCATAACTTTTACTGTCCAGTATAAAAATGGACAGTTTTAGCTTCCAGGCTCATATGTTAAAGGTATTTTATAGGTCTCACGTAAGGGACAGAGAGAACAGTGATAGACTGTTTCATGAAAAAATGGTTTCTGATGACAACTGGATGTTTCTGTCCTCTGCCAGTTGGCTTTTCTCTTTGAGATGTAGCATTCACTTGGGTTCAAGTGTATGGCTTCTACAGTGACATTCTGTGCAGTGACTGAAGTGTGTTACAATCTGGGATGAATGGCTGTAGGGCATGTAGCTTTTGATGACTCAGGTGTCCAACTATTTAAATGTTAGCTTAGAATGTAAACTGAGAAGTTTTACTCCATAATGGTCTTATGTCACTGATATTTGTTAGTTTTGGGCAATTATCCCTCTGGTCCTGTTGGGTAAAGTTAGAAGATGCTTTCTAGTCTGCGAAAGGGCGGAATGTAGGAAATTTTCTTGTGATGCATGAACCTCTTTTCTGGATCAGTTGCTACAGCTTAATTACTTTCTTAAAAATAGATTTCAGAGAAGAGTGATAGGTAACACTAAAAATGCTCAGTTAAACTTGGTTGGGAGGTTTTTTCATGGCAGAGGGCAGTAGTAAAAGGCTATAAAATTAATGTATAACTTAAGTCTGTTCCAAGATACAAACCTGTTTTGCTAGAGGACTACTGGTTGAAGGTCATCTTGTAGGTATTAGAATCATGGAATCATAGAATGGCTTGAGTTAGAAAGGACCTTAAAGACCATCTAGTTCCAATTGTCCTGCCATGCACAGGGGACACTAAATCAGATTGTTCAAAGCCCCATCCAAGCTGGCCTTGAACACTTTCAGGGATGGGGCATCCACAACTTCTCTGGGCAATGTGTTCCAGTGCCTCACCACCCTCACAGGAAAGAGTAGCTTCCTGGTACCTGATCTAAGCCTGCAATTTGAGCCCTTTGCCCTGGTCCTGTCAGTACATGCCCTCGAATAAAGCACCTCTCTATCTGTAGACTCCCTTCAGGTACTGGAAGGCCTCCTCAACGTCTTCTCCAGGCTGAACAATTGGCCTTTCCTCATAGGGGAGGTGCTCCATCCCTCTGATTAACTTGGTGGCCTCCCCTGGACTCGCTCCAACAGGTCCATGTCCTTCCTGTGCTGGGCACCCCAGAGCTGGCTGCAGCACTGCAGGTGGGGTCTCACCAGAGCAGAGCAGAGGGGCAGAATCCTCTCCCTGTCCCTGCTGCCCATGCTGCTTTGAATACAGCCCAGGATACTTTTGGCTTTCTGGGCTGTGAGTGCAAATTGCTGGGCCATGTCCAGCCTTTCACCCACCACCACCCCCAAGTCCTTCTGGGCAAGGCTGCTCTGGATCTGTTCATCCCCAGCCTGTGTTGATACCAAGGGTTGTTCCGACCCAGGTGCAGCACCTAGCACTTGACATTGTTAAACCTTCTGAGATTCCTATTTCTTGACCTTGTCCAGGTCCCACTGCATGGCATCCCATCCCTAAGGTATGACAACTGCATTGATCAGTTTGGTGTCCTCTGAAACCTTGCTGAGGGTGCACTTGATCCCTTTGTCATTAATGATTAAATAATGCTGGTGCCAACATGGAACCCTGAGAGACATCACTTGTCACCAATTTTCATGGATACTCTGAGCCATGGAACACTACCCTCTGAATGTGAGCATCCAACCAATTCCTTACCTACCTAACTGTCCACCAATCAAAGCCACCTCTCTCCAATTTAGAGGGAAGGATGTTGTGGAGAACTGTGTCAAAAGCTTTACAGAAATCTAGGTAAATTACTTCTGTAGCCCTTCCCTTGTCCACTGCTGCAATCACTCCATTATAGAAGGTCACTGGCTGGGTTAAGCAGGACTTGCCCTTGGGGAAGCCATGCTGCTGTCTCAAATCACCTCCCTGTCCTCCATGTATCCTATCACAGCTTCTAGGAGGATCTGTTTCATGACCTTCTCAAGCACAGAGGTGAGACTGACAGGTCAATAATTCCCCAAATCCTCCTCTGTTCTAATAAGGTAGTGTTTTCATAAAATCAAATGCTCTTACATTTGAGAACCTAATTGTATGTCACTTTTTCTTGGTTTTGTTGGTGTGGTTACTGATACTATTACTGCATAATACTCCAAGAGAGGCTTACAGGTGTTCTGCTGGGCAATGAATTTAAGAAACATCCTATTATTGCTGCAGAAAGAACTCATGGCAAATACTGAACTAGTTAAAATGAAGGCATCTGAAATGATCAGTCTTCTTTGAAACATAACAGCTTAGTAATCATTAATGCACTAAAGCTTGTTTAGAAATTATTATATAGAATTACATTGTGGAATTATTTTTTGTGTTCTAAATTTCCTTGTATTTTTTCATTTGATAGAAATCAACATCACTTACATTAAAAAAATAAATACTCTTTGTATGAAATGCTGAAAGTTTTGAAATAGTAGTAAAAAATATATTCTGGTTACTGAACTATTACCTCTGATAATGATGCTGGCAGCTCTGGGTAAAATAATACTTTTGGGCTAGTGCTATGTCCCACTGGGTGTTTTAATTAACCACTGGAATTAGATCTCTTTGAAGCACTGGTAATGCAATGCCTGTATTCATACAGCACAATAGATAAAAAGATCCCAGAAGTTATCTTCCATTTTCTACCTAGATTTGGTATAAGTGTCACAGATCAGGAAATACTATAGTGGAAGGAAGCTTATCAAAAGCTTTTTTTTTTATTTAATTCATGATGATCCATTGGTAGTACCTAAAATCTGTAATTGCTAGACATAAATAAATGGGTTATGACTTATTGTTTAATTTAACTGTATTTTTCAATCCTGATTCATAGTTTTTATGCTGGGAATAATATTTCTGACTAGAATGAGGCAAAAGTTTGCTTTTAAAGCCTGTTCATTAGTTACTTTGAATATTCTTTGTTCCAGTTTCTAAAAGGATAGCATAAAATCTGTTTCCTGTAAGGCTTGTAAGTATAAAAAGTGAAACTGATTTTTCAGTAATCTCACGCAGTTCTTAGTATGTGTCTGAATTGCACCGTACCCAGCAGCTGAACACTTGCTCTTTGCAAAGTTGTTGTTATCTTTCCCATTATCCACGACTGCTTTAAAGGATTTAAGGGAATGAATTTTAGTAACAAAAGCATGAAAAGTAGTTTACCTGTTAAAAGTGATAATTGAAAATCCCACCATTCATCTGAATTTAAAAATTATCAAAATTAATATTTCAATATGACAAACCTACTGTGGTGAAGGTTCTGGAAATTAAGAGAGGCAATGCAGTTCTCAAAAGTAACCAAATAAATGAGAAGCTTCAAGGCAAGCTCAAGGAGGTTACAGAGATGCATGTTCAGTAACTACAACTAGTACACTTCAAACTCTGGATCTCTGTAAATGATTAAAGTGGTGATAAAGGCCACAGTTATAAGGTTAACTGTATTTTAAATATCATAGAAAAATGGCTAGGGAAAAGGCAGGAAAAAAGTACCTTGTATTTTTGAATTTCTTCATTGCATTCATATATATATATAAGGTCAACAGCACTGATTCACTCGTTCTTGTCCCAGAAAAGCTTAGCAAACTGGACAGGATTCACACCTTCCCTTCCCTTCCCTCTTACTTGTTCTAGTATGAGTTTAACACTACATGCTTGCCTCAATAACTTCATTAAAAACAAGAGATTCTGAAACCAGAGTAGAGTTGCCCATAGCATTGAGATTATGCCAGTATCATTGTAAAAGTTTATATCTGTATCTTCTTTTGAATGAACACAGCTCTTCTTGCTGGGAAAGTCCCTTAAATTCCTTAATAATGAAGGTCTCCTGAGCCTGTGATTTCAGGACTCATAAGGATGCTCCTTCATACACTTTGATCTGAAGCCCTCTGGAGTTACTGGAAGCCTTTAGTGTAACTTCCATTTGACTCATATGCTGTTATAAGCTCTTGTGTAAAGAAATTAGAACAAAGAGTTATTTGTCTTTTTTTCCAGTGTGATGACTGTTGGCAAATTCAGTTGCAATAAAAAGGAAGACTGCTTTGGGAGAGAGATTTGAGAAAGCCAGATGGACTTAGGTACTGGCAAGGAGAAGTGGTCTTGAACCTTATTCTTTTTCTTCTTTGTCTCAGTCAGGATCATTTACTGTCCACTGCTCTTGCCTTTCTAGAACATGATACAGTGACCGAAATGCCGAAAGGCTGTATGCATACTGTTCTAGACCATGACTGCTGGCAAATCTGTTTTGCTTTTGTGGAATTTGAAGATTACTTTAGAGGCAAATGTGTCTTCACTCATATTTTTCAAAGTGTTTTCCTGTTTCTTTTATACTTTGCCTTTACCTTTTTCTTCCTCTGCTCTGTTATGCAGAGCCAGGAAATTTTCT
Organism: Peucedramus taeniatus; assembly: GCA_013400575.1. Taxonomy (NCBI): domain Eukaryota; kingdom Metazoa; phylum Chordata; class Aves; order Passeriformes; family Fringillidae; genus Peucedramus; species Peucedramus taeniatus. The sequence continues at coordinate 21,548 of WBNO01011413.1, forward strand.
TTGGTCCCTTCATATTTCATTAATTGTGACAGTGTGCCTCGGGAGACTGCATCACTCCAGGTAATTTCATCAGTGTCAAAATGGATGTTAGCCAGTGGCCTTGACACTGCAACTTAATCTTTTATGAAAGATTTAAGCAGACAACAATAAGGCGTGGGGTGGTACCTTTATACTTGACTGGGCAGAATTCAAATGTCAAAAGCGTACAGCATTCTCTTTAGTGGCTTTCAAATTTTCTTAAATTTCATTTGCAACAAGAAACATACTTTGAAAAATCAAAGCTGTAGTGGTAATTTTCAATGAGTTGTCAAATTTACATTTCAGAATGTCTCTTTCTCTCCCCTTGCTTGGATGTAATGAAATGCCATAAAGTCTGACAGTCACCCATACATACTAATATATTAAGTGCCTGAAAAATAAACCCACAAACTTATAATAAAAGTGCTGACTTTTATTTCTGAAAGTGCTGTGTAGTAAGCACACAAATGCAGTATTTTATTTATAGAGTAAAAGCTTAATATCTGAAATGTGACAATACTGAAAACAATTTTGAGTCTTTACAATATTTAAAATGAAATTAAATATTACTTGGCTTATGTCATTAATACAAAAGACAAAAAGACTTTTACAACTGAGATGCCTGTGAATGTGTGTTGCTGGAATTTTGTGTGTTATTTTCCCAATTTTGCAAAAAAAATGCATCCAAAATGTCCCTTAAATTATAACATTTTAGAATATTTTCATTAGTAATCTGATTGTTTGTTGCATGTCCTCTTAATTCTTTGGATAAACAAAGAGACAAGTGATCTCAAGTTGCATTAAAATATATGAGGGTTTTTTGCTACACCTAGGTAATTTTGTTTCATTTATTAAGTTTGTTTTCCATAATAATTTCCACAAAGTCCATTAATGATAAATGATCTGGGTGTGCAAATAAAGAGTTACACAAGTTTATCTAATTACAGAATGAAACTACAATAATTTTTAAAAAGAAATTCACTGTACAATAGTTTGCTTCTTTTTAGGCATCAGTAAATGCTGGATGTGCAGCCCTACCTGATTAGGGCTGCAGATAAAAAAAAAAAAAAGTTAATACAGGTTCGAGATAAGATTTTGTTGAAGAAACAGATGTGAGGTTTTGGTCTCCTTACTAGGTTCTGTTCGTGCAACTTAACATTATATCAAGAACTGTCTAAGATGTAAATTAATGATAATCAACTATCAAATAATAGAAAAGTAGTCCAGATAAACATTAGCTATGTTATTTAGACAATTGGCTTCCAGGGGGATCTCAGAAGATGAGACAGAACAGTGACTGGAGGAGCACTTTATCCAAAGTATCATCTTTTGTATCTGCTGTCTTACTTTATGTTTTTCCAGCTTGATTTACATACTTAAAAAGAATTTTCTTTTCATCAGTTTTGATTGTGAGACTTACTTTAATACAGGGTCCCTGGTTTTGATGAGTTAACAAGCCTCCATCTGTTAGAACTATTACTGTTACATTAGTTGGTTGCCATGGAAAAATTCTTCACAGTCTGTCTAGGCCTAAAGAGTGGTATGTGCCCGTTGTTGGTCTGAACAGATCCCTTCTTTTATTCATTACCCACAGCACTCAATTGCAAGAGCACTGGCATCTTGTATTTGAATCTGGCTTTTGGTTATTTATCCAGTAATTCTGTAGTCCCCTGCTACACCTTCAAGCACAGTTTTGCTACACTTATTTCTTTACTTTTATTACTGTAACATAATCTTTAGATAATTATATCAGTGTTAAGGGCATTGATGGACAGTAATGACCATCTCTTGTAGAAGAAGGGAGTTTTTGTTTTGATGGTCACAAAACCAGCAAGAGAGCTTTAAAGTATGCCATACCTATTTTGAAAAGCAGCATGTATTTGTAGTTAGTCCTTTCAACAAAGTGACATGTACCAGAAGTGTGTGAGGATACAGAACGTGACAATCCAGACTGAAACACGTGTCCATCTCACCCATTGAGCTGCAGAGCCTGTTGACAGACAGATGAGTGACAGCAGTGAACAGGGAGCTTTTGTGTAATCAGGCCATTGGTGGGGCATTCTTTTCCTTTGTAAGTCTGTTTTACTACTAGGTTTTCAAAAGACTGGACAAAACAAGATGCTTTCACAAATCTTTATTCCTTGTAATTATTTACTTCCAAATGTGGGCAGAGAAACATTACTTGCCAGTATGTGATATGTGTGCATTTGCAGGCTCTTTGGTCATTTTCTGGATGAAAGATATCCCAGTTAAATCTTTATCTGTATAAGTTATATAAGGATATATTGAAAATTACTTACAAATAATTAAAAACAAGAAAAAATTAAAATTTCAAACAGTGTGGAGATAATTGCTCACTATGAAACTTCTGATTCAGGTATTGCTGACACCATGGAAATCACATTCTGCTTTGCCATGATGAGTTCCAGGCTCATCACAAGACAGCTGTAAAAGGAGTTTTCTCTTTCCAATCCTCTTCTTTTGCGCATTTCCTATATTGAGCTCTTCAATATTCATTGTTGTGGCTTATCCTTTTGGCATATTTATGTGTGAAAATAATACTTTATTCTCTCAGCTACTGCAATTATATTTGCAATTTATATATATTTTAATGATGGAAAGAAAGACATGGCAAAACAGGGATTTTTCAAACAGGAAAAATGAATGGGTGTTTCACTTCTTTCTAAGGGTGTAAGAATTTAGTAGCAAGAATGGAAATACTTCCACATGTTTTAAACACAAAGTCAGGAGAAGAAAAACCCAAAAAGAAGAAAACAAAAAACTTCAAAAGAGAAATTAATCTGCTGAGCCTTGACAACATCCAAAGCATAGGTGTGTAAATATCAGCCAGTTCCCATGGTTTCTTTTAAAGTCAGCAGAGATAAACATTCCAGAGAGTAATTTATCTTACTCTTCTTAGATGCCTTTCTTAACATGAGATTAATTTCCCTTTGTTGTTGATTGTAAAGTGGGACTAGAAGGACTTGTTGAGACTTAAAAGCCCAATCTAGAGATGTCTAAACTAGGGCTAACTAATCTGTCCCATCATTTAAAGCAGAAGGTAGTAGTGTTAGACAGTTTAGTCTGAATTTCTACATACTGCATTTCACTCAGTACCTGAATCCAGCAACTTCAGCTAAAGTTGACATAAAGCTGAACCAATATTAAGGCCAGCTTTAGCTCATTTATTGCAAAGGGTCTTGTCATCATGTACCAATCTGAATACTAAAACCTGTATTATAATATGTGCTTCCACAGGAAATGCATGGGTGAACTCTCAGCCTTCTATTTTTCTTTCTCAAATCCTGAACTATGACATAATCTGTCCCCTATGCAAGTGATACGGGTTTTCTGATAGTAAGTGATGAATGCAGCTACTAACTCTTTCTTTCATTCTAGTTTTTTGTCTTGCCTACCTGTCACCTGGTTCCAGATTTTGTTGGAAATCATTGCTTTGCTTCAAACAGTTTTTTGTCCATTGTATATGCAGCAGCTTTGTTCACTCCCAGCCAATAACTTTCCATGTCCTCTCAATATGCCATTTGCATGTATTAGCTGTGAAAAGTTTCCTCTGAAAGCTATGGGTTTTAATCTGTCTTTGAGAATCTGGTGCTTGGTGTATCTTAAGTTTCATTTTCTCACCTTCAAAATATTGCCATATTGAGAATCAGTTAAGAACAAATGCAGCATCTTAAATCCTGTCTTATTCATCTGTTTCATTACATTACACCTGTTCAAAAAATCTCCGTATTAGCTTTCTGCAAAATTTCTTACTGACTTAAAAGTGGCTCTTTTTTCCCCCCTTACAAATGCTTCCACAAGAGTGCTCCAGGTATGCTGTGGCTCTCTGACCACTTTTTGCCACATATGACTAGTTTCCATACAGGCATGTATGCATCAGGCTGTTCTTTTAAAAGTCCTCATTATTAGCTGGATTTAGTTTTTTGCAGCTATAACTTTGACTGTAGAGTTAGCCTATGATCCAAATTTAGCAAACTGACACTATCCTGTCTTTCCAGCCTACATTTATGGAAGGTATGCTGTAGATTTTTAATGAGTTTTTAGCCTGCCAAGTACAAAGTGTCTCCTGTAACGAAGGCCCTTCAAGTCCGTGATTTTAGTGCTGAGAACACCTAAGATTTTATTT
>WBNO01011417.1:0-44426 GCA_013400575.1 Peucedramus taeniatus
ATATACACACACACACACGCACACAAACATTTTTTTGCCTTATTTCTCCTTGTTATTTCACCCTTTTCAGTTCTAGCAAAATAAAATAAAATTAAAAAAAAACCAACCAACCAACCCCCCCCCCAGAAATCCCCTCTTTATGGATTTCAGCCTATTTACTGCCCATTTGACTGTTAAGGAACAGGCTGAATGTTCACTGCTCTCTGTTCATTGTTCTCAAGTGCCTTCCACCATGGACAGTGGGAGGCAGTGGCCTCTGAGAAGCTCAGCAGGAAAACCTTGGTAATATATTGAGTACACAGACACCTCTATCTTTATCTGAGAAAAAAAGAGCTAAGGCATTTGACATCAATATACTTAAGGCCATGAAGCTTCATTCACAGATCAAAATAATTTAAACTAAGCCATTACAGACTGCATATACTCTTTTAAGGTCCTTCCTCCTGAAATGGTTTAAAAGCTTTTCAGTAGAGAGCTTTGTCAGTTGTAACGTCCTTAACTACTCAAGTCCCAAGAAGAGTTTTTCATCCTTTAAAACTGGACAATCAGTTTCTTTTCATTGTTTTAACAAACCTTGAGATCTTCGTAAAGTCGGGGTGAAGATGGAGATAACAACATGGAATCTACTATATCTAATCCCCTTTCCTTTTTCTTCCTCTTCTTCTACTGAATGTCACAAAGCTATAGCTATGGAGAGAAAGATGCCCTCAAAACATTAAATGTAGATGGTATCAAGCAAAAGAGGCAGTCAGACATAGCAAGGTACAGAAAGGCAGTGGAGTAGCAGCAGTAAGATGAAGTAGGCTAATACCTAAGAGAAAGTGAATAAAAAGCAGTCTTTTGTGTGGTTTTTGTATGGCCTTACATCATCATTCATTGTGTGCACCCCGCTAAGTTATTGCAATTACACTGGCTGGGATTTGGGAAAGATGAGAGAGGACAGTTAATCACTGCTTTTCATTTCACCCCCTCCAAACCACAGGGAACAAACCCTCAGGGTATTCAGACCATGTCCACAACTGCATCTTGGGCGCCCATTTGTAAATTTCACCATACTGTGACTGTGTACAGACACTCACAGAGCTGGGAATTGAAGCTTTGGATTGCTACTGTCAAGTACCTTCACAACTAAGTCACAACTAAGTCTCCTTCATATTTTCCTTAAGAAAAGCTGAATATTTCTCAATCCGTACACCAGGCTCTGTATTGGCATATTGCTCTACTGACATACATGGTAACTTTCTGGCATGGGAAATGCTAAAGACTTCCAAAACAAATGTATAATATGCTGCTTAGTTTGGTGTTTCTTTTTCCTTTTTTGTCTGTTTTTTTAAATCTGTACACCCTCTAACACTTCACAAATATACCATTACCACTCCAGAAAAAAATTCAAGCTCCTGTCAGGTTGTACATTCACCACACTTTCGATATGGTATGCTTCTTATGTAAACATTCACCTTTTCATCAGACCATCCCACACCTGCAACAAAAGCTAAGACTAATGTGCAAAGCCCTCCTGATCCAGGGAAACCAAAGTAGATGCTGCCAAAAACAGCAAACATGGACAGTCCAAGTACAAAATATGATCTCTTCCATGCCAAAGATGCCTGCAGCGAAGGAAAGAGACAAACAAAAAAGTGAATTTCTTTCAGAAATGGGGAAAAAAAGTTACACTCCTGTTAATTTTGAAAGTAAGAACTTGAAAATTAAAATTTAATAATTTTGAAGGAATCAAAGCTTCCAAGTGAGACTTGAACAGCTCAGTTGGATTGAGGATTTTTTTCAGACATTAATTCCTAAGAATACAAATTTTGAAAATATATTTTTTTTCTCTCTGCCCATCCAAATTCTTATTGTCACTAGGCTATTTTTATCACAAGGAACATGATGCTCTGTTCCAGGAGCTCTGCCTCAACTCTGTGATAGCAGGATTTTCTATCTGTGTAGTCAAGTATTACAACAGTTTATCCAAGAAAAGGTGAAATCTTTGCCACCAGATGTTTTTAAGGACAAGTCAAACATTTGACAGGAATAATCTAGTTTTATTTCATTCAGTCTCACAGCAGACAGTTATCTACCATTGTTCCTCATTTCTATCTAACTGTTCAGCTCTTGTATCACACTTCTTACATTATTTAATAAGAAAATTTGATGCCACTAAGGGCAATAGATGCTCTGAATACTGACTTTGGTAATCCAGAGCGTATCTACATTCTTCCACAATTTTCTGTTCATTTAATTACCCCTCAAAATAAAATAAATCCACCCTTTCTATAAATGCAATTTTTATGGAAATTAACACATTCAAATTAATACTAATGATATGATCAATCAATTAAAACCTCTAATATATCTGCTTTATTAATTTTTAATCTTAGGCCTACTGGATACATCTTAAAGAAGTACATGTGTCGTGAATTAATCTAATAAATTATTATTTTACTGTCTGAAATGGGTATCAGACCCTTTCTCCATTTCTACTACCTTCAATGAGAGCAGGATGGCGAGCTGGATTCCCAACTTCCATCAGGAAGGACTCTGAGATCATACATTATTATTGGTGCAGTAAATAAGCAATCACCTTTAAAATACATCCCCCCTTAACAGGTTTTGCAATCTGGAAGCTGCTAGCACTGCAAAAAGCTTTCCCCAAAACCAGCTTCACAGTAAGTTGAAAATTAATAACTAAAGAAAATAATCCCTTAGCAAAGAATCACTTGATTGTAGCTTTTTTAACTAGGTTTTTACCTGATCATGGCTTGGGAAATAGCGAATAAACATTCCCAGAATTCCCCCAGCTGCTATGCCAACACCAACCTCCAGCACTCCACGGAGCACATTGTACAGAGTAGAACCTATTTCAGCAAAGGAAAACACGTTCAGTAAGCCATACACAGACCCTCACTCAAACTATGCTCCAGACCTATGAGGATGATTCCAGGACAGCGTCTGCTTTAAATTACTTGGGGCAAAGGTGTTCAGGAGGGAACCTATGGGCCTGAAGGAACTGGATGATGCAACTTTCTTTCTCTGAAAGCTCATGCCAAGAAAGTGTGCAAGCAAAGTCAGAGAAAGAGCCAGTGTAAGAACATTGCCAAACCCAGTGAAATTTCAAAGCATTATGTTGAGCTTGCAGGGCCCAGACTTGGCAGCTAAGGGAGCGGTCAGGGAAAAATGTTCTCTGAAAGTTATTGTGACCCACAACTCAGAGCTGACAACGTTACACTAACTTTTGAACATGGGTAATTTCCATCTCAGCATTTAAGGCTATACATGAATTTTATAATGAGATGCCATTAAGTTACAAACCAATCAGCTGTAACAGAGCAAACATTCTCCAAAATATCACTGTGCTGCATTTCATCATGCACAGATTAACCAGCGTACCGGAAGAGAAAGCCATCCCAAGGCAAGTGTTGAAGCCTGTGATAGCCAAAATGTCATCGATGCTGCCAGCTGCCATTAGCAAAGTTGGGACACCTTTCTCCACCCCATATCCCCCAGCTTGTAGAATCAGCATGGAGGGAACCACCACAGCAGGGGAGACTGCACCTAGAACAAAACTGAAAACACATAGGTTCAGTATCTCAAAGCACTGAGCTAAAAAACTTCAAAATGTTCTGACCTTAATTCTTTTGAAGTATAAATAAGTAGACCTTTATGTAAAGTATTTTCCTAACCTCTCCCCTCTAATTACATGCAGAGATAATTCTATGCAGATCTGCAATCGGCTCTTACTTTCTGCCCAACTCAGTAACATTAGAAGTAAAGGGCTCTACAGACTAGAACTGGAGTCTCCACTGCAGGCCAGTTATGCTCCCTGACAGATGCCTTGACTGTCCCATTCGGAAACCTGGTCTAGACGTGCTTATGACTCAGTAGCCCAGCTCCTTCTCCTAAAATTCAGCGTGTTTCAGAGAAAGAGTTCACCCATCTTGTTTCAGTGTATGGGTCTGGCCCAAGTCCACCAATTTAGATAGGACTAGATGGAGAAGATCTTCTCTTCAAGGATGTTACTCTAGAATGTACTATGCCATATCCTTATCCTTGACTTGTGACAGAAAGGCTGTCCTATGTGCATCTCTCTGTGTGGAAGTTCTGAATTCCAGTACGAACATTCTCCAAACTGTGGTGTAATTTTCTGTCCCTAAAAGCCCCCTGTGTTGTGGTTCAAGACTCAGGGATTGCACCATCCTTCTTTCTTCAAGTGCTCAAGTCACAAACACAGAAGAGTAATGATGCAAGTACTCCTCCGCAGCCTGAAAATATGACCTTTAAATAAGCCACAGAGCCAGACATAAAGGGTAAGCAGAAGACCAGAGGGGCTAAGCACAGCTTCCCAAATGGCACTGAGCTGAGGTCTCTGCTTGGCACAGAGAACTAACCACAGTGGGATCATTCAGCTGCAGCCTGGAAACCAGCACTTTTGTCATACAGGAGAAAAGGCAGTACATTACCCTAATATAAATCCCCATTGCCATGGCAAATGCAGGAACAAGTAGGCAAGGACAGCAGCTGTGCCTGTTTCTGAGAGGCACGGTCCGAAAGCAAGCCGTAAACAGACAGCTTTGAGCTTCTTAAGAGCCTGCAATCATACAGCCACAATAGTGTCAGTACCCTTGGCTTTACAGAGAGGAAAAACATTCACAGTCTGATATGGCTTGTTAAAGATTCCTGCCTGAGCTGCAATATAGGACATGACATGGCCTAAACTAGAGATAAACCTAAGCCCAACCGGATCTGGATATAAAATTTCAAGTGTGGCAGTGAATCTAGGTTTGATAAGGTTCCTGAATGTCACAGGAAAGAGTAACAGCAAATTCTGTTTGGCAACTTGCAGTTTGCTTCATCCACAAAAAAATTTACTATAATCCCAGAAGTTGCATGAACACCCCCAAAAATTGCCTCAAAATCTGAACAAATAATGACAAGCTGTAGAACTACATCAACTTGGCACAAGGAGCCAAGCATCTTTCAGCTGTCTTTCACTTGATATTCAGAGATTAAGCCCCTTTTGGCTCAGCAACTTAAAAAAAAAATTCTAAACTGGCATATTTGCTTGTAACAGCTGTCTTCAATAGTTAGTCACAAACATGAGTCTGCTTGGACAGGTCCCTAAATTTGACATGGAAAAAAAAAAAATGTCAGTGAGTTCCACTTTTTACCAGTCCAGTTTATCCCAGCATAATCAGGGCTGAGAAGAGAAACTGACTTCTTTGTCTTCAGAGTTTCAGTTACATGAGGAACAACTGTAACTGCATCAAAGCATTGCCACACATAGAGTCCAAGTGAGAGTTTTCTTACCACATGGAAGAAAAAGAAGTCAAAAATTAAGTTCCCTCAGCAAAAAAAAAAAGTTGTTGTGAATAGAAAGAAATGGAGTCTCACAGAACTGGGCTTCCAAGATGTGTCTAACAACACACAGTTCATGCTCATAACAAGCCTCAATGTCTTGGAAAATAAGATGATGATGATAATATAGGAAAACAGATATTTTTCAATATTGACAAAACCTTATTTTCCTAAAAAACTGAAGCACTGGCAACTCTCTAGTTTTTCTTGGTTAAGAAAAATCACTTTAGATATTCTAAACTACCCATATTTTAAGTTTTATATAAACTCTGAGTGATTCTTTCAACAGGCGGGGGCCAATGTGGTACAGCTTTACTTCAGTCAGCTCATTTTGAATAAGCAAAACCTTGCCTTCATCAATTTATCAAGTATCATGTTTCTTAGGGTGCAGAGACTATTTTTTGTTCACAGGACTGTTACGGGCTTCATTGTGATGAGAATCATTGTTTCAGTAGTGCAGCAGAATTCATCTTTACAATTAACATTTTTGCATTGAAACGGCACCGATTAAAAAAAGTAAAAGAAGTCACAAAGGGTTTACACTTTTGTGGTTGGTTGGGTTTTTTTGGATTTCTGTCCACACTAAAACATTCTCTTTCAAGGACTGGGGATCCCTTCCATTACTTCAAATTTTCAGTATAAACTTACAGGGAGTGTAAACTCTTCCTGACAGACCATGATGGTGCACACATCCTCAATTTGTTCCACTCACAAAACTCAGGAAATGAAAATAATAATAAAATCAGTTTTCTTCAGATATTTTTTGATTGCTTACCTACTGTACAAATCCAACTGCCAATATTAACATACATATAATTCTACAACATAAATTATGCTTTCTGTAATGATCTAATTTCCAGATGCTCCAAGACTGAGCAGTTCAATATTTTTAATGGAACCAATTATTTAGTTTTTTTGGATTGCTGTTGTAAAGTCTGCCGCACACAAATGACTGGTGCCATACCTTTGCATCCAGGCCAAGTCCTGCTCGGGTCAAGATAATGGAAAGAGCAATATTCCTCAGTGCTGCAGACCAGCGCAGGTTTATCTGGACAAAGCCACTGATGAACGGGGTATTTCGGATTAGGAAACCAGCAAGTAGCATCCCTAAGTCATAACAAATAAGCTACTGTCAAATGATTTTTTTATAGCATAAGAAAAGTTTGCATAGCACTCTTAAAAATAGACACCATATGTTTTTATGAGAGAAAAAGAAACAATTTGTATTTCCAATTATTAGCCGTATTTTAACAATGGGACTGAGGCATGAGAAGAGATAAACACATTTAAAGCAGTGAAAGTGGCCTAAGAACACAGCAGGTCATAAATAATATAATTATTATTTATGCTGAACAAATCAGCAGGATGCTGATACACAGCTTTAGTCTGAGTCAAAGGAATTCGGCTCTGTTTACCAGGTGCAGGCCGTATTCACCATAAGCAAAGACACCTCTGCATTCTTAGAAGATTTTTTTTCTTGTTAGCTTGTTCTAATACAAAAATAGGAAGATCATCTAATATTGTATATTTATCTCAGGAGCTGGGAATTGTTAAAAATCCTCTTAGTTGTTAAAAATTTAATTGTTAAAAATCCTCTTAGGTGTAAGAAATGCAGGTATCACAGGAACCATAATGCTGCATTCATTAGGAAATACAATCTAAACCAGCTCATCATGGACTAACTTAGACATTTTTAAGTGCTCTGGCAATGAGATTCTTACACAAAGAGGGGACAAAAAAGGGAAGGGAAATCAGAAACTTTGTTTTATCCTCTATTTGAGCTATTTGCAAGGTACAACATTTTACAAATATTAGTAAAACTGTCCAAGCAGAGACTTCCTGCAAAGCTATCAAAGCCATAGCTCTGGAAGGATATGGAAAAGTACTGGAAAAGTTGACTTTAAATACAGATCTGCAGAGGATTCATTGTGAGTCCTGATGATTCAAAGATACATTTTTATGGCATAATTTTATATTAGTCATGTTTAGAAACAGGAAACTAGAACAAGACAAAAAGTAAACAAATCACTGTGCTCAGGTTGGTCCTAGCTCAGTGCGAGTCTTGACTGTGAACTTGATTTGTCCCGGGACACTCTATAAACTTTCAGACATTTTTCTTTCCACCACCTCTTGGAAAAAAAACAGTGTCATAATTAATTTGTAGTACCTCATGACAATTATATGAGGCTGGCACTGTGATCACAAGCTCTTTGCAGCATTTGCAAGATGTCCAACTCACTGGAGCTACCCTGATCTGGGAATCTACTTAACAAAGCAAAATTCCACCTCAAAGGATATCTTAACTGATTTGCTCAGTGTTTCCTGCTGCAGAAGCCTCTCTGCAACATGCATCTACAATATATTATGTGGTTGTTTCAGTACCAATTTCACTCCTTTTTTCCTAAGAGAGAGGCTCACAATAAGGTGCTTAAGTGCTCAGCCATACCTTACACTCTACTGGACCTATCAAAAGTGGGTTGTAGGCATGTAAGAGCACAAGGTTTGTATTTTTAATGTAAAAACAGAATATTCACAGACATTGTCTACATCGTCTTCTGAGTCATAGATTTCTCCAGTTTTCCTCAAAGACTGGGGAGCGGAACAATGAACTCTGCCCTAAACAACTCAAGAGACATGTGCTGTCATGCTGAAGTTTCTGTTGTCCAGTATTACCTGTCTGACAAGCATTTTCATGCTCAACTCATAACTTTTAGATACAGATGTAATTAAAAAACTCCCAAACAAGCAGAACCCAAAAGGTCAGAAATACTTTTATTTGTTTAAGAGGGGTGTTTACTGTGTCAGGGCAGACTCCCTGCGAGTGACATTCCCTGCTCATACTGCAGGCAGGCATGCATGCCATATGCAAAACCTCCCTCCCTCTCATTTGAATTCTTTTCCTCTGGTGAAATTAAGCAGCACAAGAGTGCACAGGCTGCCTGGACAGAGCCGTGTGCGGAGCTCCTGCGTGAGGCACAACTCCAGCTGTGCAGGCTACACAGTCACACCTGGCCACTGCAGGCCCACCCTGCTGAGCAGTTTTACTGTCTGTCAGCAGCTTTACTCATTGATGCTCTAAACATAGCAAGGGGACAATGCACAGCTGGTGAGAAGAACCTGGAGCTTCATTTCCAGCTTCCTTGACATCACAGCACTTCAAAGTATTGTACTCATCTAAGCAAGTACAAAACCTCCTCTAGGAAAGAAACCAGAAAAAAACTTTAGAGATGCCAGAATTAACATTATTTTCATCTCCCATTTCTATTTTGCATTTCTATATAAGATAAAATAGGATGCTGACGTGAAAAAAAGTTATGATTGAATCAGAATAACTCTCTGCTGAAGAATTATTCCTTGTTGTGAATTTATTTTCTCATGTTTCAATTATCTTGAGATAAAAGAAGGAGAAGAAAGAAATCTTTTGGACTACCAGTAGTAGGGAATTAATTGCTGTAATTTTTTTTTTTTTAAACATTTTCGTTGTGTGAGATACCAAAGAAACAGCTCAGCAATAATTTTGCAAAGAGATTACTATTCTACTGTAAAATGAGGTCTGGATTAAGATTCTTGTTTGGTATTATCAAATTTTAATAACTGTGACAGAAAGGTCTAAAGGACAATAGACTTTGAATCTGTAGATATACAGTTCTCTGACCCACAAAGAATTAAGAAGAGAGACTTAGTTAATTTCACCTGAGCCAGTCTGGGGAATTTTGCACCTTTCCAGAGAGGACCAGAAAAAGTCATTTGGAAAAGCTACAGATTTCAAATGTGACACAGTTTTATTTGCTCCCAATCCAAACACATCTACCATACAGATACTATTTGACAACACAAAATATGCAGGAAGAAAAGAAGGAAGGATATCTTACCCAGAAGAGCAGGGAGAGGGGGTAGTGTTCGTATTTTAATGAATCCAAAAATTTTACCTCCGATGACAGCAAAGAAGTAAAGGAATAGAATTCCAAAGAGATTTCCACCTGGGAGACACTCAGCCCCAGTTATGGACCAAACCACAGCCCAAACCAGGACCACAAATGCAACTGGAACAAAACAAAATATAATTAATATTTAATCATCTCTCAGCAACAACTTTGCTGTTAGATCACACTGTTTTGCTATTGAAGAAAAAAGTTAGCCATGACTTTTAGAAATGAAATTACTCACCTTAAAAATTAATTTAATGATAACAATACAGTTAATCTTTGATGGTCCCTAAACTGATGTTCTGAATTTATAGATGCTAAAATACTTTAAGATTGGTGACAGGAACATAATTAAATATCAAAATAAATTTAGTGAGCCTTGGTCTGCTGCGAAAAGCACGTCACAGGTTCCAAACTTAAAGCAAAGACTTTCACTAATTTATCTTGCATTTGCTTCCTTCAGCTACTTCAGAACCACAGTAAAATGTACTGTTGAACAGCCTGGCTATCTTCAAGCTGATGAATGCAGTTCCAGTCTAATTTTTAAAAGAATTGCATAATTTTTTGGCTGAATGTGTTTGTGCAATACATTGTTATCCCTGGGAAAAAATTCTGAAGAGGGTCATGTCTCTGGACATCTGGAGTACAAATACTTTCCCTGATACAGCAATCAAAGAAGGGTAATAGAGAGGGGGAAAAAACCCTGAAAAATATTATGAGAACAGTGTGTGAAAATATTATAAAATATGTGAAAACATTATGCTCTTTCAAGGTTCACAAATCTGTTCCAACAGTTGCCCAACAAGAACAAGCATGCCTACATATAAAACAGAAAACTGAAGGAGAAGAACAAAATGTGTTGAATAAATGCCTTGCATTTTCAAATTGGAGTTTTCTTAATCTTACTTGAGGGTGACAGAGGGCAAAGGAAGACCAGTAGATTTCCAAACATACAAGCCTAAGAATTCCAAGTGGCTGTGGAAGGCACATGAAATGCCTTTTGTTCGGAAAAATCTTAAATAATTGGCTAGCAAAGCATCTCTTTTGGGAGTTTTCAGCTTAGGACAATTTCTAAACAAAATAGATCAGTTTACCTTGTAGTGAGGACTTTGGGCTTTACAAGCCTGTGGTATTAAGGACAATCTATCAAGACAAAAATTAGGAGTTCTTTCTTCTGATAAAAATAGTTTGAAGTGCAAAAGGATACCTACAATAGTAAACATATGAGACTGGAGAAACAAAAACTGTACATTCAAACCTTTGCTTCATATTTTTTTTTCCTCTGGCTAAAACATACAAACAATGGTGTGATAAGTAAAACACAACTATTTCCATTTATTATTTTCAAGGACAGTGGACAGATATCATCCCATTCAGAGAAACATGTACTTCTTTTGCCATTTCTCATTTTAATTAAACTCTATCTCTCTTACCTACCATTTGTCACTGTTTGGGCCAGTAAACCCTGAGGAGGACAAGCAAATATTTGCCTCCATGTTCTTGCAGGTACTGAAGACCCTGCTGTTGGTTCTGGAGGTTGCTGCACAGTGCAGTGGTTCAAGAGAGCAGTTTCTTCTGTTTGAGCATTCCCGTCAGTACCTTTGGCATCTGCTGCTGGTCCCTGCTGAAGGCAAACAGGGAGACTCCCTCAGAAGAGGCATGTATTTATGTATGTATGTATTCAATGTTCTCTCTCTCACCTGAAGTCAGCTGAGATGCACTGGATCCACACTGGCTACAGGCAACCACATTAACTGAACAACCACTGCAGGAACACCCAGCTTTGATGTATTTTTGGCATTTTTGGTCCTGTGTTTGTTTTTTTGCGTGGCACCAAGAACTGCACGTGAGAAATTGCAGGACATTTGCCTTTTTATCTGCAACTGACAGGGCTCCTGTCCCAATAGATATAGCATCTGTGCAGTAACAGTATTTGCATATTTGATGAAGAAACAATAGTAGCAGGCCAGGCTCAGCTTGTCTTGTGTACATAACTAAACATTTATTAATATTTTCTAAAATTTGATAAGGTTCTGCTTCCAGACTGGATTTCACAATACAGTTAATGATTAGCATCATTCCAGTGAGATGGTACTTTTAATATAACTCCTATATAACTACTGTTGCAAAGCCTTGAACCAAAATAACAAAACAAAGATGAAAGAAACAGCACAGCTGGCCAGCACAAGCTTTACTCACATGATCCATTGCTGGAAGGCTCAAGCTGGTAGGTCAAAGTAGAGATGGAGAAATACTACCCTGGGAGTTATTCCCTTGAAGATGTACCAGATCTCTTATACTGGTACATCTACTTATCCATATTCATAACCAAAGCACTTTTTGACCATTTTTGGATATGTCTCACTTAATTTTAGCATTATTTTTGACGAGGTAATCATCTGCCTTCCTGTATGATTATTCATGTCAGCATATTGTCACACTGTAGACGTGGAATTCTGCTTATAATGTGGTTTGGCCCTTCTCCAGTAATAGTTCCACATTTCTAATTATTTTTCTGTCTCTTCCCTCTCTCTCTCTCTCTCTCTCTCTCTCTCTTTATATATATATATTCCTTACTCAGAGTCATGACTGGAACACAAATCTTGTGAGTTTTCAGCATGGAGTTACTTGTTTATCCCATGATTCTGTGATCACCTTGTGCATAAAGATGTGCCATATAAGCATCTATATGAGATACACTCAATACTATATGCTTACTTTTAAGTGCCTTTTACATTAAGAATTTTATTTTTAAAAAAGGAAAAGGGAAAAGGAGGGTTCTCTCTGACTAGAACAACACTTTGAGATCCTAGTTAATTACCTCACTTTGCTCATGCATGGGAATCATGCCATTTCTCTCACATACTGATGGTTCAGAATCTTCACTCTCATTTACATCTTCGTTTACCATTGTTGCAAACCTAAAGAAAGAAATAAAGGTGGAAAAGTTATGGAGAAGCAAATAAACGCTGTTTTCCAAATGGATGACTTCTCAGTCATGTTGTCTTTTCCCCACAGACCAGGTGGAAAAATCCTCTCAGCCCAATTTCAAGGTTAATGGTTTTTGTATCTCTCTGTATGCTGGACCTAAGAACAAGAGACAGAAACTAACCAAAGAACAGTATTAAGCTTAGAAATTCAAGCACCAAAAAAAAAAAAAAAATCTGAGTTTTAGAATCACAATTATCGGTGCTAACCTCTAAATTCCTTTTTAAAACTATGGCTGTCATATTTATCTATTTGTGCCTCCTTTCAGCACATAATAAAGGTTATTTGCTTTCAGCACCACTTAGCAGGATCACTAAGACCATTCTGAAAGTGTCACAGGTTCTGCGTACGTATCAGTGCAAGTGACCATTTAATAGTTAGAACAACTATCGTTTCTAAAACTCTTAAGAGGTTTCTAAAGCTTCAGGAGGGAACACTTTTCCTCTAACTTAAGCCTGACTGATCCAGTTTGATTTTCAGAGGAATTTCAACAACATGTTTCTGTTAGATGCTACTACCTACAAATACATTGACTGAGTAGCTAAGTGAAGATGCCTGTTTGAATAAAGATCAGGACTTTTCACAGCTTGCAGCCTCATTAAACATGGCTCTTTTTTTACTGATTATATCACATGGAGGTACTTCTCAGATTGGCAAGTAAGATCCAAGTCATTTGTGGATAATTATCATTATATTTGCTCAACTCTAACTGGTCTGCTGCTTGTCCCGTAGAGTCTATCAAGAGATATGGCAGTGCACTGTTTTGTATGTCAGATATTTTCTGGTGCACATATTTTCTGTAGTTTCACAGGTGTGAGCCATCAAGAGGGGCAGGCAAATATCAGGAGACAAAGCTTGATAGTGTTCTTTCTTACAACAAAGGTTGGCATATATTCTCCATTAGCTAAATTTCTTCAAGTCTTTTACATTGCTCTGGCCATATAAAACACCAGTGAAATTAAGCCAGAACTTCTGAGCCAAGAAATTCCTTCCCTGCTAGATAGCTGGAAGTAAGTCAGAGCTGATTCTCACAATTATCAAGCCTCAAGTTTAAAATGAAATATATGATATTTGGGAATGGCTGATACTATAAAGACAAGGGCCATTCCAACACCTATGAGGTTTTGTTTGAGCTGTTCTGATATGAAACCAGCCTGAGGCATGACTAAGGCACAGAAGAAGAATACAGAACCATAGACAAACACTTGCAGTGTGTGCTAAGTTAATAGTTTTGCTTCTTTTCCTTGCCTATTTAAAGGTAAAGTGTTTGTTTACTCAATTTTCAGTATTTTTCTGTATTTTTAATTAATACTTGCAGAACCAAATAGCTGCGGTTTTAGGGTTTTTTTAATGACATCAGTGATACTTTTGGGGTTTTTTTTTTTCATCCTTTCATCGGGACTGGGAATCCACAAATGCCAATCCTCCTAATGGAATAGAAAGTATCAGCAACCTACCAGTGCCTCCCTCCTTCCCTTCACTGACCACTTTCCCAGGGTGGATTTATGTACTTAATTTTGCACTTGGTTTGTGTGCAAGCAAAGGACAGAAGGACATTGTTCTCCATCCAGCTTAGCACAGGCAGCATCCCAGATCAGTCATGTAGCTGTTGACACAAAATTAATTAATACTTCTAAGAGTTAATTAATTAATTAATACTTCTGAGAAGGGCAAGTCTACCTCGCCACAGCTTCAGCTCTGAAAGTGCTGTTCACAGCAGCGTGTGGGACAGGCAAGATTAGTCAAGCAGGGATGTTGAATGTTCTGTTCAACAGGAATGGTTTCAAGGGCTGAATGAGGAATCTAACAGTGCTGTCCTCATCTGTTTTGTGGCAGGTCTTCACCCTCTTGGCAGAATCAAGAACCTACTTCCAAAAACTGTCCTTTGGATCATCGGGACCAAAGTGAATAGTTACTGTACTAATGTCAGCACGGGTCTTTTGGTAGCTCACAGGTTTTGGGTTTTTTCTGGGAGAGGGGGGGTTGTTTTAGTTTTTTAATTTTACCTTCTATGCCAACAAAAATCAGTGATTGAGAAATCACTGAGAGAAATTTATACCTCAGGGTTAAGGCCTATCCCATGGAAACCAGCCAGTAACAGACCTATTTTAGTACCTCCCTGTGAAACACACTTTTCTCGTTTTGAAAGCAGAAAGGTTTGCATTAGATCCTCTCATTCCAGTTGTGTTTGAATGGGTAGCGAGGGAGAGCTGAGTGACAGGGACGCAGGAGCATGCTCACGGCATAAGCTCTGCTGCCTCGGCGACTCTCAGAGTTGTGCTCTGCACAAAGAAGGTACAGAAAGCCATGCAAACGAAATACTACAAACACCACCGGAGCAACTGGCACTCAGAATAAACAATGGTTAAAACACCCAAACCATCACTATCCACAGAAAGGCGCCAAGTAAACCCGGGAGCAGCTTCCTGCCAGCCAAGCCCGCTCTCAGTTCCCAGCTCCGTCACCCCTCCTGCTGCAGGGAATGGGGGTGCAGCGAGACAAGAGGGGCACAAAACTCACCCGGGGCACGGCGGGGCCCTCAGCCAGGGACCCGCTCCGGGCACAGCCTCCCGCCGGCGCGGCCCCGAGCGGGGACAGCCCGCTGCACGGCTCCGGCTCCTCCTCCCCGGCTGCTGCTGCTGCCGCCGGCGCAACAGGCCCTCCTCCACCGCCACAGCTCCGCCAGGCCGGCAGCTGCAGCTGGGGGTGCCCCGAAGGGCTCCCCGCAGACACTGCTGAATGGGTCACCGCGGAAGGGCGGCAGGAGACGGGCCACGGTGCGAGCTGTCAGGTTGGTGGGAGCGATGGACCAGACCTGAGCCCATCCAAGGCTCCGGATACCCGTCAGGGCGCTCAGGAGGAAGATTTTTGTGTCTTTCGTAGCCAGTCCCCCATGACATTCACCGCATCTGATAACACACGGTAAAGGCTTTCTGTTGTGCCTTTCCCGTGGCTGTGGGAAGGTGCATGGGGAAGCTACACGCAATCCTTTAACCCATGGCACTGGAGGAGTTGGAGATCTGGTGCAAGGAGAGGGTAAGGAGCTGTTGCTGATTCTGCTCTGGGTGCACACAGACAAAATGCAACAGGGCAGGCAGGAGAATTGAAAATAAAAAAAAAACCCAACCAACCAATCCCCAAAACCACCCCAAACAAACAGAACTTGCGTACTTATGTTCCTATCCTGGCATTTCGACTTCTTAAAGCAAGTTCATCCACCTCATCTGTAAGTGCACATGAGGTAACGAGACAGACGTTCTCTTTTTCTCAACCCTAAATTTGCAAGCTGCGCTGAATCTATGTGAAAGCAGAGTCAAATACCCACAGGTTGCTACTTTGCTTCTGGTATCATCACACAAAACTAAGCTGACTACAAATCCAAGAGACAATAAAAGCATTTTTTGATCAGATTAATTTTTCCAGACGGACTCGGAATCAGGGAAGCCTGTTCCTCCCTCCCCCACAAGAGAAAAGTTTGACCTAGAATCTGAAAAGTCAAAAAGCTTTTTTATATTATCACTGGGGTGGAAGAAAAACAAAGAGAATTACCCAGTTCCATTAACAACAGACCAGGGAATTAGGTCATGAGAGCATTAAGAAGCATTTTCCTTTAATAATTCCTGCAAGTCTGCTGAAAAACCTCATGACACTGGAACACATTTCAGAGTTGGAACTGTTAACACCTCCATGAAAAGCACTGCTAATAAGGCAAGAGGCAGCAAGCTCTGCTGATTTTTACTTCTGGTCCACCAGACTTTTGGCCTACCACAAAAAAAGCTCTTTGTGCCTTTAGTGCAGTTTAAAGGCAAGTGGTATTTATTTTCTTGCACAAGTGCTTTGACAACAACAACAACATCCATTTTTGAGCAGCAACCCTAAACTACAATCACCTACAAGCACTTCTAAGCAAGCTTAGAAACATTAAGTAATGATGGTCAATGTGCAATAAGTATAATGAATTTTCTCGCAGATTCTTAATTATATTTTCAGAATGCACAGTATACATTCCCTGTGTTACTGCAGTGGGGAAATTTTCTCTTTTCAAGGTAAGCCAACTACACCTACTACAAAAGGAGGACTTTGGCCTTCATATTAAACTCTGAAACAATTGAAATCCTCTCCTGCCAGCCTCAATTTTTAATATTTGAATTTATGTCAGTGAAGATTTTTTGAGCCATTTTGGATAACTCTGGATTTGTGCCCCAACTTGATCCTGCTTGGCTGCCAGGGTCACTTGATTGAAGTATTAGATTCTCTAAAACCCCATAAGCAAGCTACACAAGGTCAAAATGCTCCAGCCATGATTAAAGGTAAACATTAAGCTCATAATGAGCCCAATGAAGTCAACATCCACAATACTTTTCTCATTTGTAAAATCTAGATTTACATACGATTATTTTAAAATAAGAGGCCAGATTTTAACTAGATGTGTTTCATTATCTTTGAAATCAAGTAATTTATATTAATGCTTCAGCTGAGATTGAAAAGCTTAAGCAATAATTTTATAAACATGGCAGTTGTTGTTACAGAAACACACACACACAATATTGTACATTTTTCCTGTGCTTTGATTACTGATGAAT
The DNA here is from genome assembly GCA_013400575.1 of Peucedramus taeniatus. Classification (NCBI taxonomy): domain Eukaryota; kingdom Metazoa; phylum Chordata; class Aves; order Passeriformes; family Fringillidae; genus Peucedramus; species Peucedramus taeniatus. The sequence continues at coordinate 16,850 of WBNO01011417.1, forward strand.
TGTATTCAGTAGCATTTAGTCCCTAATTCCTCCTACACATATATATGCATATAATGTATATGAAGATATGTATTAAATTACATAGAGTTTTATTTATGAATTAGATAAATGGAGCTATGTTAAAGGTAACCATATTTATAGGCAGTCAGACCATGTAATTCTTGTTGGTTTTAAGCAGTATGTTAGCAAAAAAAAAAAAGATTTGTGAGTTCAGGTTATTCATTGCCTTAGATCTCTGGGTCAGGACCTATGTTTTTTCCCAGAGTGTGAAGCTTGACAATAATAGGTTTCTATTTAATGAATCAAAGCTACCATGTGCTATCACAATAAAAACATCAGCACATACTCTTGCAGAAACAGATCTTTTCAGAGAAATTTTGCCTTGTGCTTTAGTGTGAGCTGTATTGGTACTTGAGAATAAGGCATAGAGCACCAAAGTGTAGCACCTAGCAACAGATTTTACAGAATTTGTCCAATATTAGTACATCATTTTGGAGATTAATATATTGGCTCTATCTAGAGTGGTTAAATCCACTCCTTTTGCTTTTGTGCTACAAGTCAAGCATATTCTTGAAGATCCATCCATGTATTTAAGAATACTTCTCTCACATATACCCCCATGCATACCTGCTAGAGTATTGCCCTTACATAGTTGTTCCTGTACATGAAAATCTAATTGTGAGTATTTAATTTCCAAACACCTTGTAAGATGAGAATAAAGATAACAGTTAATTCCTTTCACTCAAATTTTGCTTAAAACACAACTCAGATTTTGTAACTTGAATAATATTTTTAGTCTCCTGAAATCTTAAACATTAAACAGCTGTTCTTTCATGTTTTTGGCATTGCCATAAATTGAAGCCACATGAAGTATGTTTTACTCCAGTGTTTCTCTATTTAAGGAAAAGTTAATCAGTAAGATCAATCTAGAGCGAGATAGCAGCAAATTTGTTTGGAAAGACAATCACATGTATGATCTCAATCTTTGCAAGAAACACCATCCTTATTTTTTGCCCATCATAGTATGAATTTCCATTTGCAGGTAGAGTCAATCACAAGCTCCATCCTCCATCGATGATTAGTTCATTACCAGTCACATAGGCAGACTGAAATTACATAAAATAAACAATGATTTCAAGTAATTACAGGAAAACACTTTTTCTTTAAATTAAAAAATCTGCTTTCTTTTTATACAACCTTTCTTTTGTTTTACAAAAATACCTGAGTAAGTAATATAATATCTAAATAGAAACAAATGTAGAAATGGAAGCCTTTTACTTAATTCAAGGAAGTTTGGCAAAAGTATTATTAGAGGCATTAAGATGAGAATGCATCCTGAGAGTACAAATTTACAAAAGCTAGACTTCAGGTATCTTACCTGCAGGAGTAAATCTCTCACAGTGTGATGTTACTAGGTCTGTCCAGCTGAGCAGAATCTGAGCAGGTCAGCCAATAATTATAATGGGACCTAACTAAAAGCTTAGATTATATGGATAGTGGGGTAAGCAACTGAGCTGTTGACATTCTTCCCTATGTCACTGCTGAAACATGTGGAATACATGGAAAAAATGGAATTCTGTTTACACAGAGTTGAAAACCCTGTGATCAGACTGGAAAAAATTATTAGCATTATGGAAATACTAAAACCAAGATGAAACTGAGAAACAGACCACTCATAGATAACAACATTAATACTGAACTAAATCCATTGAAGTATTTTGACATGGACATTAGGACTGCTGGACATGTCCAGACAAATCCAGTCCAGTTTTTAGTCTCAGTAAATTTATAGCAGCTGAAATAACGTTGGTGTGTGCTCATTAGTGTTGGTGCTGTTTGCAGTGCTCATCTAGAGTCTGGTGTGTAACAACCACAGCGGGTCTGTTGTTTTCCTTATGCTGGGATGGCAGATTCACCCTCAGCATTAGCTAAGACCTCCTGCAGTTCTACTAATTCTGCCTCCTTAAAACATGATCTAGCCATGGTACAAGCTTGATGAAGCTGACAAGCTCATTTTGTTCACCATTCAGGAAGACCTGGGGTCAGTCAATTTGCTCAGGTGACATGAAACCACCAGGCTGTGGCACCAAATACATAATGCTTTGCAACCACTGTCAACATTCAGAATACCTTTTGTGATGCAGGATGAACTCAGTAAAATAACAGAGTTTGATTTTTATTTTTGTAATAATCCAGCTCAAAGAGAATATAAGTTGTCCTGAAACAAATAGCCTCTCTACTGTGAAGCAGCAAAGTAGCATGGGATTCTGTGACAGGACATTTTATTGTCTATACTTACTTCATCAGAGGCCAAGTACACAAAGAGATGGGCCACTTCTTCTGCAGTAGCCATCCTGCCAGTCTTCTGTCTGGCTAGAAAGTCTTTCAGTGCCTGGATATACAAGAGCATTTGGTATATCAAAAATAAAAAAACAATTAATTTAACCTATTGACATGTACAAAGCAATACTGGAAACCGGCCTCTAGTCATACCTGCCTTTAGTGCATCAAGTAGGGAATTAAATTAAAATTAAAGCTGGAAAAACATAAAATCAACAGGGATGTGAATTTCGGGTTGAAAAAAATTAGGTGACGTTTAGAAAGCAGCTAAATCTCTGGTTCCAGAATAAAGCCAACATAAAATCCTTCTTCCTTTGATGGTAGATATTCCCATGTTCTTCAAATGAGAACATGCCATTATCTAATAAGGATGGTTAAGCATCCCATATAACATTGCAATATATAGGCCAGAATGCCCTGTCTGTACTGTTTTTGCACTGTCTTGTGGCTGACACATGCCACAATAGAAAATGTCCTCTGCTTTTGCAGTGGATACTGTAACCAACACTTGGAGTTGCTTCCATAGATGAGACACCCTCTGCACTCACTAAGCAATATTATCCTTCTGAGGCTTCAGTTCTGGTCTGGCCCTAAGGCCTCTGTCTCGTGTTCAAGCTGAGCACACTTTCAAAGCAGACAGCAATGCTAAGTTATCCACAGTACTCTGAAACTGAGGACATTCTTGAATATGGGCAGCATCCAGCTATATATTCTTTTTTTAAAGAGAGTTAAACCTATATACACATGACCAAGCTAATACATTGCTTTCTCACCTGTTCTGGGTTAGGCCGGGCTTGGATTCTTTCCTGTAAAGATGGTGTGTCAACAGTTCCTAAGCAAAATTTTAAATTCAGTGTTAAAATCAACTGCATCAGCAATCACAACAAAAGTTTATTTGTTCTGTTTGTATGTCTTAACACCTGTGTATAACTTTGCAATATAATTCAGGACAAAGAATGCAAAGCCACCAATAGAGCACAGAATTCTGAATTTCAGTAGAAGGCAAGAGTTTTGAGAATTAGATTCAATACTTTTCATATGGTTAAACAATGGTCAGACTGTTAGCTAGCTCTTGGCTGCTTCTAACTTCCTAGACTGCATCTTTGAAAAAAACCCATTCAAATAATGTGTAATGTATGTATAAAGTGCAGATAGTAGGTTAATCAGAGTAAACATCCAGTTTAACCACAGAATAACAACTTTTCTATATTAAGCCTTTCAGGCATGCTCTGCTCTTGTAGACTGCTGGTTAGTTACCACTTGCAAGTCTATTCTTTGTTAAAAAAGCCAGACTCAATCTGGCCTTCTAGCATCTGCTCCTAGACTAATGTAAGAACACTTACCAGGACATATGCAGTTGCATCTGATGCCTTGTTCAATGAAATCAGCAGCCACAGCCTTTGTTAGCCCAATAACTGCTGCCTTTGAAGTACTGTAGACACACCTGTTCACAACTCCTGACAAAAGGTTCATGTTAAGACAGCACAGAGTTAAAAAGGAAAAAAAGAAAGCACCAAGATTATTCAATATGCACCTGCTTCTGGACTCTAGCATTTCCTGTAGCAGCTGTAGCCTCTCCATAAGGGCAGGCTAGCTGGAATGCCAACTGCCAGAATTCTACTCAGGTATACCCCAGAGGAAAGCACACAATCTTTCAATAGTCTAAGTCTGGGGACTAGTCTAGAAAATGTAACAAGCAGCAAAGATTTCAGAACAGCAGAAATCCATCTATTAGTCATGATCAGGCTTTTTTTGAAAGCATAGTTACAGCACTTATGTAACTGTCATTTCTTCATTATATCTCTGAAGAACATATGTACCAAGGTATCACTGGAAGTAATATATTTTTAGTTAATAAATACTGGTAAAAAGGATGCTACAAAGTATTGAAAAAGCTCAGAGGTAAGGATCTTGGAGTTTCTACAATTTTCCATCAGTGTCCTTGCATTTATGTTTGATTGGAATGTGTTCACTTTTGTTTTCCTAACTGATCCCTCCACAGGATTCAGAAGTAGCTGTGAATTTAGAATGTCCTCTAAGTTCAAAGTTGCACAATATTTATATTGTATATCCACCACCTTAAAGATTTATATAAGGAACTCCGGCAAGCTACCGACCTTTGATACTGGATGCCACAGAAGACATATTTATAATATTTCCAGATTTCTGTTTAAGCATCTGCAAAAGAGTACTTATGTCACTCAAATGCAAACTACCTTGTCATCTGCAGGTTCAGCAAAACAGCCCACAGCAACTCACAGAAGAGTCCTACATGCACTTCACACACAGGGCAACAAAGTTTAATTGGCATGGGTAGGTGCCATTGACTGAAGCAGTAGAGCAGAGTCTGAAATTCTCCCTCAGTTCTCCTGAGCCATGTCAGGATTGAAAACTGCAAGGATATGATTTTTTTTTTGAGAAGACTAAAGCACAACACTCTAGCATCTATTAATTGTAGCTAATTTTCTTTAAGTCACAACCTTTTTAGGCATCCTAAAACCTGATCTGCCTGAAGTTGTTAAAAAAACCCAAATTTTGAAAGTTAAGTTCAGCTAAGAAAAAGCCCACCCCCAAACAAACTAAAAACCAAACCAACCAAGGGAAAAGAACGGAAATAATACTGAAAAGAGTAGTTGTCATCCAGTCATGGTCACAGCTTTTAAATCTGGCCTTTGCATTTTCAGGAATGCAGGCACCTTATTCAGTCCACAAGGTTTTGTAGACCCAAACCTAGTGATTGTGCAAAACCAAGACGGATCTTCAAGCTGCTACATTCATTGAATTGTGCTCTAATCAGCATGTTAGTATCAGCATCCCTGAATTTTTCACAACATAGTCTCCAGAGCTGTACAAAATTCATGTTAATATACACGATTTATAAATATTTTGTAGCAGTGGTATTGTGCTGTAGTATAATATGTTAGCACTGCATTGCAAGTGGCTACCTCACTGCTCTGCATAAAGTCTGAAGTATTTTAGCTAGTTTACATAGGCCAACTCCCCAAATAAATCTTCTCTACCACATCCTTTAGATAAATTATCTACTTGAAATATTATGCAATGCAGAGAACGTTTTACAGTAGGATCACTGTAATCTAAGGGCTCCCCTATCCAAAGTGGCACGCTTGCATTTTGTATAGTGTCACAGTGGCAACAACTCTCTGATCTGTCCCACTTTAAACAATGCAGCAGAGACTAAAAGTCATGGGCAGCCAAGCCTTGCCTTTGGAAGGAACGTCTTGATCATTAGGTACATGCTGCGAACATTGAGATTCATTGTGAAGTCCCAGTCTTGCTCCTCACACTCCAGAATGGTTCCATGATGAACAAACCTACAATGAGTGCATGAAGTGGATTACTGTCTATGGTTTACATTTCTATGGCCCTTTGCCCACCACTGTTTTGTAGTAATTAACTTTTCTAAGTTAAGTTTCTAAGGTTACCCATAGAGGGAGGAAAACAAGTTCCAGAGCTGTTCTAGCTTGGCCTGGGTTATGTGGCTGTGCAAAAAAAATTCAGTTTTGATGAAAACACACGAAGGTTTGTATTAAGAGTATAAAATCCATTAAACATAACAAATAAAATGCATTGAAATAATAGAAAGTAGTTCTGGAGGACAGGGAGAACTGAAAAAATAGTAGCAGCAAAGAGAATCTGGTTACCCTGCAATGTTACAGAGGACATCTATCTTTTCAATCTCTTTGGCCAGATTTTCTATCTGCTCCTTTTTGGTGACATCCAGAACCCGTATTTGAATGCCTAGAAAAAACACAGCATTTGTTTCAATGTATTTGATTAAGGATTAGCTGAGTATTTTTCTGATGTGCTGAGGATAGCACTTGCAATTCAATTCACTCAATGATTAAGTTAGTGCAGCGGTTAATCTGGGACAGCATATCATGCTATTTAAAATTTCAGGAAGGAGTTAAAATGATCAGCTCTTTTAATTGTTATACAGCATGCCACAAGCAGATGAGCTAGCTTAATTTACCATAAAAATATTCCAAATAAATTCAAATTCTACTATACCCTCACACAGAAGAATTACAGAACCTTTATAATTATAATGAACTTTCACGTTCATTATCATAGAATAACACCTGGAACTAGTTACATGTGTCTTACAGTGCCACTACATGTCACATTCTCATGTGTAGTTGATGATCTTATGAATGAGCTTCATATAATTTAATTAATAAGGAAAAATTACTTTGCATAAACTATTAAAATCATGAGGGCAGTCACACTGGAACAGGGTCCTGCAGAGGTTATTGAGGAAATTCCATCCTTAGAGATGTTCAGAACTTGATTAAACGCAACCCTGAGCAACCTGCCCTAACCAGTGCCACTTGGAGCACTAGATGGAGCCACATGGCCTCCCAAAGTCTAACCCAGCAGATATGAGTCCATGAAAAACTGTAAAGTCCACTTTACAGTCCACTGTTAGAAGCATTTTCAGTTGTCCGAGTGTTGTCAAAGGAGAATTTGATTTGAAATGGATAAAATCCTGAGGTTTTTTTGAAACTAAAGCTGACAAGCCCATGAATAGGCTTTCTCTGCCTTAGTTAAATGATAGGGACACTTTTAAAGAGATTTGTGTATTTGATCAGACTACAGGCTGGTGATGAACATCACATTGGAATTACCTCTCCTGGATAAAATTCAAAGACCTCAAAGTGCCAAGTCTTGATGAATTATGGAATGACTAATCACATGTCTAAAGGATGGAAATGGCTCTGAGTATATGGAAAATTGTTTCTTTCCTTGTGAGCATACTAGCAGAGGAAAAAAATGTAACACTTTCCCAAACACCCTCAGAAGGAACCTGAAAAGCCCTCAAGTTCCCAAACAATTACAAAGGGATAGTTCGTTGTGAGCTCCAGTTGGCAGAGCCTGATATTCATGCTAAAAGTTGTGCCAGCTGTGGTTTTGTGTATTTTACTGTCAGCCTTTAGTAGGAATTCTTTAAATCCACTTTCTTCTCTCAAGTTAGAAGCATTTTCAGTTGTAAATTATATCCAAGTCTTATTTTTATTTCAATATTGAAAAAATACTTTTTAACTTAATGTCCCACTTGTGATTAGAAACACATCTGTGCAAAACCTGCTCCTTGAAGCATGTTCCTGTGGTGTCAGTAGAAAAACAACCTTCAGGCCTGAACATTTGTACAATGGAATAGGCGTATCTACTGTTGCTAGAATTACATTTCTGAAGACATTTCTGTGAATTCTACAGTACAGTAAGGAATGCATTAAAAGGACAAGCCAAGTATGGCCCATAGAAATGCAAGACACTAGGTCTTTCTTTTTTTATAGTGGGATGTTCTCTTGATCAAAGAAAAAAGCATTCCATGCCTTCCAGAGTGATGCCAAAAGGTAACTGAAATGGGTGCTGTTCTAGCAAACAAATATCAACTTCTTCTGTGACACAAGAAAATCAGTTATTCCACATGTCTGGAATAATACTCTGATACGCTGATGTTGCAATATTTTACATGCTACATCTCTGCTATTTCACACCACAGCATAAAGCAATGCAAACATCAAAAGAACTACTCTGGATATTTTCTTTTTTTCTGTCTTTTTCAAGCTTACCTATCCTCCATATGTATCTCAGACAGCCTACACAAAAACTTGCCTGCTGAACTAATGCCTGCTGTAGGGCCATTTACCTGGATGTTTCCCCAGTTCTTGCAGTTTAGACTCATTGATGTCTGTGGCAATGACTTTGGCTCCTTCTTTAGCAAAAGCCTGGAGAATACAAGAGAAACAGTTTATATTTAGATATTCCAGGTCATACCAGAAATAAAATGCTTTGTTTTCAGGTGTTTTTTGGCATGAAATAGAAGCTAAGCCAAGCTGAAGGCAGCTGATCTCTCAGTTTTCATTCTGGGGATATCAGGGAGTTGCACACAACTGTGTAACTTTGTGTGATAAGACAGATTTAAGGTGTTGTTCCTAAAGGAAGGAATCCATAAATAAATTATAAGAACAGTAACCAGACTAAGATAATGGATATTATTATTGCCCTTATTAGCTGCACTAGTAAACAATAGAACTAGAATTGTCTGTATTGTTAGATTTAAATCTAACTAATCTAAATCTAATATAAGTCTATTGCTAGATTTAAATTTAAAGTTATGAAATTCGACAGCTAAAGGCGGAAGTCATAAACCAGGATTTTTTTAAACAAAATCCTTTGTATCCAAGTAATTGGAATAGAACAATATTAAAAGCAGCATGACTTTTGATATTTAACCCGAGACACTGCTTCATTCTTGATGGTCTCCTCAAAAGCCTCTTTCTTTTTATTGTTGTTACTGATAAATCAACAGCTAATGAAGTAAAGTCTGTCAAAAGTATTCTGATATCTTGGACTGTGGCCCCTAATCTTCAAAGTAAGTGTCCCAAGTGCAGTTTAAGAGGATGGTGACATTAAACATACCAGCCTTCCATGGCTTGTTGAGTATTTACGAAGTCAAACCATCAGGAAGATTACCTGCTCCTTGGACTGAGTGATTTATGCAAGAGCCAAGATCAGCAATCTTCTGTGTTCTCAATAACATGCATGAGAAACTAACCAGTCTGGCAAAAATGCTACAGGAGCTTTTCCTGAGCTGTTAATTACATTACAGAGATAATGAGATAACTCTACTGGGTTTTTTATTTGCCGTGGAAAAGGGAAGTAGCAGGAGAAGAACTGCTCAAAAGGAGTTACAAGCTAACTGGAAAGTTAATACATACCTTGAATTCTGTTTAACAGTAATCAAAATTTGCAAAGGGTTTCTTACAGTTGCTCATTGTGAACAATATGTTAGTATCACGTGAACTTGGTTGTGTCAGTCATGAATATAGACAAAATACCTTGGCTTTAATGTAGGGGATCCTCACAGTATCCAGCCTTAGATCAGGAAATATTCCCTCTATCATCTCGGTTTTCTCCCAGAACAAAGCAACAGAGATATTGCATAAAAGGTACAGACAGTACCAACCATACAGTGTTACAAAAGCAGATGCAGCTGTCCTCAAGTCTTGTTCTTATCCTTGTCTAACATCTCCACTCCGAGTTGAAGATTTTCATAAATTGAAACGGCACAAAGCCTGCATGAAACAGTATAGTGGCTACATGATTCCCTGATTTTTTCACTGTGTAGTTCTGGCCTCATCTGTGGTTTATTAATTCAAGAACTGGTTTGGTGCAGGTGTAATTGGACAAGCTACAATGAGAGACCTTGCACAGGCCCAGCAGAACAAACATTGTCCAACTTACAAGAGCAGCTGCTCGGCCAATGCCCTGTGCTGCCGCAGACAACAGGATGATCTTCCCATCCAGCCGCCCCATGGTGCTGACCTGTGCAGGCACGGGATGGCACAGAAATTTAACAAACATAAGCTAACACCACCCTCAGCAATCACATGCGAATACATTCCCCAAACTAGACATGATCCAGGGTTTACCACTGCCATCCACAATTGTCCTGTTTGGCTGCCGTGTGACCCTCAGTTGTCCAGGGTTCTGAGAGGCAGGGCTGCCCCATCTTTTTGTTTTTTTCAGTTATACATAGAGGCCCTCAAGAAGTCAAAAGGCATTTGAGCTCAGAAGTTAAGCTTCATTATAATAGAAATTTTATTTTTATTTTTTCTTTAACAGGAAAAAAAAAAAAAAAGCCAGGATGAAACAGCAGTACAATTATTCATAATCTAGTGTTTCCACTGTCCATGGTTGTTCTCAGAAAGTAGGTCTGTCTTCTGTTTCTCTACAAACTTTTCAATGTCCTAGCCTGCAATATGTTCCACACAATGCCCTGGCCTTGGTATCTGCCCTCAGTTGTCTTAGGAATCTTCCAGCACAGCAGGTTCCCAGCCCCAGTGAAACAGGAAAGTGTGGGGGAATGAAGCTCCCAGACTTGCCTTTTGTTCTGTGTTCTCAGGGAACGTTGAGTGTGCCTGGGGCAGTAGGGAACCTCTAGGAGCTGCTACCTTAGTCTGGATGGAGCAGCCAAAAGGCAAAATACAGCCCTGTTCAAGTGCTGTGTGAGGTTTAACGAAATACAGCATGCAAAAATGCAGACAAACAAGTGAAAACAAATGTCAAGTCTCAAAGAACTTCCTAAAAAGTGAGGTCCCTGTGTTCCAGTCAGTGTAGTATCTGGAGTTTGTTAATTGGGTTCCCCATAAGGAAAACTGTATTTTCGTAATCCTCTGAGCAACTTGGTCTATGTAGATATGGGTGTAGAAAGGCGTCATAAGAACAAAGTCTTTAAATATACACATAAATCCAACACACCAAGTACTTCACTGGGAAATTAAAATAAAGGTGCCATAATCTTCCCTATGTTACCAGCCAATGCTGACCTCTAGAGATGCTCAAAGCCATGCTGTAACTCAGATTACTGAGTCAAATTTAGTGTCCTACTTTTTAAATAAATTATTCTTTTCTCTTATCTTGATCAGGAATTCTGTTTTGTTAGATGTTTTTACTGACAAAAGTTGCAGCAAAACTATTTTCCTTAAGGTTACACATTCAACAAATTAGACTTCTGTATTAACGTAACAGAAAAATTCTTTCCAAAAGTCACCTGGATCAGTTCAAGTACTTCCCCAAATCCCCTTAACACATGGGAAGCAAAATGCATTATAAATACATTTTTCTATCTAACAATCAGGTTTTATGAATACTTGCCATACTGATTCTATGAAGCATTTACAAATAAATATTAATATAGTCACTCACCAAGAGATCTCAACAGCTTTGTTATATTTACCGACCCTTGTACAAAAGGAAGTTTTATGTTGGTTTTTTTTTTTTTACTGTGCTTGTTGGGGTTTGTAGTCCAACTGCTAAGTTTCTCTAGATGAACGTAATTTCCTGTTGAAACACTGACATGCTGCCATCTAGCGAAATTCATGATTTTAAAAAAGAGTGATTTTTCTCCTGCACAGGAGTATCACTAGCATTAGCTGACTTTCTTTCAATGGGAATTCAAGAGATCAGTAGGATTCTCACCAAAAGGCCACCAACATATTTTTCCAAGCAATGCCTTTTCACAATATAAACTATCAAATTCCAAACCAAGACAAAACTTATGGGATTTTTTTTTGTTGTTGTTAAACTGGAGATTTACCAAAATATCTTTTGTTTCTAGTGGTTAAACTTGCATATGTTAAAGCAGAATTAATATCATTAGACAGAAAAATTCTAGGACAAACTAATTTAGCTATAAGCTCACACCAGATTTAAAGCTACCTGACAGTATTATTAAGGAATTTGGTGTTCTGCCTAAACATCAGTTAGTTCTAAGAAAAGCCACTTCCGTGGATAAACTGGGACACACATACACAAAACTTCAGTTTATCTGAACTTTTATCAGGTATCTCTCTTTCTGCTAAACTATGATAGCTTTTAAGGCTTTCTAAATTAGCTCTCCAGTAAACAAAATCCTTAATGACTCAATTTGCTAGAAGCGCGTTAATCCTTCTGCCCCTAAGCTTTTGCCACCCGAATTCAGCCACACACCTGTTGCAAAAAGTTTCTCCTTTTTTTAGTTCAATCACCACAAAAATCACCAAACCTAGTTGTTCCAAGCAAGTAATAATTAACAAAAAAACCCCAATGGAAATTGTATATAGAAGAGGTAGATCTATATATATACCTTATTTCCCGATTCTGGAAGATAAAAAGTCAGTCTAATTCATTTATTAGGACACCAAAATGCTGGTCCCAAAGGAAATCTTGTTCATCATAGCAGGAAATAAAAAAAGTAACAAACCAAACCAAACAAAAAACAACCCAAAACAAACCCAGAAAACTTCCAACCAACCTCAAAAAAACCCAAAAAACCAAAAACAAACAAACAAACAAAAAAAAAAAAAAACAAAAAAAAAAAAAAAAAAAAAAAGAAAAAAACAAACAAACAAAAAAAAACAACAACAAAAAAACACCACCACAGGCACACCAGCACTTTGCATTTATCCCTGTCAGAAAATAAATTCCTGTGGTTGTGGTCAAAAAGAAGACATTGCAGTGCCCAACTTTGTAATGGTATTTAGAACCTGTATATTTTTGGCTTGCCATGCCTTTAAAAGTTTCCCAAAACACATTCCAGGCCGGAGATAGAGATAAATCCTTGCACAGCCATTCAAAGTAAACAGAAGGCTGGTTCTTTACTAAAGAAGTATCTCCATCAGGTAAATGATCCTTGTGTGACTCCTCAATTCCAGTGACTGCTGAATGCTCAGGAACATGTCAGTGTAGCCATTTGCTTGTCAGTTTGGGTGACCCAAACAGGACCTAGCATCACAGAGATTTATTTCTATAAAATAAGGATGATGCTTTTGATGCAGGTGTCTTTCTTAGGTATGACTTTCTCATCTCATGATGATGATTTCATCCTTAACGGAGTTGATTGCAGGTTCTGAGTGCCCAATTCCTGTTTAGTTGGCAGTGGAGGGCATGGAAGGGAGGAAAGGGACAAGGATCTATATTTTAGACTTCAACCATTTCCTGATAGACTAAAAGAATTAAATAAAACTTTGACAAGAGTAAACTTCTGCACAAGTAATTGCTGCAGAAGGCTACAGACACTGGAGACAGGAATAATAATGATGGAAATAATAAAATCAGTATAAAAGACAGTAATTTGGTAACATTTATGTGGTAGATGACTATGGGGAGGACAGAGATAGGATGCCTTGGGAAAGCACCACTGTTTAGCTTGGGGAGAGAAACTGGAACAACTTCCCATGGCCCCTTGCTCTCCTATGTAAATGTATGGTTGGCTGTCAAGTACTGTTCACTCCCTGCTTCCAGAGTAGTGTTTCCTGTTCCCCCATTGGTTCTATCTGACTGATCCCTCCCACCTGATTCCTCCATTGGTTTAGCCCATGTCACCCCACTTCAACTCCTCCCCTAGCCCCTTTCCTCACTGGACAGTTTGTACCCTGACCCCACCTACCTTCCCCCAGTTATGTACCCTGGACCCTCTCCTGTTCTGAGCTCTTTGCCTCTCGTTTCCTTTTGGTAGTGGTTGTGGTCCTGACTGCTCCTGCTCCTGCCCTGCCTCCCTGGATTAATCATACCTTCATCCTTCCTGGACTCTCAGACCTACCTTCAATAAACCCTATCGGATCTGCCAGGTGAGGAGCCCTCTTGTTCTTTCTGGTGAGGCTGACGTTACAACATCCGGGCTCGGGCGTCCGCTGGGCTCGGGGAGTTGCTGGCGCTGCTCAGAGCGGAGACGCTCCCAGGGTCGTGGGCACCCCGACAGCACCTGCCCAGGGAAGCAACCAAGCCACCTGCACGTTTAGACACTGAATGTTGCACTCAGCATCCTTGGATCGTAGCACAAGTGAACAGCAAAACCATTTTTACATATTTAACACATTAAACTTTATTGTCAAGTTAAAGTCTCTTATATAAAACATACAAATTGTAGGTCTCAGAATACAGATACGTAGGGTAATGAAAGAATGCATCTTGCCCCAATGATCTGGTTTGTTTTCCCTTCACTAGAGAAGCCAGAAGAGTGTCAAGTCCATTGCTTACTATTTAAAAAAAATCCACTACACAGCTTCACACCAGTATATCGAAAAATGAATGCAAAATTCAAAGTTACTCACGGTACCATAATTGGCTGAGCTGCAGAAACTTTTAAGGAGTTTAAGAGGAACCCTTGATTGTGTTCTACAAACAAAAGATCAGTAACTTCGGTTGCAGTGTCCAAAGAAGTCAAGATTGTGGTGAAAATGCAGTTTCTGCTGGCCTAAAGAAAGTACTGTATAAAAACCACATGCTAAGAAACAAAAAGAATATTTCTTGGCAAGTCAACAGCACTCTGAAGATATAAATGTAAACATCCTAGAAAAGGGCTGTTTTAGGAATGACAGAAAGTTTGAGACAGAGAAGTTTCACAGTAGATTAGTTTGTGATCTGTTCCTTTTTCCATTTTTTTCTTCAGTATATTAGCTTCTCTTTGCCATCAAAAAAATCCACATAAAAACACCAAAGTAGAACATCAGCAGATTAGCAGGTTGTGGGGCAACATCTGGTTTTCCATCTTCATCCTCATATTCCAGCCTTCCCTGTTGTGGGAAGTAGAAACTCAAAGACAGCCAAGATGGAAGAGGCTGATGGTTTTTAAGATGAAGCAGTTTTCTTTTGTACATGCAGATCCTGGCTGTAGGCACTGTAAGGGCAGCTTACGAAAGAGCATCTTTACTGGGTGCTACAATCAGGGGCTTTATCTCTGTCTGAAGTCCCAAACAAGTGCTTAAGATGTTCTTCTGTGGACTCTGTGCCTGCAGGTCGTGTATCTGTACAGATGACAAGAACAGGAAAGCCTTTCTCAGTTAGACAAGCAGCTGGAATACAGTGATTTAATCTTGATTAGTGTTTTGTACATCAGCTATGAAAGCTTCCCTCTGAGGAGCTTTGTGTTGTGAGGAAGGCTGTGCTATTATCAAGTCGGCCATCACAAAGCCAAGAATGAGTGCTGTTCTTTCTGGAAGTCTGCTACTAATACCTCAAAAACTGGCTACTCTTCAACATGTCTGCTGGGGCCTTCTGAAAGCTGTGAGAAGCATGATGGCAGAAGGTCACTAAAAGTCAGCAGGCCAGATATAAAAAATCTGAAGTGAGGCTGAGGAACAGAAGTTCTCGTCAAAACAGCTTTTATTGCAGCTGGAGCCAGGCAGAGTAGCAGATCAGCAGAGTAGCAAATCAAGGTCTACCACCTTGAAAAACTTCAGGAAAAAAGTGAACTTCATATATTTTAACCAAAAATCTGTGCTTAACCAATATAAAGTGGAAAAGCAAAACATTTAGAGCACCAGCTATCTAATAACAATAACAGTATTTTGCTGACTCACTTTTAAAAGTCACTCATCAACACTTCCACTGCAGAAAAGGAAAAAAAAAAGTTTGTATATTCTTCAGCAGGTGAAGGATTAATTTTGGTATTTCGATTCTGTAGAGCATACAGAGGCTTCACAGCTCAACAACATATGACAGTCATATGACAAACCATTCAAGAAAACTGTTACCATGCAAGTTTCAGATCTCAGGCCATCCCTTACATTTTGCATCTTCAAATCTTATAGGACATTCCCACTGTGTTACATACCTGTTAGCACACCCAAGTTGGAATTATCAAAGAAATTTGTTGGACAAGTCAGGGGCAGAGGCTTTGGTAAGTCCTGAGTCACTGTTTCCTGAGAAACAGTTTCCTTGCAGGGTGAAGGCACTTGCTCTTTAAAAAAATATGACACTGCCATCTTAGGAGACTTTGGTATTGTCTCTCGAGTAGTTTCTCTTGAGGATCGCTCTCTCCATTTTAGTGCTCTTTCTTTCCATTTCCTGAGTTCCTCTTTCAGTTGAAGTTCATCACTGCAAAGAAAAGAACCCCAGCACTCAATTAAGAAAAGTTTAAAGCAATTTCTTTAAGAAAAAATTCCTGAAGAAGAGACAGTTCCTGTATTTTCAGATGACATATAACAGACATGGCAGTACAATAACTGTCTATCTTGGTTTCAGAGGATTTTTTTGAAGCTGAAATTCCTTCCAATACACAATTCAAGTGTATCTTCCATCATTTAAAAGATTCTTAAGAAAGCAAGCAATTTAAAGTTCAAAAGGCCTTTATGGCTTTATAAGCCATAAAACACTAGCTTTAAGTAAAAAGTTTGTGATGTGAAATCTAAAATGAATGGTTACTCACTTCCATAGGTCTCCTAGAAACCAACTCTAATGATGTACATAAATACAAAAAATGATTTTACATGCTGCTAGTCAGCGGTCCACTTACCTCAGTAGAAGGTCATTTTGTTTCTTCAGCTCTAAGTTCTGTTTCTGTAGCTTGGCTTGTTCAGACTTTAGAACAAGTATTTGTGTGCTCTGCACAATACCACTGCCACCACCACAAGTAAGGGGTTTTTGGGATTCCTGAGGATCTGCTTCTTTCAGCACTAGAAAACAGATTTATATGTATGTGTGTGCATTGTTTGGAGAGTGCTTAAAACCAAACCAATACATTTTTTAGCCTATTCCTTCTTGTGGTCTTATATGTGAAACTCACTGGGTTACAAGTGCCATTACAACAGTTACTCTTTTTTCTACACAAAATACACTGCCCAGTATTCACACACTGCCAGGGAGATATTAAGAAACATGACAGATTCTTCACTGGGCCATTTAGAGGTAAACTAGTTATTGTTCCAAGTATGTCATAGCTTTGATTAGAACTAGGTATTCATATGTCAGGGAAAAAGTGGCAACATGAACTACCACTGCAGCTTATCCCTCCACAAGAGCAAATGTGGCTGGAGAAAAACACAACTGCTGTGATTCTAATGCAGTTCATATGCAGCTGATGTAATCTACTTTCCATCTCATCTTCCAGTGCACCCAATTCTCCTCACACCCTTTGAGTACAAGGCCTGTATCTCAATCTGGTCTTCAAACATATAACCTGAAAACTCAGTGTTTAAGATAGAGTCCCTTCTATTTATCTTGAATTTACCAGT
Source organism: Peucedramus taeniatus (assembly GCA_013400575.1). Lineage (NCBI taxonomy): Eukaryota > Metazoa > Chordata > Aves > Passeriformes > Fringillidae > Peucedramus > Peucedramus taeniatus. The sequence goes on from WBNO01011417.1 coordinate 33,709, forward strand.
AACATCTTGCTCTTGGTGTACTCTTCTCAGTTCTTCCTTTAGCTTTGTTAACTGTTGTTCTCGGTGTTCTGCAAGGGCTTTATAATTAGCAAGTCTATATGAAGCAGGAAGGGAGGGAAAAAAAAATCAGAAAACCTCAGTTTAATACTTATTACAGTTTCAGTTGAATTCCAATGAGCTATCAAATACAAGATACACCCATGTTACACAAGAAAAACTACATAAACCTGGTTGTCAGTTAGATTTTTGATAAAGTGCACCCAAAATTTGGACTAATTATTTTTGGTGTATCCCTTCTCTCTAGTGAAGTAGAGTGCTTTCAGTTATTGCTTTCCCCTTGCCTTCTTTTGTCAGAACAGTTATTTATGGCTGAACATGGTTGATTGAGAAATTTTGGTGGGTGTATAGGGAAGTAGTTTTGTAAGCAACCCAAGGTGCATATAGATTTTACTCTCTCTAACCACCATAAAAACTTACAACATGTCAAGCTGAATGCTTACTTCTTATTATATGGGAAAAGAGCAAAGTAGAAGCTAAGAATGAAGTAGTTGAGAATTGTAAGAAGATAAAATTTGAACTTACTTCACTTCAAAGGAGCTGGATTGTTTCATTCTTTCCAGATCATATTTTACCAATTGTGTTTTGAGATGGTCAATTTCTTCTTTGTACAGCTCAGCACCTTTATCTAATTTTGCCTGAAAATAAAATATTTAGTACAAATAAGGGCTTTTTACTTAGCAATTAAATTAAGGGTTGTTTATCTTGTATCTTTACTATGATCTGCTAGATTTTGCAGGACAAGACCAGGAGCAGGAGGTTGTTTTTCACTAAGGTGGTTCACATTACCAACTAGCACTATAGTATCAGCTGGCATCCTACACTGGTGTATTGCATGTAACCATATTTTAGCAAGTTTTGCTGACTTCTGTGCAAATATAAATCTGGGAATTTTAAAGTAGCATGCAAATATACCACATTGAGTAGTTCATGCTTCAGTTTAAAAATCTTAAAATGTTTCCAGTGTTTCAGAAATGCATCACATAAAAGTGACATATTTAGTTTCTAGTATCATAGTATTGATTCTAAATGTTGCCACTGAAGGTTGTGCTGGTAGAATGTGGAACTGCCTGCTAAACAGGCAAGTGGAATTTACTCTAGGAATGCCATACAGAACAAATACATTGACTATGGAGAGCTAAGTTTCACCTACAACTGTTGTCAAGCAGGCTTTGTGTCATTCATCAGAGAAGAAAGAGAAGAGTGAAGTATTTTGCTCATACCTGAAGACTCTGCTTCTCTGCTAAGGCAGTCCTGAGGCAATTATCCATCTCATTCAGTTTGGCTTGCAGTTGGGTGAGCTCACTTGTCTCTGTTCTTATTCTTATCTGTGCTTGTAACTTGCTTATTCTGTCATCTTTCTCTTTGACACTTTCTCCTACTTCATTTATTACATTTTCTAACTTCTGAATTTTTACTTCCATAGCCTATTGAGATATATCAATCAGTTATGAGCAGTTATGTCAAAAGAGTTACAGCACACAGTCGTATTCTTAGCAAGAACTAGCAAAAATCCAAACCACACAAAAAAAATTCCAACACTACAGGCTCTATGGCAACTCTTCATGTCCAGGTCACTGTTTTGTGTCACCTTTTAATAGTCTAGAACACTCAAGTCTAAGAAAAGAAAAAGTGCTTTGGAGAAGGGTAACTGTGGCATAAAAAAAGAGAGAAAATGAGTTCTCAATTCCTATGATTAAATAGGAAATTCTTCTTCAGCTTTATGTCTGACGTAGTTAATACCATATACTTAGAGGAAGCATCAAGAGTATCACCCTATTAAAGTCAATCCTTCAAAAGCAAATAAAAACTTCCATATGAATTTCTAAACTGAACACCTATTTGTGTACAGAAATCAGGCCATTAAAACAATCATGTTACAGGCAAGAGCTCAAAATTCCACTTGGGAAATAAAAGAGCTACTAAAATAAAGTGTACTCTATATGTATTGTGGTGGCATAGATTTACAGGTGCCATCAATGCTTATTTTCACTTCGGAGTACTCTCACTTAGAAAGCAAGCATCAAAGAAGTTTTCCTTAGAAACAAGTATTGGTACCTTTTTATCTTGTTCTGCAGCCTTTAATTTATTATGAAGCCTATAATTTTCTTCTTCTAATGCCAGACTGGCAGAGCCACCAGGGGCCAGTTTTTCTCTTAGAGTGTTTAGATCCTGAAGCAACTCTTCATTTTTCTCTTTTCTCTGTTTTAGTTCGACATCAGCATTTTTACTATAATTGGCAGTTTTGGCATGCAGCTCTGAAGAAAGTTCAAGGAGTATCTGAAAATCAGAAGCATCACACAGAATAATTTAAAATAATTTTTAATCTGCTAGAAATATGGCAAGTGAAGAAACAGGAAGTACCTTAGCTTGTATTATTTTCACATTCTTGTTTCAGTGCCCCATTTAACAATGCTTGCTGTCAGAAATGATGCCATTATCCCTCAAAGAACAGTTTCATTTACAGAAGAGAGGGAGGCAGGAAGGGGCACAAGAGAAGGTGATAGTGTATTACAGGTTTACCATCATTTCTGCATTAACTCAAACTCAATATCAGAGAAACAAAGGAACTATATTGGGAACACTTCTTGAAAGTCAGCCACAGAAAACCATAATTATTCACAGATTTTTCTTACTGGAATGTATTCACTGACTAAAGGAAGTTAAACCTGCACATTGGACTATTCTAGAAACCCATGTCTAACATGTCAGATAAAGAAAAACTTCACAATTATCAGGAAATGACTATGTTTACTAGATTTTTGTTTGTTTGTTGAAAGCTTTGATCCACATAATATTAGGGGTCAGGGAATTCTTCCAAAAACCTTGCCAACACTGCAAAATCCCAAAAATGTCAAGACTGACTATTGATTCTACAGAAGAAACTTTTAAAAATAGGTTAAACTTAAGATTTAATCAGAAAGATGAAATATTGTGAAATTCTGTTCATGATGCGCTAAACTCTGAAAAATGCTGTCCAGGTTTCCAAAAGAGGCAAGAGGTAAGCATAAGAAAGAAAGGAGTGTAAATATAAATTTAACTGAGTTTTAAAAATATAGTAGTTTTGATAAAGTTTGGCAAGAAAAGCAACATTTTCCAGAATTCAGACTAATAAAACCCCAAATAAACAACCCTGAACCTCCTCCCATTTATTAACTAAAAAGTATTTTAGAAAGCAAGTTTTCAAGTTTAAAAAAAATCTTTTAAAATCTTTAAAGTATTCCTACATCTTACAGTTAAAGCATGAGTAAATGCTGATAATAAAAGAATGATCATTCAAGAGCCTTTTTTGTGTTTTGTTTTCAATCATTGGCATTCGCAGAGTGCTTACACAAAATACATTTCTGATTCTAGAACATTTAATTTTACCTTTACTTTAGGAGTCCAGAATTTAAAGACTTGCAAGAGTCTTTCATTATCTTTCTTTAGTTCTTCTTTCAGTTCCTCTGCATCCCAGTGAGTTCCTGAACAAGCTTCCCAGAACTGTATTGTTTCTTTTCTAGCACTTTCTTCCTGCTGTAACTCTGCTTCTATGCAGAGAAGTTCATGTTCCATTTCTGATACATCTTTGAGAATGCTCTTAAAAAAAAAGGTAATTAAAATTTAAGTACTGGTTTGATTATCACATGTCTAAATATACCTTCTGTCCTCTCAGCTATCAGTATAGTAGGAAGTCTGTTTTAGCATCTAATTATCATATAAAAGGAGTTTTGCTAGACTTAAAATGACACCTTATTGGGAAAGCAAGACAATCTACATTCCTGGGGCAGGTGGAAAGGGGAAAAAAAACGACTTATTAGTGTGGGAGGATGGAGTATAGAGATAGTGCTAAAGGCAATCTCCCCCCTAAGGCGTTGCGGCTGTACCAGTTACCAGGATAGGCCACAGCTATGTCCAATTAAGGTCTGCCCTTAATAGGTCATGGCTATAGCCAAGAAGGATGGGTGTTATAAAAGTGGGTTAGCTGCTTGAGAAGGAAGATGGTGTTGTTGGTTGTGCTGTAAGGAGGAAGGGGCAGGTGGCCATGAAAAAAGAAGGAAGGAGTCAGCATGATGAGGAGCTGCCCATGAATGATCATTGACAAGGTATGAAAGCTTTACAAGATGATAACAACATATTAGTAAAAGTTCATTCCGTTTTTTTAGAATGAGTCATCTTGGTATTGGATAGTTTGCGAAGGGCAAATAAGTAAATAACATTCCTACTATTTTCTAACCTATTAATTTTATTTTCAGTTGCTTTACAAAGCAAAATCCTCTTATTATAGAACTAGTAGCATAAAAAAATAACTATTCCTTCACCCCCCTTAAGACAAGTTTTAACAGATAAATCCAATGCCATTAGATTCCCACCACATGACCCCATGCCTTGGAATGGGTTTTTATTGTCTATTTTTTTCCCCAGATATTACCTCTGCATCCAAGTGGAAACTCTGCAGCCCTTCACTGCTGTTTAACTCTTGAGATGATAACTCATTCTGCTTCAAATTAATCTTCTTGAGGCATTGAATCTGAGATTGTAGGTGATCTTTTTTTCTCTTTTCCTCAAGCAATTCCATTTCATACTTGTGAACAGTAGTGTGGTACTCTTTTCTCTTTGTGCAAACAGAGCTGAACAGAAACTGTTGCAGAAGCACGGGATGTATCAGTGAGCCCGTTTTAAAATGGTACCTTGCATCTAGCTAAAATACAGTACTTTATAATTCAGTCTGCTTACTCTTTGAGATTCTAAATGTCCAGGATAACTCACACATGACTAAGAAAATCAGGTTCACATGTGCATTATACTAATGGCACGTAAGCCTTTTAGCTAAGACAGCGCTTTTCCAGTATGCTATTTTTTGTAGACTCCAAAAAAAGCCACAAAGTGTAAAAAGCTCTAGACAGGCTTCCACAAATCTAAACTTTGAAAAACAAAGTGTTCTTTGTTATATTTATTTTCTCTTGGAGCTGTGAAAGCTACAGATTATCTATGAGAATAATACCACCATGCTGATTTAAAACTTTATTCTAGCAGAGCTCACTAGTCGACTCTAAAACATTTTTAACTGTGAAAGTTAAAAGCAATCCGTGAAAAAAAATTAAACCTAAAATGCCTGTGTTAAGTTATAAAATGAGGCTCTTTGGAATATTAGTTCAACTTCCAAGTTAATGGATAGTTGTAGACATGACTGACTCTCAAGAACCTCCCCCCCCCCCTCCAGGCCTGTGCATGTTTCCATGCTCCAACCAAAAAAACCCCAGCCCTTAATATTTAATGGTAAATAAAGAAACCCAAACTGTCATTTACTGTACTTCCGCATATAGTTAACAGGAATTCTTTCCCAACTACCCTTAACCTTTTTGCTAATAATTTTAGTCCAATGGAGAAACTGATTCCAAACTGGGGAAGATCTTCAAGGCTGTAAAATCAAACTACTTGGCTAGTTTCGCAGAGTAAGTGTGCATCTCCAAGCCATCTTGTATGTCTCTTTCCCACAGAGAAATAGTAATCTATTATTTGATTTATAGAGTACAGAAAGGAAATTTTATTTTCCAATTAAAATGGAATAATATTAATGAAATAATTCTGTGCAAAGCAGCTGAACTACAGTTAAAAACTGTTTGATTTACATAACCAAGTAGTTCCAATTTTCTAAGATTATAAAGCAATTACTATCAAGTTATTTTCTCCAATGTGAGGATTCTCAAAGCCCAAAGTTAGAGTATATAAAATCCTAGCTGTTACCATTGAGAGCTTATTTAAAAAAACCCAAATCCAAGCAATATGAAGCACCACATATTCAGCATTTTAAGTTGGTACCTTCAATTTGGTCAATAACTTCTGGAGATGAGTGTTCATTTCCTCATTTTTAGTTTGAAGTGTTTTGACTTGTTTACCCTGCTCCAATGTAAGCTGAGGCAGTATCACAGCTATCAGTGCCTTCTGACTATTCAGTTCACTCTTTAGCTTAAGAGACACTGTAGAGAGACATTCATATCTCTTCCCCATACTTGGGAATTTCTCAAGAAGCTCCTAAATGCAAGGGAAACAAATTAATTCATTCACAAGAAGGCAAAGTGTGATTAGCTATAAACAGAAACATAAAATTACCTGACTCCAGGACTAACCCCTACAGTATGTACTGGTTTTACAACAGGAAAATTTATTACAATTAAGACTTCAGTTTTGACTTGCCTCGGGGATATGACAAAAACACAAATCCAGGCACAAACCCAGATAATTTCTTAGTTTTCCAGCAAGTCATTTTACAAGCTCAGATTGTCTTTGTGGTTTAGATTGCCTGGCCACATCAAGACTTGTAAATCAGGCAGGAAAAAAATTATTGCCTGTTTACAAGTTTGCCAGCTGGCCTTCCATCAGGATGGTCTCCCAGAGGTTTATCTGTGTTGGGGGTTGGATCTGTTTCTTTTGTGTTTGTGGAATTTTTTCCTGGTGGTTTTGCTAGGTAACTAATTTATGGGTACTTATGGGTACTTGACTTAAACAAAAGGGAGCAGCAGGTTTTTCCTTGGGGACAGCAGCTGAACAGGACAGTTTGGTCTGAAGGGCACCTGTTTGGAAAGGATGTCAGAGCACCAGAGGACCCTGCTTGTTTTCCACTGGATTTCTTCCCAGAGGAAGACTGGACTCATCTCGTCACCACTGGACTTTCCTACAGGACCATCTCCACTTCACAGAACTGCATCTACTACTCAAGAAGGATTTCACCTGGACTGCTTTTAACACCCTGACACCCAGGGTGTCAGGTCACATCCTCAACTCTGTCAGGGTATTCTCTGGGGTTTTGTTGTTGCTAGTCTCTTAGTGCTATTACATTTGTATTTTTCTTTGTTTTTTCTAATATTCCTAGTAAAGAACTGTTATTCCTATTCCCAAATCTTTGCCTGAGAGCCTCCAGTTGCAAAATTATAATAATCTGAGGAAGGGGGCTTACATTCTCTATTTAAAGGGAGATTCCAGTTTTTTGCTGGCAGGTACCTGTCTTTCAAACCAAGACAATCTGCTTCTCCTTTCTTGAAGGAAAGAGCTCATGATGTAGGTCCTAGCACTCTGCCATGAAAAGAGAGGTGTGAACATGTGGGAGGGAGGGAATGTAGAATAGAGATAGTGATGAAGGTAATCTCACCCCTAAGGAGTTGTAGCTGTACTAATTACAAAGAATTAGGAAGAGACCTGCCTTAATAGGCTACAGTGAGGTCCAGTTAGGATGGGTATTATAAAAGAGTGGATTGGCTGGTCAAGAAGTTAGTTAGTTAGAGCTGTGAGGAGCTGCCCATGAGCACTCACCAAGAAGAGTTAGAAGCTTTACAACAACATGAACAAGCAGTGAGCCAGCTCAGTAGAGCTACAGGCTTGAAGACCCAGTAAACTACAACTCCAGGATCATGTTTAATTGTCTATGTTATGCATTTTAAAATAAGTATAAAACTCCCCTGACATACTCCCTCCATCACTGGTTCTTAGTCTTGAAAGAACCAAGATTCACCAGTTTTCTTAACTCTTCACCTCACAGTAAAAAAACACTGAAACATTGGGAAGAGGCAGAGAAGATTCTATCTATTACAGAAGTCAGAAGGGGAGAGTACTCTTAAAAGGAATCAGCTGATGTTAACTTCATTATGATTTAACTTTATAGGCTGTGCTGGTATTTTGTTTTCTGTTGGATTGTGGTTCGTAAATAAAGTTTTGTGTTGTTGTAGCAGGGTTTGAGCTCTACTCTTTGTAGTTTGAGGGTTGTAAGGGTTTTTGTTTTGTTGAGTGGTAGTTCATTTCTTCATTGTAATTTGGTATTTTAGGTTTGCAGGGCTGTGTTGTTGGTTGTAGTTTCCTTTTTCATTGTAATTTTATTTCTTGTTGTTTGGGTGTCAGATGTGATGATGCAGAGCAACGCAGAGGCCCCAGGCAGTGCAAAGGAGAGCCTTTACTGCAAAACCCAGGCCTTTTTAAGCAGTTAGCCAGTTATCAGCTTGCACAGTTTTAAGGCACAACAAGCCCAAGTAAACCAGCCACCATACACCACGATGTGGACAGTTGGCAGTCATGCAGCACATTGCTCATGTCTCCCTATCCCCTATTCCATCCAGCTGGGTCACTCTCCCATAGTTCCCTTCTACTTAGCCAAAGTAGCAGGCCTGAGCCACGATTTTACAAGGGTAACAAGGCTGTTATTTTTAAAGGCTTTACCTATATGCAACAATACACATTCATAACTCCTAGTTTATTTTAGCTTTCAGTAGGTTACTAGCGCTTCCCATATCTGTGTGAAAATATACTCAGGATAGCTAACTAACAAAAGGTCTGAGGAATTCCTAGTTTGAGGGCAGAAGCACTTTAATGAAATTAATTTGACAGCAATTTAGTATTTGATAGGGAGTAATGGAAGGGAGGATTTGGGGGGATTTTATAAAACCAAAGTGGCTTAGTGCTTCTACTTGAGGTTCAACAGGTGAACAGCCAGGTCACAACATCCCCCAAGCAGTGCTACAGGCTGGGGGAATATGTCTGGAAAGCTTCCCAGCAGGAAATGACCTGGGGCTGCTGGTCAACAACTGTCAAAACACGAGCCAGTGGCCAAAAAGGCCAAGGGCATCCTGGCTTGTGTCACGAGTAGTGTGGCCAAAAAGACTAGGAAAGGTATCAGCGCTAGCAAGGCCACACCTCAAACCTGTGTTCAGTTCTGGGCCCCTCAATACAAGAAGGACATCGAGGTGCTGGGGAGTGTCCAGAGAAGGGCAATGGAGCTGAGAAGGGTTTGGAGCACAAGTCCCGTGAAGAGTGGCTGAGGGGAGCTGGGGGTATTTTAGCCTGGAGAAAAGGAGACTCTGGGAAGACCTTACCACTCTACAAACTGCCTGAAAGGAAGGTGTAGCCAGGTGGGGGTTGGCCTCTTCTCTCCAGTAACGTGATAAATTGCACTAAGGGAGGTTTAGACTGGTTATTAGGAAAAATTTCTCAATTGAAAAGTACTGGAACAGGCTGCTCAGGGAAGTGGTAGAATCACCATCCCTGGAGTTACTTCCAAGATGTGTACATCTGGTACCTAGGAACATGGTTTAGCAGTGGTCATGGCAGTGCTGCTTTAAGGGCTGAAATCTATAATCCAAGAGGTCTTTTCCAACCTAAATTTTTCTGTGATCCTACATGACTAGTTATTTTCATTGGGTTGGCTGGACAGTAATGAAAGCAAGTGAGATGTTCTGTGAACATGAAATTGATGTGCAATCACTGAACAACAACAGCAAATCAACTGATCCCATGGTATGCAGCATCTTAGCAAGATACACAAACCATTTTATAGATAATGCACAAAAGGCTTATGCTCCATGACAAGTGTCTATGAGCACACTTTAAAACATACAGAAAAATAAGCTTACCTTAATTTTCAAGGTTTTTTCTTCCAAGCTGTCATTGGCCACCTGCTCTGCAATATCCACTGGGTTTACCTGAATAGACATATTATTCTGATTTCTCTGCTTCAGTTGCTCTAAAGCATCTTCCAGTTTTGCCTTTGTTTCAGCACACTAAAATAAAAACACATATTTAAGTACTAGCTGAGATGAGAAGTTATGAGTAACTGAGGTACACGAACTGCAACACTCACCATCTCAGAATTTCTTTGCAATTCTGTCTTGAGCTGGTCCCGCTCAGACCTGACAACCTGAAGAAGTTTTTGTAGCTCATCTTTTTCATGATTCACTGATGAGATTTGTTCTTTAAGTTGTAAAGAGTGACTATTTCTTTCAGCTAATAACTGGTCATTCTCACATGATACACTATTTAGTGTTTCAGTTAACTGTTGAATCTACAGTGAACAGTGGGGAAAAATGCAAATCACAATTTGGTGGTCGTGGTCTTTATACACCCTATGAAGTAGTCAAATCAGTTGTGTCAAATACAAAAATCACAATTTTTAATAACTAAAATTCACAGTGGCAGAAAGAAAAGTTTAAAAACAATGCTGGTGGTCTAATAACATAAAAAAAAAAAATTTACAAGGAAGAGGAGCAGCATGATACCCAAAAAGTTTACATCAGTCAACTTTGGTTTTCTGTAAATCAAGAGGAATCAAAGGAAAAGTCAATCAAACTATGTCTGTATCACAAGAAAATTAAAATAAATAGAAGATAAGCTTAAAAAAAGGACAATATCTTTATATTTCCTCTACTGGAGAGTAGAGGAAAGACTAAATTTGCTTAACTGAAGCAATCCTCAATTATACTCCTTGATGTACAAAGGAAAAATTTGACAGGAGAAAAGCTCAAAAAGCAAAAACTATTAAAAGCACGAATTGGCCAGAACCAAGTGCAAGAATTTCAAATGTTGTCTGGCATTCAGAAAGTGTGCAAAGAACCAAGGATTCAAAACCCAGTTAAGTTCATGCTGTCCACACAGTGTCTTTTAAAAAGGTGGAATACATGTTCAAGTACTGATTATTATATTACAAATGCACACATATGATAAATTCACATTCATTCCAAAGACAGACCAATCCAATGGATTACAAGGCTGAGACAAGTAGACAATGTTATTACGAAATATCAACAAAAACTTAGACAAAACCATTAGCCCATGTTCATGTTTGTTTACTAACTGTAAATATGATGCACTGAGAAATAAAAATCAAAAAGTCTGTGCAAGAGTTTAGCACATGAGTGACA
>WBNO01011424.1:0-52097 GCA_013400575.1 Peucedramus taeniatus
TCTGCTCTGAGAGTGTTTTAAACTAGACTGCAGATATTGTTCTGCTTAAAAATGAGAGATTTGCAAAGATTATTGAAAGGTGGACAAAGAATTGTTGTGAATTCATTGACAGTTACTAGTTGGCACTAGAGTTTTCTATTCAGGAGGGTGACATCTCATGAATTATATTTGAATTTCTGTACTAAGGATGCCATATAATAGAATGCAAAATAAGGCAAATTGAGCTAATTTCTCCCCTTTATATATGTGGTTGTTTATAAAGGTAATGAATAAAAATGGTTATTTAAGTGTGTGGTAAGAATCATACCCTTGCAAGACTGTAGATGAAATTTAGTTATGTGGAGAGTCTTCTGAAATTAAAAGTAAAATCTTAAAATATTGAAGTAGTGTTAAAAAACTCATATAAAATGTCTTCTCTTGTTACTTTGAGTCAAAAAATTTAGCAAATTTTCTAAAAGTCTGTACTTAGGATTTTAGCATGGTTATGTAAGAAGTTTAGGGAGTTCAAGTGGGAAAAATATTCTGGATATAGATTTTAAAAATTATGGAAATCTCTAGTATTTTCTCATAAACCATGATGTGAAGTTTGAATAGTCTGGAAAATTCACCCTTTTTATATAGTTGACTTGAATCCAAACTCTGAATCTTGGGATAAGTCTTAAGAATGAATTTGATTTGAGAACCTGTGTGCTGTAAGTGAGAGCTTGGAAGCATTTCTGGGAACCTAACAGAGGCATTGATGAATTCAGTTGCAAATTTCTTTCCAGAAGGAAGGCTGATTTAACATGATGAATCCCAAAACCTACTAACTTGGATATCTCTTTGTGATTTCAACTTTTTTTTTGTTTTCACAGCTGCAAATAACATACCTCATTGTAAACAAAAGATTTGCTCTTCACGTTTCTGTAAAAGAAAAAGAATACATTGAGTGTTTTCAGAAGTTGTCTGTCTGTATATTTAAATCTATTCCTGCTGATAATGGAGAAATATTACATACTACAAAAGTTCTGTCTCACATATGAAAACTCTTTAAAGAATTTTGGGGTTAAGATTGCCTGTTTCTAGTTGCTTTTCTTCTCTCGCCCTTTTAATGTGACGCCCATTTTAAAAAGAGATTAGATATTGTCTTAAAAAAACACAACAAACACACCAAACTTTAATTTTGAAAAAAGTTTTCAAATCTAATCTATTTTCCTTTATGATGCAGAGGAAGCAAAGAAACAACAGAGGACTTCAATTTTCCTGTGAACAGCAGTTTATGATTTGGAACAAGCACTTGTTCATTCAGGAAGGCGGAGTGCAACGTTAAAACTTAGGTATATTGATGTAAGAAATACTATAAATGCCCAGAAAAGTAAATTTTGTGGCCATATTATTTCCCTATAAAATTTAATCAGACATTTTCAAATTCAGGAGACAATTCAGTAACTGCATTATCCAGTACAGTAACTTGGAAAGCTCCATTCAACTTTATGGATTTAGTATATTGTTCAAAATGGAATTCTGGAAGTCATTCAGTCTTAAATAATAAAAAGAAATAATTTGTTTCAGACTTTAAGTTGATCATCTAAGAAATTCATCCAACATTTTATGCTGAGTTTTATTTTCCTTTCCTTGTGGCCTGTGAAGGGTGTCAAGTGAACTCACTTACCTGTCATTTGCAGTCATGCTTAGACAGTTGCAGTTACTGAAGTGTAGCCTGAAGTATTGCTTTTGGAAATGTGCACAGCTGAGTTAATGGAGGTTGGAAAACTACTGGGAAGGAATAAACCACATGTATTTACCCATACACACCCCCTGCATGTATTGATGTTTGCACATGTCTGTGGGATTTTGCACACACGTGCCCAAATGTGTATTTATGTGTTCATGCACATATTTGCTTACCTACCTGCATATCTGTATGCACACACATACATTTCTGCACACACATGCAAGTTTATGTGAATGCATGTGAATTTGTGCACCCACACCTGAAGAGAAACTGGGAAGGAAGAATAAAGATACTTATTGGGTAATCTGACAGCTCAACAAGGAATTTCAGCAGGAATTATTAGAAGCAAAAGATTAAAATGTGACGGCAAATATTAGAGGTGAAAGTGACATTGAGCACTATGGAACTCCTGCACTATGAGCTACCTGCAAAGGGAATCAGGGTAACATAGTCAAATCAACACATGAAGAAGAGGTTAGTCCTTAGAAGCATTTTAAAAAGCTATGGTAGGACATGATTATCTGCTGAAAAGAAGTGATTATTCAAGAAACAGAATAAAATATAATGAAGCTTTAGACACCTGTTCTGGCTGAATAGGAATACAGAAAAAGTTTCACTTAATAGTGTTACGCAAAAAAAACCCTCAGTAAGATTTAGTCATATCCTGCAACTGAGGATTTATCAGGATCAGCAAAAGATGCCTGGGATTACATGCCTGACAGGCAATATAACAGTTAATAGGATCTATAGACTTACACTGTTCCATTGATAAATATGAGGTCTGGATTGGGGTGAGAGGCAAGGAATTAAGAGCTTTGTTTAGTCAAATTGCACATAAGCTAAGAAATAGACACCTAGGAGAAAGTATTGGAAAAAGAATACAGAATTTTGGTTAGGTTGTTATTTGTACACTGAAGTTGACCTTCAGCTATGGAACCTGCACAGAAATTGGAAATGATGAAATAAATGTTTTATATCTTATTATACGAGAGGGAAAACACATGGAAAGAGGAGTGGGTGATCTCTTTGAGGTAAGGAAAATTAGGAAGGATTAAGAGAAAAGGAAAACCAATGAGAGAAATGAGATAGGAAAACAATTAAACTATGGGAGCAGAGGGGATATAAAATAAGTGGACTATGAAAATGTCAAATAAGTGATTCAATCAGCATTTCCAGGGGTATATGAGTAACACTGGTCTCATTCTCTAGAGAAATACTGAGGTAAAATAAAACTTGAGGACCTGATGGATTTTGTGTAGCATGTAAATTGTGAAGTGAAAAACTAGTTTTTGATCTTATGTCTCCCTGGGCTGCAATCTGCCTAAACAGTAGTACCATGTGAAAAACACTACAAAATACAGCAAGAAAAAAAATGTGTAAAAAATTGTTTTTTAATTCAAGACAGGCAGAAGAGCTATAAGAGATTGACACAAGAAAGAGAAACAGTGAAATATGAAAGTAAGAAAAAGTATAATTGCAGTAGCATCAACAGAAACTTTTTTGATGGTGTTTTTGTCAACAAACACTGAAGCATTAGGTTTCATGGTCTACAGTAAAGATATAGTCTTACATCTTAAATATTTCCCATAAATTATTTCAATGTATATGTCATGGGAAAAGAGGCAGGAAATTAAAAAATGTATGTCTGTGACAGTGGCCCAACTGGAGATCTTATAGATGTGAGCTTGGGAAAGGGTAGAAAAGGTGGGTGAAGGTGAAAATATCGTGGAAGCAGATAGGCTGTTAAGTGTGGGTAGAGGTGGGAGGTAGAAGCTCTTGCTTGGTAGAGATATGGCAGGTGAGTAAAAAGTAGGCAAAGGCTAATAATAGAAAACTCAGTGTAATAACAAATAGTGAAAACTGGAGTTAGGATGTTTAGCAAATAAAAGTAAGCAATAAAAAATATTCAGAGAAATGGACTGATATATGATACATCTTATAAATGCTTACAGGATACTGAAGAGCTGCTAGGATGGGATCATAATAATAAGAAAAAACAATTAAAAAAAAGAAAAAAGAGGGGAGGGCAAAAAAAGTCTGTTTGCAGAATTGAAAAGTTTTTCAACTGTTTTTCTGTGACTTAGTTTTACTTTACTAGAAAGGGATTGAGGGATTTTCTTTTCAGGTTAATTACTGTGTGTTATATGTATTGTCAATTTCTGAAAGTAATGTCCCTTGATATGAAAAGAAATTCCAAAATTCCCATGGTTATTGAATGTGGAAGGGCCAGAGTCAATTTCTATAAAAAGACAATGCATTTAGTTTTCAAGTGCATAGTGTTATGTGGGTGAAAAGCTATTTCTATATAGAGAAAGCACATAGATGTAGCTTTTGTGTTCATCTAGTGATTTTGGCTTTATTTGCTTTCGAGCAAGCAACAGTCATATGTTTTTATATGTTTATATAACTCTAAAAAATAGTTTAAAAGTGTACCAGGCTGGATATACCTGTTGCTGCTGAGGACCACATGTAATATGAATAGGTGGAAAGTAATTAATTTTTATATATTTTGTCTATAGAGCGGGTTTTTGAAAGTGATTTTCTAAAAGTATGTGTATCAAACCTCTTTGTCTTTTTGGGATTATAGGACTATTCAGAATGTCTTATACTTGGAAATAAGCACAATTTTCGCTGTAATAAAACCAAAGCAAAATGCAGCTTTGAATCTTATTGAAACAATGGATATTTTCCTCCCTTTTAATTTTGTGTTGGCCACGCTGTTGATAAATAATTAAAGAATAGTTTAAAGAATAGCTATTTCTCACTTATACTCACAACTCATATACAACTCACTTATAATAATGAGTTGACCTTTTAATTACTTTTCTGTTGATAAACTGAACACAGAGGAGAGATTAAACCAATTGATTAAAAGCATAGTAAATGTAGCCTTTTAGGTAGTCTTCTATTTAGGCTCTTTCTGTTGGATACCTTGATAATCTTGCTTCTCTTCAATGTCAGAGGATTTAAGGGGAACTTGACAGGAAAAGTATTGGAAACAGGGTAGCTAAAAACCAGAGAGAGTATCAAGACGGAAATTGTTTGAGGATAAAATGCATTGAAGAAGATCAGAGAGTTGTAAGGACAATAAAGACCTGAAGGGACTGCTAACATGGTACCTCCAGAGGCCTTCTGTTATTACTGTCATTTATTCTTGTGATGGATATCCTTAAATAAACTTAAAACCTATCCTTAAATAAACTGTATTTTGTCTACAGCCTAATGAACCATGCTGATGTTTATTAACATTTTTTAATCTATATCTATCTATCTATCTATCTATCTATCTATCTATCTATCTATCTCAGTATCAAGGTATGAACTGCAGCCACTATTACCTCCTGTAAATGAGGTTGTTCATTGACTAACAAGGTACTAGTCTTGTCTATGTCTGCTCAGTCAGAGACTTACATATTTCAAAGGCACCTACACTTATCCCGGGTAGATTATTGCTGCAGCAAACAACCTCTCATTACCAAGAAAGCTACAAGTCAGTACTGCTTACAAGAGGCAGCCAAAGCAGAATTTGTGTTTAGTAGTGTTTCCAGTAAATATGTAGAGGAAATCAATTCTAGACATGTTCCAGGCTTTCAGAAATTTGAGAAGAAAATCCCTGATTGAAAGGGCTACAAAATTGCCCGGTCAACAAGTTCTGTTTCTCTGCCAGTTGAATGAATTTCAAAAAATATTCTTTAGCTAAGAAAAAATTACTAGGTACTAAAAAATATTGTTCCTATGTGCCTTCAAATATAATGAATTGATTTTGTTAGAATACAGTAATGGTCTTTATCTTCAGAATTATGCTTGGGTGACTACTTCTTATGGTGCCTCTACATCAGAGTATTAGCTGAGACAAGGTGTGCAGAGATGCAAGGAATCTTTTAGTCATTTTTATTACTTTTTCCTCTTTACTTTTTACATGAGACTGGGGCAGTCTCAGAGCACACAAATTAGATTTATTTTCAGACGGTTGTCAGATGTGCTCCAGCACTGCGCTTAGTACAGCTGGAATTATTAATGAATGTTCAACTTCCCAAACTGGCTTAGAAACTTTCAAGAAAAATTGCTGAAGATGTGTATAATAAGAATATTGGGGCATGTTTACCTACTGTTTAAATCTATGAAGTGACAGCTTTGTGAAGAGACATCTCCGTTAGTTGTGGTATGCTGGAATGTGCCCTAGCACACAGCAGATAAATGTGGAATTCAGATGTTTTCTAGTATAGGCAGGAGGATCACTCCCATCAGTGAGATAGCAGACTGGTCTTGTTGATCTGTTGCTGCAGTTGAGGAAAAGGCTGCATTTCCATTAGCTCTGCACTCTCCACTGCTCTGAATATCCATCTTTCTACTTGCTTATGCCTGGAACTGGGATCTGACTTCACTTAGGACTTGGACCATTTCAGAGTGACTCCTAGAGAAGTATTCTATATTTACTTTCATGAACAAACTAATGTGACTGAAAATAACATTCAGTTCTGTTATAACATAAGTCTTTTAGACATCTCCATTAGAAATGAGTGAGTTGTGACAAGCACATTTTTCCTTTAAGGTTTGAATGAACTGTTGGAGCCTTGAATGAGATGCACTGGATTTTGATTTAGATATGGAAAAGCTGGTAACTGAATTTTTACCTACATGGTGTTTTATTTCTACTAATCCTAAGAGAAGACTTTGTGTAAAGTATACCCTTGTTTTAAATTGCCATTGATTTTATTATCTTGCTAATGAAGGATGATGAGGAGTGCAAAGTTAGTTATGTTCATAAACTTCTCAACCCTGAATGTTTTATCAGCCTGTTTGCAAGCTTTCTTTAGCCACTGCAAGTTGATCATCCTGCTTAATTTTTTGTGCTGGAAGCAATTTACCTGTAGCTTCTTGTCCTCTAGGGACAAGCTGAGGCAAAATAAAATTTATGCAAATGATTCATCTTTATTGAAATCTGATTATTTAAATATTCATGTTTTCTAATTCACTTCTTGTGCTTATTAAGAGAAAAATCACTGGTTATTCAAGCGTCTTTTTCAGAAGATGTGATCATTTGCTCATAAAAAAGTAATGAGTAAGAATATGATTTTGTAATGTTTTCTATTTCTAAAACATAGTGTGAGTGCTCCTTCTACCTCTATAGAATGGACAATCAGGCTGTCCTGGGATGTGTAGTTGTGTATCTTGATAAGCTTCTTGCATTCCTTCTGCCTGTGATAAGGTTTTTATCCATATCATGGACAGCTTGGTATGAACACCAGTTGACATGGATTTGTCCTGCTTTTTTTCCAGTGCAACAATAATTTTGTAAAACTTTCTTAGGAAGCCAATACTTGTTTTTTCTTTATAACCAGAAGGCATTGGTAGAGAGAGAACTCAGAGTGAACTCAGGGAGGCATGGGGAATGGGTACAGACTGCAAGTATAGCCATAGTCAGTGTTGGCAGAAGCAAGCTGCTGAGGCCCTCTGAAGCTCAAGACTTTCATGTGGAACTGGAGTGCAGTGAACCTTCCGTAGATGCCCAAGGGCTCTGCACCTCTCTCCAAAATTATCCATAATTTTATTGAAGCATGTCCCCACATTTTGAAGTGCACTGCCAGAGGTCTAGCTGCGACACCTGTAAGACTGTACTAGCTGTCCAAGGTATTCCTCATAGTCAATAGAGATGAATAAGTACATGAATCACCTAAGACAGGTTTATCCTTGCTTATGAGTCTGAACCAAAAAAGGAAAATTATGACTGTAAAAGACTGGGGTGAGTAACTCAAGTTTTGATTATTGATTCTTGGGTGTATCGGGCAGACTTTTCAAGGGATATTTTTAGATACTGGATTTTCCTTTTATTTGGTGTGTAGTAACAATTTTGGTTTGATCAACAGTTTATATTTTACAATTCTCTTATAAATTCTGTACACAAGAGGAACAACCTAATAAATGGATAACTTTAAAAACATATGACATGAAAAAACATGCTTATTTTTTGCAATCTGTGATATTTAAGCTTAATAAGGTACAGAAAAGAGACAATTTCAGCTGGATTTGAGTACAGAATGGAGAATCTAAATAACAGCAAAGGAGATTGATCAATGCAAAAGAAATGCTGAAGATGCTTTTACTTTTCCAAAGAGGAGGTGTCAAAGGCTAAAGATCCATGTCAGCACAGCCACAGTGGGTTGGCAGGGCTTCTTGAAGCATTGTTCCTTAGATATATATTTTACCTTGAAACAAAATAGAGCCTAATATAATAGGAATATATTAATTGCTATTCAGCAAAAACTAACCCAAGCAGTACCCAACACTTTGTGACTTCTGAGCACCTTTTAATATTTGCTTTGGCACGGAAAGAGAATTGATTGTGCTAAAGGATCTTCTTCTACCTGACTAAATGTAGACTAGCATGAAATCAAGATAATACTTAAAACACTAGCCTTCCTTCCTTCTCCTACTTGCAGGGTATTACTTGCTTTTGCCTAGAAGCACTTCTAGACTCAGTTTGGTCTGTGCTTGCTCACTGGAACTTGGGAAATACTGTAATGATGTGCTATCCACCTGCCTTCCACTGGAATAATTGTTCTTGCTGCTTGTAAATGCTTTGTGAGCCCATGAGAAAATAAAACCAAGATAAAAATAAATGGTAACTACCCACACTGCTACCATTTCTCTTCTTCCATAGGCAACAAGATCTTCAGCATGTGAAGAAAATGAAAAAATAAAAGTAGCTGTACTGACAGTAAGTCTCAGAATGAGTAACAAGTACTTCGTGGACTTGAACTTTGTATGCCTGTACAGGGAGTAGCCAGAGTAGATGGAAATGTTTCTTTAGATGTACATAATGTAGAAGTCATGAAGAGGAGCTGTCACATTATTTCATGCACATGGAATCTAGGAAAATAGTGCTTATTAATTGGACTTTATGTACCCCCTTGTTTAAGGAAAAAGAAAAGCCATCTTTTTCTGTCTGGAACAGCTTGCATGTTTGACTTCTAGAGATCTGTGTTAGTGAGATAAATCAGGAGAGCCAGTGGTCTGAGGCTGAAAATATTGCCCTTTGTGATGCCTGAAGCTTCACAGGGTTTTCCATAGGGCTTGAACTTCCTCCTCCCCAACTCACCAGTTCTGTGATTTAGAACAATTTCATGGACTAAATTTCAAATGCAGGTGCACTGATTTGGACAAAACAAGAGCTCCTTAACTTCTAAAGGTTACATTTGTAGCTGAGCAAATGTCTTCAAGGTATTCTTTCAAATTCTTTCTTGCAAGGGCTGTAATTGTGAATCTCTTTGACTGGTCCCTACACTATTTTCAAGGTATACTTTTGGGATACATTTGTAGAGAGCAAAGACATTCTTTGATCAAAGCACAGAACTGGGAAATCTGATTTATCATCTGTTCTGTCCTAGCATTCCTGCACGATCTTGAGCAAAGTGCTTGGAATATACTTCTGTTCTCAATAATACTTATATTTAAAACTAGCACCTTGTTCAAGAGAATGAAACTCTTTGGATATTCAAAGTATTATGTGCTGACTCTACAATCACACACTCAAAAAAAACCCCAAATCAAACCCCAACATCTCCCTTCCCCAGCTTAAAAAGAAGCAACCACTGCTTTTTTAATGATTATTTCTGTTTACCCTGAAGGGCTATTTTTCAGGAGAGTAGCTGGTGCTCTGTCTTGTACATCAAGTAAATGAGAGCCACAGGGCTCCCCTTCCCTCTGGTATACATCCAGCCTCATTGCCAAAGGCTATCACACTATTTTTCCAATTATCTGTGCACAGAAAACGTTTCCCTTTATTACTAGTATTTTTACTTCTTTCTGGCCTTTAATATTGGCTAATGGCCTGCTTCTAATGAGTAAGAGGCGGGCCAAATTAAAAATATTCCCAGCTTGCACAGCAAAGGAAGACTTAATCAAGAAAACAACATTGTATACAAATTCAAAATTAACTTTTCTCAGCACCTGCAAAACACGGCTTTTTAAACACACTTATTTTGGATGTCTGAAAACATAATACTCTGGTTTCATAAAATATCAAAATAATGATTTGTTAGCAAAACCTTTTTCTGTTTGTTTGATTGATTGACTGATGGGGTTTTATTACTTCTATTTTTCAGTCCAGTAACATCAGAGAAGAAGTAAAACCAGGGATCATAAATAACCTGCCTGCAATAGATGCCCAGAGCCTGGAGAGGGATCACAGGTCAATAAGAGAGTACCTGAAGTGTGGCACAAAGGAATTTCAGCCACTCCAGGCAGTAAGTTGGTTTCACTTAAGACCCAACTTTAATGTGTCTATACAAGATATATTCCATGGGGAATAAACAAGACAAGTTAGTTAGAGATGTGCAAATGCCTGCAGCACTAGAATGTCTTTGGCGTAACAGAGATGGTGAGATGGATCCTGTGATTGGAGTGTTGGAATGGAATGATACAGACTCTTTAGGAAAGGCAGGCAGGGGAGGTGAGGAGGGGTGTTTCCCTCTGTGTCAATGACCAGCTCTACTTTGAAGTGGGTGAGAAGCCAACTGAGAATTTTTGGGTCAGGATCAAAGGCAGGGCAGGGACAGGTGACCTTCAGTGGGGGTTTGCTGCAGACTGTTCCACCAGGACAGCTGAGTGAATAAGGCCCTCTGTACAGAGAAAGGAGCAGACTTTGAGTACTGAGGCATGAAATCAATGACTGATGAAGAAATAGTAGGAGTGCCCTTAAATGTCAAGCTTTTGTGAATGGAAGTTTTAGACCAGACTATAGACCTATGCACGAAGAAAAACAGGATTCCAGTAAACTAATATTTTATTATTTGATGCAATAGGAAACTTTCTTGGTTTTACTATGTTTCCTTAGAAATTTTGGGAGTTCATGATATCGAATTCAGATCCAAGAAGTGACACATAAGAAAATGAATGCAGCACAAGGCTTACTTTTCCTGGTCTCAAAAGTATGCTTTTAAACTTTTCTTACCATCTGTTTGCAGAAATACTTTTTTATCATCTTACTCACGTTGGTCCCTCTTGCCCTCTGTCCCTCTCTTAAACACACATATAGATAGTGGGTCTTGCATTACTTGACAGGCCTGGCACTGGTTGTTTCTTTTGTCTACAGAAGTCAATGAAATAAAGAAACAACACTGGTTATAACATATAAGAGGAAAATGATTTATTGCTTTGGATAAAGCAATAAAGAATAGCCAAGAATAACTCAGAAAGGTTTTAATGACAATAGCTCTTAAAGGAACAATGTTATCAGGTGTTTTCTTAGAGGTATGATACAATTCAGAGATAATATAGTGCAGGTAAGATATTTAAATTAATTCAGAATTTTTAAGAGGCTTATTATCTCTTAACTTTTTCAGTAATTCCAGAAACTGCATTTTGAATAACCTGATTTGATTGCCCAGTAGTTTAGCTTGATTATATAAAAAAATATTTTTACTATGTTACTTGTTGAATAAAGTCCTTTATTTCTGGCAGTTAATCAAGTACATAATCTAAAGCAGTGATAATTGTTTGAACTCATTCAGTCTCATGAGTAATATATTCTAATAAGAACAAAAAATACTTTATGGTAAACAGAAGACTTTAGAACATGTAGTCTTCTCTGATATAGACAATTCCATCTTAGATGCTTTCTTTGGATTTTTTCTTGATTTCTGTCTGTTTATTTCTGCACAAAAATGTGAGCACAGATAAATGCTTAAACAAATGTTGCTTTAAGCATTGGAACCTCTGTAAACCTGCAAAACTGAACAAGGAGCTGTAAGTGCTGTAGTCCTTCCTGCTATTTACACTAGTCAACTGGAAGGCATAAACAAATACCAAAAGACAGTCAGGGTCAGTGTAGTGAAACATGGCTAGGATAAATCATTTAAGAGAAAAAGTATTCTGCAAGAATGCACAGAGTAGGTCAGGCTAAAAAGAAACAGGGAACTTCTGTCAGCCATTTCAAAATGAGTAATATAGATATAGGCCCTAATCTTAAAACATAGTGCTGTTTTTCTCCCTGTATTACTGAAAAGCAAGATTAATAACATGTATATATGTATATCCTTTTTATATTGACAAGAAAAAATAAGTGTTTCAAAGCTTTTTTTTTTTTCCAGCATGCTTAATATTTCTGCTTCTTATCCAGATGGACACTACATATCTTATTCTTTTTGATATAATATGAAAAACAGAATCAGAACATTAAACACAGAAAAACAACTAAATAAGTTGGAAAATATCCAGCAGCTTCAAAATTTTCTGCTTGAATTCATTCACACGAACTTCTGATCCTTGTGGTAAAATGCAGTAGATCTTTTTTTTTGGGTGGGGAGCAGTAGTTGTGTTCATGTAGCAGCTGATTTTCTACTTAGCTGATAATGACCAAAGGAAAATATTGTCCAGTTGGAAGTACATAAATCTAATGCAATATTTAAAAAAAAACAATTCAACATCCCATACTGAAAGATATTCTATAGCACTGAGCTGACTGTTCTAAAATGCATTATGTAATTTGTCTACCTAGAGTTTCTGCATCAGCAAATCTTAGAAGTTTTCATCCACTAGGATCCTTACAACCCAAGCCATTCTATGATTTCATAATCCATTGTTTCTATTCTAAAAACAGTACTCTGTATCACTACCCTAAGCCACAATTAATTGAACCCATTCACCATTTAGTTAAGCTTTTTCCAAGAAGTATTATCCACAGTCAATTATTATTGCCTTTTCTCATTACTTAGGAGCAATTCAAGTAAGAAAAACAATGCAAATGTTTTTGAAATAACTATTTAGCCTTTTATTGCTTAGTTTAGAAAGGGGTTATTTTTTACACGGACTTAGATGTAAAAGTATGTTGAATATTTTGTATATTTTGTCCTAATCATAGGAACACATTTTACTGCAAATGTTGCATTGGCAAATATTTAGGGACTTGTTCTTGAGTAATTATTTCATAGATTCAACTGGGAGCTCTTATATGAGCAAAATTGTCTCATGGAAAAGGAAAGATAATGTCAGATGGAAGTCTGGATAGTTTTTTGATTTGTACCAAAGCACAGGTGGATGTCTGTGCCTGAATTAATGCAAAATGATTGTGATGTTTCAACTGCTTTGTGTGTTTTCAATAAGTATTAGTTTTAAAATGTAATTCTGCAAACGATGCACACTGTGCTTGTTCTGTAGTCTTGTATAGTCCATTTTTCTCAGATGGAGTTGTTCATACATATTAAGGTAAAATAATTAAAAGTCGTTGCAAGATCAGGGTCACATGAAAAACAGTAGAAATTTCAGCAAGTCAGTTTCTGAGAACTTTTTTCGTTTAGCATTTTTGAGCCACCACATAGACAGTTATTTTAAACAGATTTGTTTTTTGTGTCTTTTAAAACAAACTTAAGATAAAGACATTTTTTTTTTATACACAGCACTGTAATTTTGTAAATGTGACTCATCCTTTTGAATTTAATGAAACTGTGTATAGCTAAAGTTATTAATGCTATGGAATTTTTTTCTGTTGTATTGGAGTCTATGAAGTATAATGGTTATCTAAAGTACTAATGTGTCATGTATTAAATACTTTTAGACTGTTGTAAAAATGGAGAGGATAATTCAACTTTGTTATTGGAAATTAGCTAGTCACCTTGTGGCACTGTCTTGTTCAAGCATCAGTGCCCCTATAGATTTTTTTTTTCCTGAATTTTAGAGGAGGAATGATTTATCCAGGGTCATGAAACAGTTTCAGTGTTCCAGATGCAGATGCAAATTTAGGTGTATTAATGGTGCTTGTCTTCTTGTACTGCGGTCATGTATATCCAGTCTTCTTACCAAAAGGAGTGAACAAGTTCTATAGAATTGTTTGGCCTTTAGGCAGAGCCTAACTACTCAGATCTAATTGCAACTCTCTTCCTTTAACATGACATTCCTGATTCATCATATGAGGTGGAAGGTATTGTGTTAATCAGTGTTAGCCATGTGGCATTTCCCTTTCTTTTCTTTATAATCATTAATTAATTGAATTAAAAAGTCACATACATGACTAATATTTCCCTCTAATACATAAAACAGAGGAAAATCCAGGCATACAGCTTTTTTTTCAGTAGTATATATACACAAGGATTCAAATTTAGTAACCTAATTTTCTGTCATTAAATTTTTGTTTTAGCATTGTTTTGAAAATAATACCAGTCCTCCACAGTAGTGGAACTGTGCTCCCTCACACTTTGAAAAGGAAATTCACTATTCCTTATTAGCAATGTATTTTGAAAGAGGATGACACATTTGTTGTTAATATTAATTTTTTTGTATATTCTTTTAAGCCCTGGAAACTTGTAGAGATTCTAACAGGCATATTGTTTTACCTAAAAAAGAAATGACACCTTGGCAAAGCATAACATTCCTGACAGGCAACCAATCTCTTGAATGAGATGGTTATTTTCTGTTTAGTTGCAGGAGCCTCCATTGCAAGTATCTCTGCAGCAGTGTGTTCACCTGGATCAGATTAAGATTATTTGTGATGTTATTTCACTTATTTCCTATAATTCAGTTAGCCTTCAGTCTTCCATGACGACTCCAGCATCTCATAGATATGTTTATATTGAGTGTTTTAAATGATACACATAACATTAATTATGTATAAAAGACTGTCATATATGACCATTTCTGTCAAATGCCCAAAAAATCTTTCTGCTGGCTGTTTGCAGCTATCTGTGTATTTTGGTCAGTCTTGCATCAGAAACTGCCTGAAGGAGTCCATGAGCCTGCCAGATTCTTTATCCAAGGTAGGTGCATTTTTAATAAATGCATATTAATAAATTATGCATGAATAGCATATGTATTGAAGCATACAGATGGTGCCTATCAAAGAGTCTAGGCACAGCAGGGCCTGCTTAGGAAAATTCCATGGCTGTCTATAATTCACACCTGGAGAGCTCTTGTAACAGAATTTTTGTTGTGAAGCTGGTTAAAGGTTTAGTCATTGACTTTGTCTCACGTGCAGTCTCCTCAGTGCTGAGAGTATTTGGGAAGCTCTTGCACCACACAGGAATTTGTTACCAGAGGGTGCTGCATGCAGCCAAAGCGCTGATATCCAGCTAGGCCACAGAATTATTGGATGGACTTGAATTTTATACTTATATTCCAATTCTAACTTTGATTTTACAGCTTTTACCAGGAAAAAAATTGAATCTTATAGGAATTCTTGAAGACTGACGCATATATTCATATCTGAATTGATTTTGCCTAAGGTCTTTTATTTGAATATTTTAAAAATGTAAGAAATAGCTTTGTGGTTTGGCTTGGTTTTTTGTGTTTCTTTTGTTCTTCTAACAAAAATAGTAGAAGTATAACTGAATCAAGTGTGTAAAGATATTAGGTTTGTTTACTGAGGTCAACAGTGTTTTCCCCTTTTGATACAGAAATAAGCATTCACAGATGGATGGAAAAGGTAAATGAAAAAGCAACAAAGTGAATCATTGAACTTCTCAAAAAAGCAGTTTTCACTATTCACTTTTAGGAACTGAAGATGCATTTTACTGTACAAAATGTAAATAGAAGGCAGAACTATAATACAGACAGGGCTACCAAACTGAAAAAATTGCAATGTTGAATCACTTTGTATAAACTCATCTTTCAAAAATATGTTTTTACTGGCTCACTTTTATTATTCTGCAGGAGTTGATCATAACAAGGTAGGTACTTGGTATTTTAGGAATTTGTCAGTGGTAACAGTATGAAATTTATTAACTCTGACTCAACATATTTATCATTACTTAAGAAAGATATTTTATTGACAATACTCTAAGAACTTATCCTATAGATTATAAATAGGATAGAAGTAGAATAAACTAGACTAGACTAGAATTATTCATTTGTAAGGGACACACAATGATCATTACTCCTATGCACCTCTACACCAAAGCCTACACACCATTTAAAATGGAATCTCATCTCATCTCTAGTTGTGACACAGTTACAAACAGAGAGAGTGCTGAAGGGTAGAAATTATGTGCCTCATGAATTTTTCAGATTTTTGAATCTATAGTCATTTATTCCAAATGGCAGCTAGGCATTGAAAATATTTCATGTGATTTCACTGCATGCTTTGTTTGAATGCTTAAGATTGTTGTTTAAATATCATATTTAAATATATACTTCTGGAGAAAATACCCAGATAGACACTGCCTTTTTCAAAGCAACACCTAATATTTTCTCTTACATTTGGCCCTATATATTGCTGTCATCAGGGTTAATGAATTATAAGATTAAATATTTTAAGTAGCGCCTGCAAATAACTGTTCAGTAACTCAGTTCTTGTGAAAACCAAAATTAAAAATATAGGGTGCCTTGAATAAAAATGTCTTTAAATATGAAACTAATTTCCTTGGCCTAAAACTTCTTCTTGCTTCTTTCATGTTTGCATTTCTCTCAAAGGTAAGAGTCCAAAAATATTATCCCTACTTGTAACTTTTATTTGTTTACTGTGGTGCACTGTATCACATTGCATTCTGTATTTCATGTCAAAGAAATTATGCATAGCAATATATGGTGGTACATGTGGTTGTTAATGAAAATATAAAGTGTACTTATTGTTACATAAATGAATAATCTGTAAATAGACAGTAGAAGAGGAACAAGGAGGAATATCATAGCAAAAGACATAAATAGTAGAAACTTTTATTATTTGCTATCTAAACATTCCCCCAAATATATTGCTAAACCACTGTGCATGTCTCACTCATTTTTCTTTTACAACATAAGATCATTCTATAGAACTTCCAATAAGATGTCACAAGAACTTTTGAATTCCATACTGAGAAATTCCCTACAGTCAAATTTCTTTTTTTTTTTTTTAATGTTTGAATGTTTTCAATTTCTCTGCAGCTATTGTAAGGTACTAAGTGTTCTGGTTATTCATGACTGAAAGGTCATTAAATTACAATGTCCCAGTTGAAAATACTGCAATTTACATGACATTTATCAAGGAGATTATGTGAATCTACTTTTGTTCTGTGAGTTTAAAAGGTGAGACTTCTTGCTCTTTTCAATAGAGTAAGATTAAATAAATGAAATTCAATTCCACAGCATTTTTTTATTATTATTTGAAAGAAAATACTTTCTTAGGTGACTGTGAAGACATTAGTGCTAATAGAACTCTTCTAAAGAATTCACAGCATGTAAGTAAAACCCCTAAAGTTAATCCAACATTACCATTAATTTCTGTTAATACTCTATTTTTTGTCTAACTGGTATATTTTATCAATGTACATGTCGTATTATCGTTCAAAGTCCTATTGATCCAAAGAAGCTCTATGCTATAAACAAATCCATTTGCTGCAGGGTGTGAAGCAAAGGTTGCTTTGGTTTACACAAAAGGTTGTTATGTATATTCAGCATATGGTCCTTTTGGTACCTTAATATGGGCAGAGGCATCTCTCTAAGTATTTTAATAACTGTATCATAACACACATGGATTACAAATCAAACGCTCAGTGGCGTATGATGGGATAATTCAGAACATATGATGGTGTTAATGTAAGACATAATGGCTATGCTTTGTGGAAGATGCTCTTTGCTCATCTTGGCAAAGAGTAGCTATGAAAAAAAAAAAAAGGAATTGCTTATTATATCCATGTCCTTTGAGGATAGTGGTAGGGGTCATTAAAGTACAACTTGAGACATGGAACCTAAGATGACTGCCCATGGATTACCCACAAGCAAGTATGGTTGCTTAGGAAAGTTGGGGTCATTATGGTGCAGATTAAAGCTCTGTCCCTCGGCAGTGTGTCGCTGGCAACAGAAACAGGTATTTGGAGAGCTCATGTGTGCCGTAGTTTTTAGCAGGTTCTTAAAGCAAATCTGAAGATAATCTCCATGAATTCGCCTTCTCCCACTCTGCTCTGAACTGATGTGGCCTCATCTTGAATATTGTATTTTGAGCACCACAATTTAAGAAAGATATTAAACTATTAGAGTGTGTCCAAAAGAGGACGAGGAAGATGTTGAAGGGCCTTGAGAGGAAGCTGCATGAGAAGTGGCTGAGCACACTTGCACTGTTCAGCCTGGAAAAGACTGTCTCATCATAGACTGCAACGTCCTCGTAAGGGGAAGAAGAGGGGCAGACACTGATCTCTCCTTTCTGGTGACCAGTGACAGGACCTGAGGGAATGACCTGAAGTTGTGTCAGGGGAAGTTTAGGTTGGATATTAGAAAAACGCTCTTCACTGAGGGAGTGGTTGGGCATTGAACAGGCTCCCCAGGGAAGCAGCCACAGCAGCAAGACAACAGAGTTAAAGAAGTGTTTGGACAATACTCTTGGGCATATAGTGTGACTCTTGGGGAGTGTCCTGTGCAGGGCCAAGAGTAGGACTCAGTGATCCTGATGGGTCTCTTCCAACTCAGATTATTCTGTGAGTCTGTCATTCTGTCATTCTAATCCAAGGGACTAGACTAGCATCAGACCCAGACTAAACCCCCTGAATGCAGGAAGTTCTTGGTAGGAAGTGCTTTGCTCTACTGAACCACTCCATCGTAATTCATGACTTCCAATGAGGCTACACTCTTCATCTGACAGGTTCAGGTGGCTTGCAACACACCATAATTGTCAACTCTCTTAGTGTTCTTATTTTTTTCTCATCCAAATAATGAACACAAAATTGGGTCAAAATTCATAACTGTTGTTAACATTTAATTTGAATGTGTGTACAAGCTGACTTAAAGGGAGATACAACTTCAAATTATTAAACATTTTCTTGTTTTTTTTTTCTTAGGTGAAATTAAACCTGGGGAATTGTGACCAATATATGCAATTTTCTGCAAGATTAGTGAATAGGTGAATAGCCAAAGTAAGTCTTGTGAAAAGCATGGGCTGTTATTTTTCTATAATGTGTTAAAAAATTGCCTTCATCAAACTTCTCATCAGTACTTTTTAAAAAGGATACAAATTTGCAGTGCTCAGATATACACCCACTTGAGTCAGGGTGTCCTGCTCCCACATTTTCGAAACGAATCTTCCAGTTTTTCCGCTACTGTGTTGGTGTTGCAGTGACCCCTATGTGTTTATGGTGGCTATGTCAGTTAGAGGGAAACAGAGCTTTTCAGCTTATTTCTTACAAATGCTGTTGTATCTTGGATAGCTGGGGAGTTTGTCATTTGCTTCTAACTACCGTTGATAGTTTTAGTCAAATTATTGGCAGTCAGTCCTTGTCCTCTTAGCAGCATCTAAGCATGTGAGATAGGGATCGATTGAACTCAAAAGTTAATTTTACTGCAATTTCTTCAGCATCAGAAAGAATTATCACAGCCTTGCTGTCGCTACTCTACCATCTTTGTGACTCTGTACTGAACTTCAGCACCTGAGGCTGAAGAGGCAAATCTCATGGGCCTGAAATTCATGTACAATTAAAATTAGACATTTATTTAGTCTTAACTAGACTTAAAATTAAAGACTGCAGTTTGCTCTATATCATGAGAGCTAAAAGCAAAACACTTGGTTTTAATACCACATATTTTTATGGGTGGTATATGAGTTTCCACCCTTAAGAGTTAACAGTAGTAACAGATTGTAACTGCTGTTACAAAGCTCTAAAATACTGTGTTGTAGGATACTAGCACAGAACTTTTAAAAAAATCTTGATTGTTGTTTCCCCATGCTGTTCCCAAAATTACTTTTAATTCTTCTCCTAAGGGAAAACAGGCTGGCATTTGGAGGACATGTTGCAGAACTAAGCCTCTAGTTACTGTCAGTAAATGCTCTTGCTGCTGTAGCAGAGCTACTTTGGCAATCTTTCAAAGAAAAGATTCTTAATCTCAGCTGTTTCCAAAAAAAAGACTTTTTTTTTTCTCAAAAAACATATAGTTTCTACTGTTAGAAGTAACACAATAAGTTGTGATGTCCTATTATAATTTTTATTATAATAATACAATAAATCATTGAAGTTACTGTGGTTTTCTCCAGTCTATTTTAGAAGTTATTATGGGAATAAAAATGGTGTTCAGGGGCTTAGCCTCTGTAACAAAGACTCCTGTCCTGAATGTATTTCCTGTTTTTTTCCAGAGTGAGGAATTTATGTCTAAAATTTGAATAAAATTAAATTGAAGGGCAACACATAATCTCAATATATATTATATAGCTATTAAGAAAAAACTACCAAAATACACATTATTTATGATCAGAAACCAAAATACCAAATGCATTTCAAAAATTCATGCATCAGAAGCAACTTGAATTTACGTTCTATAACTACTCCTAGTTCCACACAATCACAGGTACAACTATTTTCTGCATCGAGGGGCAATCATCTAGCAAATTCTTCCCCTGACAACTACACAGTTGAAACCTGCTGTGACTTACTGTTACTAATTTGATTATTTCATCAGTCACTGAGGCTCCATTGCTTGAGACAGAAGAAGTGAATATAATTGGAAACCCCATAAAACAACTGGAAAGAAAGAAAATACATTATGAGAGCAGTACATAAGAAAGGAGGAAATGTACTGCTATATATTGTGAAGTATACAACATATTTTTCTCTCTGTTAGAGGAAACCTCCAAAGAAGATATTAAAAAAAACCAAACAACTTATAAAACCTGAGCAGTAAGGTGAAATTTAAGGGCAAATATAAAAAGAGGGTGATTGGTAATATTGAGACTTTTAAAATAGAGTACAGGAGTATTCTGTCTCTGTTTAGAAACCTAACATGAGCCAGTCAGCCTTCTTTGATTATGAAACTAGGGGAGAAAGCAAACAGCTTATTCCTGTAAATCCTTTCAGTCACTCACCTGTCTACCTAAGACACTCCCCCCTATTCTCTAGCCTTATCTTTCTGCCATCCCAGTTCTGGAATGTCAATCTTGATGCTTTTTTCTCTGTCCTTGTTCCAGGTAGTTACCTCACTCCTCATGGTTTTACTGAGGATTTTGGTGTCCTTCACTTTGAAGAGCTGGCTGAAATCCAGCCAGAAGGCTGGAGGGTTAAAACCTGCTCAGAAGCTGGAGCAGGGAGAAACTGCTGGCTTGCTGGATCAAGTGGATGGGTTTTGGTTTTGCTAGGCTGCAAGGAAAGAACTTGCAGAGGCCTGCTGAGTGAGATTATTCAATGGTACTGGCTGCTGTCAGGGGAGGTGTAGTACCTTCTCCACCTGCCCTGCAAAGTAATTGCTGTCAGATGACAAGCAAGGGAGACTGCCTTGTTTTCCCCTCTGTACTGGCTGTGCTAAGGCAGTGGAAGTGTGAAATAGGCTTAACAGCAGGTGCTTCATAGCTGACTGGAACAGGTTCTAGAAGTGAAGCCTAGTACCTGATTGTTGTACATAGGGAAACTGGAGAGCACTGTAAGTGCTCCTGAAATCTCAGGAGCTAACCTACGTGAAGTGAGAATGCTGAGCAGGAAGCTGCCAGCCCTGTGGGAATGCTGAGGAGAGGATATTTTCAGCCTAGACTGCACTCAGCTGCCTTTGATGCCGGGGAGCCACTGCTGAGGATTTATGCACCAAAAAGACCTGTAGAAAAGAAGTCCCTATGACATGTCTTTCAAAAGAACTATGATATTAACAAAAGACAGCTTTACCTTTTTTTTTCCTATAATTGCTGTTGGTTTTTTTTTTTGTTTGCTTGTTTGTTTTTTTTGTTTGTTTGTTTTTGTTTTTTTTTTGTTTTTGTTTTTGTTTTTTGGTTTGTTGGTTTGTTTTTGGTTTGGTTTGGTTTGGTTTGGTTTTTTTTTGTTTGTTTGTTTCCTTGTACAATGTGGAAGATCAGAATTTTTTTTTTCCCCTTTACCTAATATTATTCAGCTCAGGATCCCAGGAAAATATTTCAAATACGAGAATATGTACGTGGCTTTAAAGAAAGTGTGCTGGGTTGGGATTTTTTCATAGGTTTTGTACAGCTGCTTCTCAATTACTTAAAACTGACCAAATGGGAGGAGACAGAAAGAATAACAGGCTGTTTTCTATATGTTCTTTTTTGGGGGATAAAGCACACTTATTTCATCATTGCTTTAGAGACCATTTTCAGTATATGCGAGCTATTACTTTGACTGCATACTGATACATTTTAATGAAAGTCTCTTCATTAATTTTGCAGTGAAGTTTTCTTTTTACACCATGCCCTGCAGGTTCTTCCCACCCCTGTACATTCCTCTGAGTTTCTTTGGTGGTTTAGCATCCTAATGTACCTAGAGGGGCTGCTTGATGTCGTATTCATAGCAACATCTGCAAACAAAATGCAGCCTACAAGTTTCTGTATGAGTAAGCACTTTTAGGGCAGATATATATGTGCCTTTCTCTGTCCTTAAAGTGTAGATTACTTCTATTTCAAATTGCTCATAGAGCTAGTTTCAGCAAACTAGCTTTTATCTGTGCAATCAAATGCTTGCACAGTAGGAGACCCCCTTGCATACACAAGTGGGAACAAAGTGCTTTTCCCCTTCTGGTCTTTCCTAAAGATTACTTTAGTTCAGATTCTGAATTGTCTGAGGGCTTCTAAGGTTTCTGTAATACATGGAACTTTGGTACCCTGTTAAGATGACTAAGGACAGCTAAGGGAGCAATTATCTTGTTCTTTGATTATTTGAATTTAAATTGATAAGCTGAATTTTGGTTCGGCTGTCAGAGACAAAGGTTTCAAGCCAGCTGTAACCACACTGCATTCACAGAGGACTAAATCTGGGCATACCTCATTTTCTCAAATAATTTGCAAAGTAAACTGGTTTATGTTGAAGAGTAGAAAACCAGAGGCTAGGACTAGGAACAAGCTGTTCCATACATAGAACTTGGAAGAAAATAACTCCTTGAAAGAGTTGATGCTCAGTGCCAGAGCTGCAGTATCAGTGTGCAGCCTTCACTGTCTCTCCATCCAGTAAATCGCATCTGCACGTTTGTCTTCCTCAACCTCTACCCAAAACTCTTGTGCTTGGAAGCAAGCCGATTGACTGACGTTGTCAGCTGTCACAATACAGGTGTGCAGTGCCATCAGGAACCCAGTCTCAGAGTGGCAAGCACTGCAGGTGTTACTGAGGGCTTCGTTCAGTATTTTCCTTCCAAATGTGTAGGGCTTGTATACTGGAACATGAATACCATCTGTTGCACTCTTGAGATGTCGACTCTGCAAATAACTTAGAAAAAGGACTGCCATTCTGCTGCTGTAATTTAATATATTTCAGGTGCCTGTAAGACTTCTGTATCTTTGTGGGTTTGAGGGGATTTGACCTAGGTTAAGCTATCTTTCTGTTAACATCTGCAGACAGGAATCTTTATTGATCCCTAGAAGTCACCTGACTGTGTAAGCAGTGCTGATTATGTTCTGCTACTATATGTTTCAACTCAAGGCTGGCTGCTAAAGAGTCTGTGTTAGTTAACAGTGAAGTACAATTAGTTGAAGAGATTTGTAACACAAACAGGTACTAAGAATGTTTGTGCTTTTCAAGGGTTCCACTGTACCTGTACCACAGTGCACATCAAGGTGCAGAGGAACCTTGATGTGCTAATGGCTAAATGGCTGTGGAGCTGTGCTCTGAAAGTGCATTTCAGCTCCAGACTAAAATTCTAGTGCATGTACCCATCTGCTCTTCAGTTAAGATATATCTGACAAAAAATGCCTTGCTATTTGACATTAAGTGACTGAATAAGCAAAATATATTTTTTTCCCTATCTTCACAGTGGTTCTGTAATTTGATCAGTGCATGGTCAACTGTGAACTGAGCATTACACACATACTTTATCCCATAGAATCCTTTAAGCTGGAGAAGACCTTTAAGATCATCAAGTCCAACTGTAAATTCAGCATTGCCAAGTCCAATATTAAATCTTTTCTCTAAGTGCTGCCACATCCACATATTTTTACATACCTTCAGGGATGATGATTCATTCACTTCCCTGGGAGGCATGTTCCAGTGCTTGACAACCTTTTTGGTGAAGAAATTTTTCTTAATGATCAACCTAAACCTCCTCTGGCATAGCTTGAGGCCATCCTCTCATCCATTGGATCCTCTCATCCAATCACCTGAGAGAGGAGACCTACCTTCAGCTCTCTTTACAACGTCTTTTCAAGTAGTTGTAGAGAATGATAAGGTCCCAGCCCCAGCTCCCTCAGCCAGTTCTCATCAGACTTGTCCTCTAGACCCTTTACCAGATCTGTTGTCCTTCTCTGGGCACACTCCAGCACCTAAATGTCTTGTAGTAAGAGGCCAAAAACTGAACACAATATTCAGTGTATTTTGCCTTGTGATTCCCCAAGTGTCCTTATAAAATATTCCTGTTCTTCCTCTTCCTTTGCATCTTCAAGGTAGCACTTCAGTTATGTGATTTTAAGAATACCAAAATTTGACTAGTTTTATAGAAATCTACTGGTTTCTGGGATGAATCTTTCCTTTCACAGAGAAGCTGATGACCACTCTCACAGCTTTTCTGTGTGGTTATGCACTCTTTGCTTCAGTCCTGCTGTAAATGTGTTTCTGGGTATCCTTTCCTGAGTTAATCTGAGAAAGGCTTAACTCAGGAGGACGTATGTGGCAGTTTCAGTAAGGCAAGTATGTTTATTCCTTCAGGAACACTGAGGTTCATGTTCAGACCTGACAATGCCAGCAATAATGAAAATTCGATGTTTTCAGTCTGTGGTCTTCCCTAGATGAATAACCATTAAAAAAAGCTGAAGTAAAAAAGCATCAGGTTTTCTTGTATGTTCACTCCACTGAGTGTCCCAAAAGATTTTCAGGAAAAGTCCAAGTAATTGTTTAGGCATTCAACAAAACCCTCAAAAAGTGTTGACATGACATGGAGTACCTTGTAGGAACTTGGATGGTAAATCCTGCCTATGTGAACTGGTTGCTGTCTGTATAATTCAGCTTGAGTGAAGCAGTAGGTAGGCAGTATAAATAAGAAGGAATAAAAGAGTGTACTTGCATACAAGTGTCTTGTTTTCAGCCATGGGCAGGGTTAATTTTTCACAGCAGCGGTGAGAGTGCAGAGCCTGGAACACTGTGGGCATGGCTAGGAACCTAATGTTACTCCATGTCACCCTTAGGTCATTGACAGGAATGGGAGAATCTCTCTCTTGCTTCCTGGAGGAAAGGGCATTCCCTTCCAGAGCTGGAAGAGTATGGGGGTGGAGGGTTTGTCTGCCATTGTTTCATTGTCCGAGGCCTGGTGAGTATTTTGCATGTAAAACACACTCTCTTTGTATATTTTAGATATTAGTATTGTTGCTGTTATTTTCTTATCTCATTGCTGTTTCCAGTAAATTAATCTTATTTCAACCCGTGATCTCTGCCTTTTTTGCTTTCAGCTGGAGGCAAAGGGAAATGGAGTGGCAATGGGAACACCAGATTGGGGAATACCACGCCTAAACCACTACAATAAGCTGCAACTGACCTGATAAAAACACTGTGGATCCAGCTGTAGATGTCTGTCACATTAGAAACTGAAGTGTTGTCACTCACATCCAATCTGGCAATGATATGCTAGGAGCTACCCAAAATCTACCCTAATTGACCATTGTCACTTAGTTGCAGGTTTTGTAGGAAGAAAAAATATGACTGCTTTTTGTATAGACTTATCAGATACAAAAAAAAAGATCTTTGATATCTTAAAAACATCAGTCATATGAATTGGAGGTTAAAGACTAAAGTAAAAATGTGAATTACATATTTTTGACTGTTTCTGTTTTGCCAACAAATAATGATAGTGTTTCAAATAAACACTAATGACAAAAAATAATGACAAAAAATATTAATCCTTATGGAATGGTGTACATTTTTTAAATTAGTGCAAAGATCAGAAAAATGTAAGGATTATTGTCAGAATATCTGATTTATAGCTAGTCAGCATAAAAAAGACAGGTTAAGAGATGGGAAAATTAATACATTATAGTCAAAGACACAGCAACCCTGAATAAAAGTTGATAATGGAGACAATTGCAAAGACCAGAAGTCTTGGGGTACTGATTGATGGATGGGCCATTGGAAAAACCACTCAGGCATATCTTTGCAGAAGTTGAATCAGAAATTTGTAGTTGAAAGAAGGGAGAGGAATAGGACACACAAGACTTCTCATATGTTTCATGGGAAAGATTTAATTTACAAGATAGTGGAGAAGGATTGTGGGATTATCTTCATCTGCAGAAGACAAATATATTTTTGTTTTTACATCTTTTGGGCAGCAAATATTTTTGCTATCTTGAAGTTTAGCTGTTTTATGATAGACTGGTTTATACAAGCAACTCCTGAACAAGGTTTTCATCTGTTGTGATGAGCTCATTGCTGCTCTGTTTGGAGTAAATAGCATCCTGTTTTGGGATATACAGTCCTTGCACTGTGTAAGCACTGTTCAGCAGTAATTAAAATTTTATTATCAACACTATTTTCATCACAAATGAAGTTCATAGCCTCATACAAGCTACTGTGAAGAAAATCAACTCTATCACAGACAAAACCAGTACACTGGGGTATAAAAAGGAACTGACTTCTGAGAAAAGCTTTATTGAACCAGATCCTTACCACGGTTAAAAGACAATTATGGACCGTACTATCTGTCCAGACAACCCAAAAGAAGGGATCACACCTGAGAGGTATCTGGTGCCTCTTTCCATAATGAAGTATGAGTCCTCTTACTGCAAAGCCATCTGACCTGTTATCATGTTTTTTTTTCCTGAGTATTATGCACTATAAAAATGTATGTATGATATTCAGTAAAGTGCCCATTTTTCAGGCTTAGATGTATTCACTAAATTCATGCCATTTGGAATAGGAAAAAGTCAGCTAATCTTCCAGCATCAGTTATTTAATTCTCTGTCTATTCTCTCTTGCTAGATTGACCAAAATGCAAATGGATTTATCTGAATTCAGGAGTACTGGATTTCTTCTGCTCTGATGAAACTTTCCCAGGCTTTAATGTGGGCTCACTCCTGCAAGTGGCCTAATAAGAAACATCTTTGTGCATGCTGCCCTGTGCTAATAGCAGCATTTTAATCTGCCTTTCTCTTGAGTGAGGCCTGCCTGATCCTGTGTCTCCTGAGCAGCTGTTTTAAGCAAAGCAGACCTCGACCAAGTCAGCCAATGAAATGTACAATGTTAACAGCAGGTCAATAAATTGAGATGATTTTATGTGTTATTTTATACAACCTTTCTTCTGGTTCTGAGAAACAGCATTTCTTTTGCATTTGTCTACCTTCCTTCCTCCAGCCACTTGCAGAAAAACCTCAGGCTTCTTGGTTTTTCACTTCTGAAAAATCCTTTAAGTCAAAGCAGTTGTACAACACACAGAACACTCATGGAAGAGTGTCAGTAAAAGTGAAGTGAGTATTGGTTATGAAGCTTGTGGAGATCTGCACTTGAAACCCTAAGTACTGATAATGGTAGTGTGTGAAGCTGTATTCCTTGTTTTGGACACATTCCCAGAATGACCACTGTAAAGTGAGACAATTCAAGTCTTTCATCCAGACAGGGTTTTTGTGGGCTTTGTATTTTCTGTGTTGATGGAATCAGTTTAAGGCTTTTCCATTATATAAACCGTGTCTTTGGACAATTGTGTTATATTTTCTCTCCCCTTGTCACACTCAAGTACCATTTCTGTGTGTGAACTCATTACAATTCTGCCAGTTAGAGTGCAGAAGCCTCTGATAGGAAAATAATTAGCAGTACTGTCCAACAAGTCCCATAAATTTAAATGAGTAAGGTTATAAAAAAGTAAAAACCCCCAGCATTTTTTTCAAACAGGGATTTCTCAACTAAGTTGAGAAGTGCTACAAAATAAAATTTTCTTCTTCTTCTCTTTCTAAAAGCTCAGAGATGATCTTTATAAACATTTGTTGCCCTGGTGTTTATTTTATAAAGTCTTACAGGCTTCTACAAACCTATTTATGTCACTAGGTCCTAACTGAAGTGTGCATAGGTTGTATAAATGGAGTATAAGAGAGCTCCTGGTTTTAGCTTCATAGATGACTTACTGGTTCTCTGCCTGATGAGAGAAAATAAAAATCACATTTAATGGTTGACTACCAGTAGTTTCTTTTCTTTTTAAAAAATCTATTGTTATAGTCAAGTGTCAAGAGACTCTTGAAGAGAGCTGTAAAAGAAAAAAGGCAATCACTAACACTATAAAAATTTAGGTTTGAAAATAACGTCTCTGCCTATGGGACTGGGGGACTAAGAGTAAAACATGGTATTTCTGGGCCAGAAATTTGTGTTATGTGGCTTTTTCTATGTTTTGTTAATAAATAATTTTCTTCACAAGTAACTGTTAAAACAGAATAATAATCCAAGGTTTATTTTATTTGGGAACTTGAAGCTGAGTGTTAAGGTGTTTGGAAGCCTGAAATGAAACCAAAAAAGATAAATCCTAAGAATCAGTAATAACAAAGTACAGCATGAAAAATCTATTATGTTTTTTCTAAAATACTTGCCTCTTTTTTCAAAAAAGATATTTTTACTATCTTGTTTTCCTCATAATTTGAAGATATGCCCATGTTATGTAAACTTGATGGTAAACTACATAACTTCTCAGGCCAAAAGGTATCCTTAAAATCAGATTTTATAGGAATACAAGAAAGTTAGTGTAAAGTTGGTTTTTTTAGCCAAAAATATTGGTCCACATTTGAAGCTCTGAAGTACTAAAAACACCTATCAGACAGTTTTGGTGTTATCTTAACTTCAGCTTTTCGTTTATCTGACCTGTGAGTTCTTCTATTATATATCATTAGTTGCTCAACACCATGTTCTTGAGTTGTATGAGAGCACTTTGTTTGCCCTTTGGGCTAATTGGTCTGCCCTTCAATGAGGACTTTACAGAGTCACGTAATTGTTAGGGTTGGAAGAAGCCTCTGTAGATCATCTAGTCCAAGCCTCCTGCCAAGACAGGGTCACCCAGTGCAGGTTACAGAGGAACATGCTGAAAATTCCTGACATTGCACAGCAAGTTTATTTAAAAGTGGCTTAAGGTACTGCTTTTCCCTGAGGTGGCACAAAAGAGAACTTGACAAAAGTTCTTGGGAGGTCAAAACACAAGCTTCACTGGCAAACAATAGAAGATCAGGAACTGGCAAAATTTTGATCAAAGTAAAGCATTTCACAATTAATTGATTCAGCATACTCTAACCTATCCAACCTTAAAATACCCAGATTTCCCGAAGAGGAAATTAGTAGAAGAAAAGGAGAGAAAGAGAGAAAAAAGAGAGAGACAAGAAATATACAGCTGCCACCCTTGGATCCAGTGTGATCTCAGATGCCATAAACTCCAAGGGCAATAGGGACTTAGCCATGTGTGTCTTTGTGCAATGGTTTTTAGTCTGTTCTGGACTCCTGTGTCCACAACTCCACCTCAGGTGGGACTTCTGATCTGATAGCCACTCTGGGACTAGACTGGAGCTCCAAAGGGGATGGACTCTGGGGCAGGGGACCACTCCATCTTTGCATGGAGAACTCGAATGGAGAATTTTGGATGGAGAACTTGATCTGCCCTTTCCTTCCAACACAATCTTAGTTGTTTTGAGCCAGTAATCATTCTTTTCAGTCTCTCACACATGTACAGGTGGGTTTTGTTATTGTTTTCCTGGTAGAAACTCTTGTTTAGGCTACTATTTACTTGAAAAGACTGAACAAGATGTTAAAAAATATTTCCAGATCTCATAAAATAATGTGGGTTTAATCACCAGTTGAATACAAAGAAGAGGGATTTTAGCTTGCATGCCTACTGAACATAAAGTGTACATGAAAACAGGAAGAAGATCCTAAGTACAACCACTTCACATATTTAACAAGTATTATCTTAGTGTTTAAAAACATGAAAAGAAAGCATTTATAACATGATAATTAAATATAACCTGATTAAAGATTGGGTGATACCCATCACAGAGTTCACATCATCAAGAAGTTGGAAGCAATCAAATGCATACAAGAAAAATCGATCCCTCTGACTATGGGTTACCAAAAGGCTGGGCCTCAGTGCCTAGGCTGCTGGTAAAAATTGCATGCCAACCTCCCTGCTGTTACATATGGTGAGAAGTAGCACACTAGAGCACAGGCAGAAGCTGCTGGGAGAGGCAAGGCCTGGTAAAAGCAGCTATACTTTTATTGCCTGTGATTCAGAGGTGTTGATGGGTTGAGGAAGTTTGCCTTTTTGGAACAGGTAAAAATCTGAGCACAACCTTAGAAACATATTCAGGAAAATAGGGTGGGAAAATGCAAATATGTTGTTGAAAACTATGATGTTGTCTTTCCTCATACTAATGGCTTGAAATAGGATATGAGGTAACTAAGTGTGATCTTGGACCCTAATTTTTAGCATCTAAGTCTAAGTTTGCATTCATGGACAAATGAAGGGACATGTGACATATTGTTAGAATTAGCAAGTACACTAGGCTGCTCTTATGAGTTTCAACATTCTTTTCCTACCAATAGATAAAAATGCATCTAATGCTCATGATTTGCTCTGTCATGTGAAATACAGGAGAAATTTGACATCCTGCTGTGGTTGTTCATCTTGTAATGAAATTCTTATGGAAACATTGCAAGGATTTTTACCAGTTTCTTGGAAGCCAAAACATAAAAAAAAGATTAGTTATTGATTATGCAATTGATTATTGCAAAACTGGGAAAAATATAGAGTAGTGATTGAGAGTTCTACTAAAGTATAAATATATATAAACCTTTCTGTTCAAGGGTGACAAACACAGGAATGTTTAGGGATTGTAAGTCTAAAGACACAGAAACTGAGGACCTGTCAAAATATGCTTTACATGCCTAAATATTCTGTATGGATGCATCTTATTGCCACTTTCATTTAGACTAAAAGCACAAACTTATACGGAGTTAAGAAAATACCTAAGAGTTACAGCCATTTATAAAAGTATTTTTGTCCTCCACATTATGCTAATACATATTTCTTAAAAAGTAAATATTTTCAAAGGAGCAAAAATGCTTAAAGGTTTTAGTGTATATTGTTGTGTTGTTCTACATTAATCTAAAAATCAGTCAGGTAATTTTTTTATAATCTCCCTTTCTGAACTGACCTATGTTTTGTTTGGCAAATAGAGAGAAATAGGTGAAGAGCTCCTTCCCATATGCATGGTATAGAGTTTGTCTAAATGTAGTCTTCATACTAGGAGCTAATAACTTTCTCATACAATTTCACTGTCCTTTTTGAATATATAGAAGCTTAGGAAGAACACTTTAAATTCATCAGGATGTAGTCAAAATGGTAGAAACACCAGACAGTTGTAGACAGTACTGTTTTCAAGATGTCTTTTAATGAATCAAGTGTTTTTAATCCAATATTTTTCCATGCTGTGTTTTCAAAGATCAGTTAGAAATTTAATTATTCTTAAACAATAAAAATTGACTCTTAAGAAATTAATTCAGAAGCTGAAAAAAAAAAAAAAAGACTTTTAGTACTCATCATATCACTGAGCTGGATTCATTACTGTGATTTTTACAGTCCATTTTTATATCAGTGCATGTTCCTTTGAGATTTTCATTCTAAAACTGGAGCAATAAGTCAGAGCAGTAGCTCATGTTTCTTGTAGGAAAATAATAAATGTCCAACCAAAAATCTCTCGAGAGTTTAAGTTGAATGATCTTTAAATAATTCTTCCCTGGTAGGTCATCTAGAACACATTTATAGCCAAGGACTACAGGGGTTTCCTTTCTCCTTACTTGACCTAGATTTTTTTAGGTAAAATGTGTTACTGTAATCAGTTCATTGAAAAACTAAATGCTGAGGTGAAATTTATGACCATTTTAATAGAACTTACATGTTTTGTTCACCAAAGTGGATTTTTCTGGCAATGACTTTGTGGCAGGTTTCCTTGACATCTTTTCAGACTAAAAAAACATGTGTGAAGCTTAGCTGGTTTCCATCTGCTCACAAGACCTTATTTTATTCCTTTTGTCAAAAATTTCTGCTAACCAAAATGCTTCTTTCCTCCTCAGAACACTTTTTTCCCCTTTTATTCCCCCCTCAATTAGTTTGTTTTTGTAAAGCTTTTAGTCCTTTAAAAGACTGTAATGCATACCAACTACAGTAACAGGCTGTGAGGGAAAAAATATGTATCTGAAAAACTAAAGTTATAACAAAACCTGTCCTCCAAGATAAATCTTGGTCTTGTTCACAAAGTGATGTTATTGCCACTAGGGTGTAGGCAGCACTCCTCTGAACAACTCCAAGTGTAGCTTTGAAGTAAAAATATAGGGAGGGAAAGAAAAGGGGTGTTCCATGAGAAAAACATTCCCTTCATTTTGCTACTGAGTCTCAAGTTGTGCCCATTTTCCAAAGCAATGTCTAAGTCTCCCAGAAAACCTGAAGAGTAACAAGAAAACGTCTTCCCAGCACTGTACTGAGAATGGAACCACTGGAGAGCCGACGAACATAATGAGGAGGCCAGTGAGAGAGAGCTCAGAGCTCTCAGTGACCTCAGCATTTGGCTGCTGTGCCTGGGCTAACAAGAATGGGACCTCCTCCTGCTGTGTAGACCCATTCCAGTCCTCCTTCTTAAAATGTCTTAATTCCCACAGGAATGGCACAGACCTCCATCTTTACCTTTAGAATATTGTAACTGAAAGTTGTCTTGCTATCAGTTTTTATTTTTTTTTTAAATTCTGAAAGACATTCTTTTGATTTGCGAAGGGGCAGTTTTTCTGAAGCAAAAACCAAACTTTAGGTTTGAATGTAAAGCAAAAGTATAGAATATTAATTTTGTAATAATAGAATCATAATCTTTGCATGGTTTGGGTTGGAAGAAACCTTAAAAATCATCTGGCTCCAGCCCTTCTACCACAGGCAGGGACACCTCCACTGGACCAGGTTGCTCAATGTCCCATTCAACCTGGCCTTAAACACTTCCCGGCATGTGGAAGCATCCACAACTTCTCTGTCAGCTTGTTCCAGTGACTCATGGTGGCCACAGTTAATAATTTCTTCCATATGTATAACTTAAATTTTCCCTCTTCCAGTTTGAACCCATTAGTCCTTGTCCTGTCACTACAGTTCCTGTAGAACAGTCCCTCTCCAGCTTCCCTGTAAGCTCACTTCAGATAGTGGAAGGTAGCTATGAGGTCTCCACACAACTTTCTCTTCTCCAGGCTGAAGATCCCTAACTTCCTCTGCCTGTCAGTAGCTAAATATTATTATGGTAGCTATACCTGAGAGAGAAAAGAGGCTCAAGAGATTATCTCAGCAGGATTTCATCAGAGGTTATAGATTTATAAAATAATTGCACTTCATGATTCAAGTGCAGATGGCAAACAACCCAAATTCATCCACTATCTAGAAATACACTCTACAGATCTAATAAATATGTGGCTAGCTGCAAATGGAGGACTCTATGTGTGACAATAGCATGGGAGTATTTAAAATCCCCAGGTATGTACAGTTTTCTTAACTATAGCTAATTAGTGAATTAGTGTAAAAAAGCATTTCAGAAGGGATTTTGACCATAAAAAGAATACAATAATTTAAAAAATCACATGGATAGAGGTTCTGTTCTGGACCAGCAGCTTTAAAGG
This sequence comes from Peucedramus taeniatus, assembly GCA_013400575.1. Classification (NCBI taxonomy): domain Eukaryota; kingdom Metazoa; phylum Chordata; class Aves; order Passeriformes; family Fringillidae; genus Peucedramus; species Peucedramus taeniatus. The sequence goes on from WBNO01011424.1 coordinate 33,172, forward strand.
TCATGTTCTTAATAAAGTCCTATCTGAAAATGTAAAATGAATAACCAAGCTACCTTGCTTATACTGTGTTTGTATTAATTTGGTTTCTGTTCAGAAATGTTGAAACTCTTTAAGTAGAAAGATTCTACTAGTTCTTTTGTCTATATTTACTCATTGCAAGTTCTGTAGATAATCAGACAAACAACACTTAAATTCAGTGTTCTAGGGTGATTAATGTTATGTTTCAAGGTTCGTTGGATTTGGTATCTAACAAAATGAATAGCATGACTTTCTATCAGACTGGTCTAAATAAAAGGCCTTCTTTACTTTAATCTGTAATTCTTTCGTGTATGTAAAGCATCAGAGGCTGTAAAACAACAATTATAAAAACTGAAATCCTTCGGCTATTAAATTGCCTTGGTATTACCTACACAGGCTTTAAGAAAAGCAGGTTGCTAACTCATTCCCTGGTCTCTAGGTTGTAGGCAGTTATCTAGATTTCTAAAAGTGCAAGCACCTTTTATTCTATCTCCCTTCAATCCCACTTCATTTATGGATCATACCTGCCTGTTAAAGCTTTTGATTTGACAAGTCAGAAATCTACTTCCTATGGTTGAATGATATTTCATCTATGAATTGCTTATATAAGATTCAAGAGTACTTCTCTCAGTTTTCCTAGATTCAGTCCTTGGACATAGCGAAGGTAGTAGTCATTCTCTTTTCCATGTTTTTTCTTAGAAACATAGGAAAATATAGAGAGTAAATTGCAGCTGTTATACACAACAGTAATAATTAATGATCTATACATCCCAAAAATTGTCTTTATAGAATGGAAACATGTCAGTGACTAATTTTTTCTTTGTTATTGTGTTTGAAGTTATGCACTATCCTTCTAACGTTCAGAAGTCTGTGGAAAACTGTGAAAACCCTTCTGCAAATCCTCTTTCCCCCTTTCTCTTCTTTGTCTTCTTTAACTGCACATCTTTAATCCAAACAAAACTTTGATTTTTAAACTACATTTCCTTCTCTCCTCAGGCATTTGGGTGACTTCTATTTGTGGGTAAGACTAAAAAGCAAAGAACAAAAAGGAGAAAAATAGTGATGTACTACAAGACTGATGGAACAGGGAGCATAATATCCTTCCAGCTGAGGTTAAAGCACTCTAACATCTCTAATTCCTGTTCCTGCTACTCACCCTCTAATTATAAGGCATTTTAGAAAAGAAACAAAAGAAATCAAAACCAAAACCTTTTTTTCTCTTTTCTGTGACAATGTTATGCTACACATAAACAAAAATCCACCAGAGTAATGAATAACACTGGAGCCTTCAGTTTTGGGGAATTTCACACTCTTCCAGGCATACTTGTTAATTTTACAGATAAACACAGCTTCAAAATAGCAAACATCTCATGCATATCTTATTCTTAGCTGGTCTCTTTTTAGGATGTGCACCTGAAGATGAGAACTCAGATTCCAAATTCAGATTGGTCCGAAGAATAGAGAAACATTTAAAGCTCAGGAGGAACATAATCTCTCTAATATGTCTGTAAAGCTCTGCTTCAGATATTTATCTTGGTTTTGTATATGTTGTGTGTTTTCATTTAAATTGTCATTATTAAAGTACACCAGAACACCAGAACCCTGGGACACGCTGTTTGAAACCTATTTTGTGAGGCAAGGCAAGACAGTTATAACTTTGTTTGGAACAAGAGTTAGAAGAAATGTTTATAATGAGGAATAATGTACATGGGAGAATGTAATTAAGTAAGTGTTTACTGCAGTAACTTAATTAACAAGTAAATTAATATAAAAAGACTGTGCCCTTCAATGATTTTATTTCTTAATTTTCTGGGAGTGTAATGGTGTGGTGAAATAGAAAGGAAGATCTGAAACTGAAATGAAATCCTTGTTGGACCATGTGCATCCTGAGTGTCACAAGTAGGATAATTTATTCTCCAACATCTACTGTGTATGTACAATATATTCTGTGTAAGTATGGCTCAATTAGTTATTTATCATAATGTGACCTGGAATGAGCAAACTCTATAGTTCTTCAGTCTTTATTAAAATAAAGTAATAGTAGAATTAAATAGAAGGGTCTCGTTTGGAAAGGATCTTGAAGGTCACCTAGTTCCAACACTGATGCTGTGGGCAGAGGCCCATTTCACTAGACCAGAGTGCTTAGTCCCATCCAGCCCTTGAACACTTCCAGAGATGAGGCATCCACAACCTCTCTAGGAAACCTCCTCTTGTGTCTCACCATAACAAAGAAAAATGCTTCCTTCTAATACTTAATTTAAACCTACCCTCTTTGAGTTTGAAGTAATTGTCCCTTGTTCTGTCTCTACATATCCTTGTAAAAAGTTCCTCTCCTGCTCTCTTGTACCCTTTAGGTACTGGAAGGTACTCTAAGGCCACCCCGGAATTTGCTGCAGGATGAACAACCCTGACTTTCTCTGCCTGTCTACCTTGAAGAGGTGGTTCAACCCTCTGATCATATTTGTGGCCTTCCTCTGGACCTGTTCTAAGATATCCATGTCCTTCTCATGTTGACAAAGATTTCTATGTCAGTGATGATTCACTGAAAGAGAAGAAAAAATTTGAGTTACAGTGGCATCTCAAAACCCAAATAAAGCAGATAGTTTCTCATTCCAGGAATATCAAACCTCTGTCCTAAGGTAATGTAAGCTGATTTGATAATTTCAAATTAACCTACTCTGCCTTGCACATAGATTGAGTATGTTGCTTTTTTAAATTAATAATGAGTTTGATGTTAGACAGGAAGGGTGAGAATAAAATTTTGAGCTGTCACTGCATCAATAATTCTCCCAGGGTCACACTGGGCATAACAGATGAGGACTTTTAACTATATGATGTGCTGCACCACAGTCCTAAAAGTTGCCACTGGCTAAGAACAGGAACATTTGTTCACACAGCATGGAATGAAAAACTGCCTTTTGAAGTGCTGAAGTGAAGGGCTGTTACTTCCCAAAATGATGCTTGATGAAATGCAAGTACTTAAAATGTTGTGATTGAATGTGCTCATGATGTCACCATCAAGCATATTTAATGAGTAACATGATCTCTATCTGACCTGCAACAAGATGCCTCTCTAAGAAAAGCTAAATAATGACATGTTAAAAGCAGAAAATGTTCCTTTCAAAACTGAAATGAAATATTTTCTGGGAGGCAAAAGGTAGTTATGCAGCTGATTTCAGGATTTTCTTAAAGCAGTTACAGTGTCTTAGAAACATACTGGGATCTTTGTTCATGGTTAAATGTATTTGGTCATCTTTCTATATTTAGAAATTTACCCTAAAACAAGTCAAATAAATTATTTTGTAGCTTCTGATTTGGTCTTAATGCATCCCTGTGTTACACAGATTCAATCTAGAAACTAGATGCCGAAGCTGGTAGATGTGGAAATATGGTGTATAGACATCCTCATGTATTTCTGCTTTTCGAGTTACTAGTATTTTTTGAAAGATATTCTAGCTTAGCATTAATGTAGCAAAGAAAGAAAAAAACCCACCCTCTTCCACTGGTGTTTCATAAATTTTGAATGGTCCCTTGTATAACTCTTTCGGAGTATATTCTAATACCTGCTTTAGCATTCTAGGTAAATTATCTTCTTTGTTTTCCTTTCTTGGGCTAAGCCTTCTGGTGTCAACAACATTATTTGCAAAAGGATTGTAGGTGAGAGTCACAAAGAAGTCCATGTTGAGCCTCTGCTTCACATGCCAAAAATCACCAATGAAATTCATAAATAGAAATTCCACAAGGAGCAAGAACTCAAACTATAATGCATCATTTGAAAGTCTAAAAATGTTTCATAGTTTTCAATAATTTAGATGTGCTTGTCTAGGGAGTAGAAAATAGAGATAAATAGAGGTATGGGAACAAGGTATGTTGTGTAGTATCACATTACTTCAGTGAACAGTGAAGACAACCTAGCCAAATAAACTTATTTTGCTCTTTCTCATACCATTCAAACCAAAGGAAACTAGAATCAGTAATGGGAATGTAAATCAGAGAAGCTTCTCAAAAGAAAACTCAGCGCATCAGATTTTTCTGAGAGAACTAACTCAGCATGTTGCCTACCTAAATCAGCACAACAACCTACCTCCATTTGGGATCCAGGACTAAATTTTGTTCTTGAGTCTGTGTGAAAGTCAGGTTAACTGCCCAAGTGCAACAGGAGAAAGCTCCTGATATTAATTACAGATAATTCCTCTGACCTCTGGGATGTAAAGGGAAATATTTGGGCTTGAATTCCCTCCTAAGACAATCAAACCCTTATTTGTTAAGATCATCACCTTAGTTACAAGACTGTAGAGCATTTTGGCGTAGATTTATCATTCTCATCTTGCAACAGTTTGTTTTTGTAGTGAGGGGATTTTCTTCAATTATTGCTGGAATAGGCCGGTGTCTTATTAGTTTTCTTTTTCATGTGACTGCTATAGCCAGTGAGTGACAGCATCTTTTACTATAGCAAAATAATACTGTGTTATGAAAAATCAAAATACGTCAGCAGGGAAAAATAAAAGTCATAAGTTATAGTGTGTTCTATCTGTCTCTGGACCAGGTTTAAGTTGTTTCACATAAATTATTGTCTCAAAAGTCCCCAGTCTCCTACAGGCCAGGTACTTATTGTTAGGTTAAATTTGACAGCCTGCTCTTTGCAGACCTATCAGTTGAACTAAAACTAGTTCTATAATGTCCTCTCAGTTCCATCCCTTAAAATGAGTAAGAAGGAAAGCAGTTCTTTCACGGATATCATTGAAGATTAGCCAGATGATAAAAAGCATTGTGATTCATTAAAGCCATAGTGCAGCAAAAACTGTAGCACATTTTCCTGTTGGAAGCATAGATTTCATTCTTAAACATCTGAGAAAACTGTAAATCTTATTAAGCAGATGTGATAAGGAAATAAAGTAGATTGATAGAAAGCAAGTAAGGATGTGCAAGAAGTACCACATGTATATCTCAGATGAGATGAAGATGATATATTGAAAAATTTTAATAGATTTTTTCAAATTAAAAAAAAATCTAGAGCTTATAGGAGTAACATCCATTTCCTTCACCAATACTATAGTTGTATGTTCTTTGTGTTATAATGTTTTTATTCCTTGAAAGAATGGTAAATTATTTTGAAGAAATTTTGTGGACAGGATTGTTGCTGTTGTTTACTCAGTACACTAAATCTCAAACCCTGTATCTACACTTGACATAGCCAAGTTTTTAAATGTGAAAAATAGTCAAAAAACCTCCAATATAAAAAAAGGTAATAAAAAATTAAATTTATTTAAAAATTCATATTTTTTGGAATATCTTTCAGTTGCTTAAGGCACAGTCTTCAGATATTTTCAGATATGATTTTATTACAACTTTTGAATTATGTCTCCAAGCTCTTAAATAAATGGAGTTATATGAATATTTAAATTTTCAAAAACCAAATAACCTTTTAGTTTTCATTAAAATAGGTCCCTCACTCTTTGAATCATCAAGTTACATGGAACCTGTCTGTTCTAAGAAATAAGGAGAAACTGAGACACTGAACTATTATGCCAGATTTCAGGATTCAAGGCTCTTTTTTATGTTAAAATAGAAATACTTCCACTCTAAAAGTTATTTACCATGAATTAAGTTTTTTGTCTTAAAGATTCTCTAGGCAAGAAACTTTGAGGCTCTTGAGAAGGATTCCAAAGCTATGGCAACACAGAAAGCACAGACTTTGAACAGAAGAATACCTAGCGCTTTTTTCGCCAAAGTGACTTTTAACAAAACTGAAACGCTAAACCACCTGGGCTAACTTGTTTTGTTCAGTTGTATGCTTTTAAACCAGGACACATTTAGAACTGAAATTGGCTTAAAACGTAGGACTCCATTCTGGCTTTCTCTGAATGAAAGGTCAGGCGGCAGGGTAGCAGGTCAGTTTTCTATATTTGTCTTTTATTCTGGTAGCTCGAGGGTAGCTGGTAGGTTGAGCTAGAAAATATCTTGTCTAATCAAAATGCTTAGAGCCATTTTGTTCACACTGCTTGGAGGAAAAAGGAACAACTATTGCTATTCTAGCCCCCTTGTAGAAAACCATTAATTAAATCATATTTTCTGGGAACTTCAATAAGTGTTAGTCATTTCACAGCCCAGCTGCAGCTTGCACTGATTTAATAAGATAGGTATATATGTATATACACATGTATATGATATAGACATATATTTGATAATTTGTTAATAAGGAAATATGGAGAACTCATGCCAGGAAGAATCAAACCAGGAATTACAATTGGGGTAACTGGGAGTTAAAAGGGGAGTCCCTGAATGCCATGCACTCTTATACCTACATGTGGCAGCCTCAGAACGCCACATAAGCATCAGGAAAGTAAAGTATAAGCATAAGCGAAAGTAAGAACTTAATGGCCACATGGTTCATTTGTCTACTTTGCAATGTCAGCCTCAAGAGTGAACATTCTGCTATGGATCATCTGCTCATAATTCCTGCAGACGGCTTTCCTGCCTTTACTGAGCATTTGAGAAAGCTCTGTTAAGAACAGCACCAATAGTACATTATCTGGGAGTGCAGCTGTTATCCAGAGAGAAGTCAGAGAGGAAGATGAAGGGAGAGGAGGAATAAATCAAAACCAGCCTGCTCGTGGCACTTATCACATCATGCTTATTTCTCTTTGCTGCAAATTTTAACATCTATAGGAATGGAGAGGATTATCTGAAGTACAAAGATGCCTTATGGATTTTATCACAAGGGTACACATGCTGGAGTATTTGAACTCTTTTTTTTAGTCATTTAATATAGTCCATATTGCAGCTGATGGTGCAATGTTTACCAGATCAAAAGAAAACTCTTGTGTTTAGCATATGGATACCCTTAGAAAGTTGCATTAGGTAAACAATGCTTATGATTAACTGCAAAGAAATTGCAGTTATGCAAATTCTTTAATGCAATGAAATTGTCATTCTTTCAGTTTCTCAATCTCTCTGCTTACAAGAAAGCAAACTATTGCCTGTATCTGCACCTAAACTGTGAAATGACCTGAAGGTTCACTTGGACACAGACTCAGGTGGGCTGGTTGAAAAGCTTCTTTTAGAAAGTTCAGAGGTAGTTATCAGCAACAAGACTATTGAAAACGCTTTGATAGAGTGGTCTTTAAAATGATTTAGAGTGTAAATGACCAGGATGAATTTTTCACAGAACTTTCTTTAGCCTTGTTTTCTAGGTTCATTCTGTCACAGGGCAACTTCTGAGCTGTGTTCAGCTGGTTGTGGTAAAGAGAGATCCCCAGTTAGTCACACTTTTGACTGCCCAGAACAGTCTGGAGTAGCAGTAGGCATATCCATGTACAAACTGGATGTCAAGTCCTATGAAACCACAGATAAAATACTTCCTGTAGCAGCTACTTTTCAAGCTGCTATTTATGATGTCCATAACAGTTACAGAATTATCTAGTTTGGAAGAGACCTCTAGAGGTTATCTAGTACAACCTTCTGCTCCAAAGAACTCAAGATAAAGAAGGTAACTTTCTTGTACAAGGAATATGAATTCTTTGACTCCTCTGAGCAGCCCCTTGCTGTGTTTGACCAAATTTATGGTATTTTTTTTTCTTTTTTCTTATATCTACTTGAAGTTTCCTATGTGTCAGCTTTAATCATTTGACTTGTCCTTATTCTATGCCACTCTGATGGCAGCCTTCTCTTCTCTGGGCAGAACAACCCCAACACTCTCCACCTGTTTTCATAGGAGGGGTGTTCCATCTCTTTGATAAAGAGATTGTGGCTCTTCACTGGACTCAGTACAGCAGATCCACATCCTTCTGATGTTCAGAGACCCAAAGCTGGATGCAGTATTCCAGGTAGGGTCTCACAGGAGCAGAGCAGAAGGGGAGAATCACCTCCCTTGACTTGATGGTCACACTTCTGATATAGCGCAGAACATGGTTGGCTTGGTTTACAGAAGGATCTGCTCCATGATCTTGCCAGGCACAGAGGTAAAAGTGAGTGGTCTGCAATTCCCTGTGTCTTCCTTTCTTCCCTTTTTAAAAATGTAGGTTATGTTTCCCCTTTTCCAATCAGTGGGAACTTCACCAGACTGCTGTGACTTCTCAAAGATGACGGAGAGTGGCTTAGCCACTTCATCAGCAGGTTCCCTTAGGTCCCATGGACTTCTGCACCTCTCAATGTTCTTACCTCACCTTAAATGTTCTCAGACCTGATATTCTCCTTCAGTGGGTGCTTCTGCATTCTCCCAGTTCCTGCCTATGCCTTCTGTGAATTGAGTAGTGCATCTGAAGCACTTGCTGCTGAAGACCAATAGAAAAAGGTAATTGAGTAACTCAGCCTTCTCCATATTCATCCTGACTAACCAGGTCTCCTATTTCCTACTGAAATGGGCTCACATTTTCCCTAGTTTTCCTTTTATCACCACCGTATCTATAGAAGCTTTTGTTGTTGTTTCTTCTTCATGTTATGTGCCCTTTCATGGAGAAATTTAAATTTGGTTTCTGATGAAGCCATCTTACTCTGTGGAGTAGCTGGAATTCCTTTGTGCTGCTCTTCTGCAGCAGGTGCCCTCCTGCTGATTCTATGATCCCTCTCCCAGCTCTGGCCATCTCCTGCTGCCACTGGCATCAAACTGCCAGGAGTGGGATGAATTGACTTCCCCTTCTTTGGTAACTTTAGTTAAATCCCTCTTCACAACTTGGCAAGCCAATGACCAAATATGCTCTTCCCCTTTTCTGGCAGATGATGATTCAGTGAAAGCCACACTTGCTTTATCTCCACAGCATGTTAAGTAATACCTAATCAAACAATAGAGTCATTATTTCTTCAGTATATTTCTTAGGATACTTTGGCTGCAAGTGGAAGAATCCAGGTTATATAACCAATTTTATTTTCCTTCCCTTGATGTGATAACATGAGTCATATAAATTCTTCAAGAGTGTTACTAATGACTATCCCTTTCATGAGCAGCTTCAAGTTTGACATTTTGACTGAGATTCCCAAACTGCTATTATCTGCCATTTACTGTGGAGAATAAATACAGTTTAAATGGCTGAAATATACGATCAGCTAACTAACAGAGAAAAAGCATATTGCTGCAAAGAGCTAAGTATTACTAAAATGTAGACCAATTGCATAGTGTTATAATTACTTTTTATTTCAGTCCAAGAGTGATGGAAAAGACACATTGCTTGGAAGCATGTATTTAGAAATGGTCAGGCATTGTCAAATCCAATTTCATTGGATAAAAATGTGCATTAAATATACAAAAATATATAAATTTAAATAGATTCTGTTTTCTCTAAGAGTTTTGAGGAAATAATCTCAGTTATCTAAGCAGGAGAAAAGTTAGAAGAGGGAAAATATGTAAATTAATTACATGACGCTTATTACATTATAGGTATGAACCTGTGCGTTCAATGAATATTTTACCTGAATGATACACACTACATCATGCATGTAGTATATAGTAGCAGTAGTGGCATACTGTGTGTGGAATCTGTGGTGCTTATTATAGGGAAATGATGCCAATATTTTTTCCTTTTTGTTTCTAAAATGCAAGAATGCAATGCAATGTGTTCCTTTTCCTCTTGCTATAAGCCAGAGGAAAGGAACACACACATCAAATAATTTTGCTGTCTTTTTATAAATACCTATTTGGAAATGTACTGTAAACAAGCATTATAAGGAAGTAAATTGGCTTCAGTTTATTTGAGGTTTTGTGTATTTTCAGGAAAAGCAGTGCTGTGCACTATTTTAACAGAAATAGAGCTTCACAGATGTCTGACACCATCACCGGCTTCTCTGGTGAGAGAAACAATCAGCTTGCCTTTAAGTTTTGGCTAAGAGCCTAGGTTAGAAATGAGAAGCTTCATTTTACTTGGTGCCACTAGATAAGAAATATGAGCTTCAAGATACACCTTGGAGTCACAACAAACTTGAACTGTAATGGATTATTGTGGAAAGAGAGATCTAAAATCATCGAAGCATTCCAACACTGCCAAGAGCAATGTTGCACTTGGGCCGAGTGATCTCTAACTTTGGTATCTCTGATGATCAGAGCTTTGGTGTGAAAGTGTAAGCCAAGGAGGTGATGATTCCCCCTAACATTCAGATGAAAAAATGCTTTATGCTTTACTGACTGAAAGCAGCAGTCTACTTCTCATCTGTAAGTAGATTCAGGTTAGATAGCCTACTGTTTGTTTCAATACATGAAGGGAGAGGTATCTAAGAGCCAAAATTTTGAAAATATGGATACTTGTGTAGTTAAAGTCTAGTTGGATAGATTTCTTTCTGCTGAAAAATATTTTGTTTAATATGATAGAAATCAAAGAAAGGACAAACCTTTCAGTTCATAACATTACAACCAGTCCAAATCTTTTGCAATTGAAGGCAGAAAACTATATAAAGAGAAATATGTGGTTTTTTTCACAGTTCTATTCTCTATTATATAATCAGGGAAAGCAGTGTAGAAGGAAACAGGGCAATCATGCAGAACAAACACCCTGGTATTTTCAAAGAATTAAAAATCAGTAGAATTGCAATTTAAAAAACTAAAATTTTGCTTTTTCAACCTAATTTCTCATTCTTAGCCACAGATATTTGAACAATTTAATAAATGCTGTGACCAAGGGGCAGATCTAGGCCTTCTCTTCTTGTCTGCATCAAGGGTCTGTTTGTATGTTTTTGGAGGTGTTATCTGTCTCGTAAACTGGATCTTCAATTATTTACTATTGGAGCGATGGAAAGTAATTTTAAACCAGTTTATTAATTGATGATTAACAGAGCTGTGATGGAAATAACAGCTTCCTTAGTCATTGTTGCTCCAACTGTGTTATTAAGGCAGGAGGCAGGCACTGTGGAATCACACTGATAAAAGGGTAGAACTGCTCATAGTGTTTACTAAATAATCTATGTGATTCTGCTCTTACTGCATGTCACCTGCTTTAATGTTTTCACACAGCTGCATTTTAGCTTTCATTTTTACTCTTAGAAGAACGGACTTTTTTCCTCATTTTATCTACATGTGATTCTAAAATGGTTCCTTCACTAGGTTGTAGTGGAAATACATTTCAGCTCTTCCCAGCTCTTTTAATTGAGTCAGTGTCATTAATACCATATAAAAAACCTCTTTATGTCATTATAACTCGATTTAGAAGTGCTGACCAGTTAGTTAAATTTAACAGCAATAGGAGTTATCTCACTTAATGTTCATTATAACACCTTCCATTATAATACTCTTTATCATTACTGATGACTAACTTAGGTAAGTCAACCTCAAATATTCTATATAGTGTTTCTTGTTGAGCATGATGTTTTTATTGAGATTTCTGGAGGGATAAAAAGAAAGGCAATGTGATAAAGTACTGGAATTGTCTGTCCAGGGAGGTGGTGGAGTCACCATCCCTGGATGTGTTTAAAAAACGGTTGGATGTGGCACTCGGTGCCATGGTTTAGTTGAGGTGTTAGGTCTGGGTTGGGCTCAATGATCTTGAAGGTCTCTTCCAAGCTAGTGATTCTGTGATTCTGTGGTTCTGTGATTCTGTGATGTAGGGTTCCTGTAAGAAAGTAGTGTGATTATGTTGTTGGGTTGGTTCATGACCTATATTCAAGAGAAAAGGTTTAGTTAGGTTTAGTTATGACAGAACATTTGTTTTTAATTTTTTTTGTTATGTTCTGTTAAAAAATATTTTTTCAATGGACTGTATGTCACTTCTGTATTTAATCTATCAGGAATCATCCGTATCTCCTCTTTTAAAGGTTGGTTGATGAGCTGGGACCAGACTGCATATATAGAATTTTTTGTGGAAGGAAATGAGGAATACTGCAAGTAGCACACTGGTGTGGTCAAAATATATGAATAAGGATTTAAAAAGCAAAGTGTCCATATCCTATCTCTCGTGATGCAAGCATGAGTAACAGTATTGAACTTCAAAGCAAAGAGAAGATAAAAAATAGGAACAAGATTGCAGTGTAAATACAGAAGGTTAGAATAGTGATTAGCATGGGGAATATAGGTGTGATTAATAGTCAAACATATGATATGGGAAAGACAAGGTGAACAAGGGCCCAGTAGCCACACCATTTTTCCCGAAGAGCTGGTTGACAGCTCCTATGGAATGAAGTCAAAACAAAATCTGAAGTCTGCATCATAACACATTTGACATTCTGAAGCTGCTTTAAATATTTTTTATTTGCCACACAAAGAGATTTAGTTGGGGCTAAGAAAAAAGTTTAGGTCTCCTAAAGTTCAGGTGGAGAACTCTACAATTCAATTTCATGAAGGTGCTGTAAGTCACTGTTAACACACTTTAAATTTCTGTTATTAGCTGTTGTACCTTTCCTAGAAGAAAACAAGGAAAAATTATCTGATATATGACAGATGATATTTTGGAGTCTTTTTTGGCTCAGATATCTAGTATGTTACAATTTTTCCTCAGTTTTAATATATTGATCTAAGGCAACTTAAAGCCTACCTACTGAATGTGTTGAGGTTTTGGAGGGTTTTTTGTTTTTAAATTAATGACAGTCATTGAGAATGACTGAACTATGCTCATTTCTTTTAAGCTGAGATCCTTCTTAAGAAGAGGTGCTACATTCACTTCCAAAATGAAGTTCATGTTCAAATTCTGGATTAAAATATATAAATTGCATTGTATTTTAAATAGAGCAGCTGAAGGGTTTTTTTTTTTTTAATCTTACGATAATTTAGGATTTGGATAATTTTTTATGTAGAGACAAGTTCAGAATTTCAAGGATTTTTAAAACTTGAAACCTTGATCCAATCTGCAAAACTGTTTAAACCTCAGTTTTGCAGATTGGATCAATCATATTGCTAGCTATGAAATAATCCAAACTGTGTTTTCCAAAGTCTCTTTAAGTGAAGATCCATTAATTCAAACACAGCTTAAGACTCATGGGTTTTGCCTGCTTTTTTCTTGATTACCTTTTAAGACATTTGTTATCTGTTACTACTCTCTTCCTATTCTTAATATAGTGTCTACTTAAAAGAATCTAAAGTGGGGTTTCTTTCTCTTTTAAATTTAATTACTTCCATAGATGCTTCAAGAGAAGTTCAGGGACATGACTCAGATGATCAGTTTAGATGTCTGAGTTACTGTGAGGTAAGCCACAGCTCACACAGAAGCACTAATTCTTCCCATTCGTTGTAAAGATAGTCTAGAGAGCTAGACTTCAGGGTTGATATTTTCTGAGTTTGATGTGTAATGACAGTTGAAAATTACCATTTAAGTCTAGTAGTACATTTTGACACGGAGGCTTTTGCTCACATTCCAAGCTTGCTGTTGTGAAGAAAGAAAAAACCGTGTCCAATTGTGTTCTCTTGTCTATACCCTCTAAAACACAGGAATCCAGTCAATTTCAACCCATTTTGACAGAAAGGCAAAAAAGCTTATAGCATCATGACTATTTGGTGAGTATGGTCAGCACAGTAGAGGAGTTTCAGTTAGTGCCTGCCTTGATGAAAACGTAAGAAAAAGTGAGACATTTAAAGTCGTGGGGGGTCTTAAGCAGTAATTAGATGTCAAAATTAGCTTATTTATAAACATAGACTAGCCATAAAACACACAGTTTCATGCCATTAGAGTGGTAGGAAAAAGGGAAGGAGAGGATGTTGTGACACAGAAACTGAGTTTAGGGATTAAAATTCGTAGGAAACTATCATCATTAATTCCACTACTCACAGAAGACTGATGTTATACTAGAAGAAAAAGCCCTTAGTTTACGTAATTTAGGAAGTAAAATGTTTTTGCTGATATATATTATTTTCATTGGATAATTACTAGGAACTCCACTGTCAGTAAAGCACTTTTGCTGACAGTGTCTTGACCTAGATGGAGATTTCCATACTGGAATATGCATTTTTTGGGTAGGCTGGGGATGAAAAATTCTTTTTTCAGTTTTGAAATAATTAGTTTCCTTCTACATATCTTTTATCAAATATATGTTTCTTGACTGCATATGCTTTTTTACTTTGATGCGTATTATATGTTTTAAGAGACTTTGACAACAATTTTAACACTAAAGCGCTTTTTCAGAAATGAAAATGTTGTTCAAAATAATAATCATGAATTTTTCAATAGTGGAACATTTCAAGTTGGTAGTCTACCTGTGTGCACATAGATGTGTATGCATATATAGATATATATAGACACACATACATGGAGTGTAAATATATATAAATATATATGTGTGTATATATACAATAAAAAGTGTGGGATTTTTTGGTCTGGTCTGCTGTCTTGCCTCATAAGAGTAAATGATGTCTTAATCTGTTTTTAGACATAGATTTTCTGGGAAGGTAGTATCCACCTGAAAGCACACTTGCTCCCTTGTGTCTTAACTGCACTCATTTCATTGTAAAAATGCATCAGATGAGACCTCATTTAAATTCTACACATTTTTAGCCTCTTTTATTAATTCCTGATGTGAGTTAAAAAAAACCGTTTAACTACTGCGAATTTCCTTTGGCATGCCAATATTCAGTATTCAAGTTATTTGGCTGTCCCTGGAATGTTTGATAATTTTCTTCTTTCCCCACACACTTGTATCTTAATATGTCCATTAAAAGTATTGCAATTATCTTTTGATATTTTGATCTTTTCTTGTACCAAAGTTTGCTTTAAAAAAAAAAAAAAAAGCCTCTCATCCTACTCTCTCGTATTGCTTCAATCCTTCTGGAATGCAATCCCTGATTTTTAGAAGATGATACTGAGTCACACATACATTAAATGCCACGATGCAGAGCTTCCCTTTCCCTGTGGCTGTCAAGTCTCAGGTCAAATGGTCATCTGTCATTTGTGTGCTGTTATTGAACGTCATTATTGTTGCACGTCTGCTCAGTAAGACAAAGGCTCTGCCTGGCTGTTAACAGTTTAACATGTTAAACAGAATTCAGAGGGCTGCAGTGGCAAAATGTGCTGTACAGAATGGAACATATAAATTGGTAATTAGCTGTAGCACAGAAGTGTGCAATAAAATTCATAACTGTGAATTTTACTCAGTTTCTGAAACGGTGATGTGAGTTTAGGGACGAAGTCATGTCTGACTACTTAGATAATAAGAATGCACTGAAACAGTTATGTGGGAAACCCCTTTTGAGATATCTTTTAAATTAATATTACAAGTATAGTAGAAAAAAGTAAGTTAATATTTTTTCTGTGTACTTTAATATCTTTTATCTTCTTTCCTGACCATTAAGTTATAGTAAAAAGAGTTTTTTCTATAAAGGTGGATCAAATTTTTCATATGAATTCATCCTAAGACTTCAAAGTGAAAATGTGTTTGAGAAGACATTTACATATTTCTTCCTTGGTCAAGAACTAAAATTTATATTTGCGCTCTATCAGATTGGAGAAATACACTAACTGGAATTCTGGATACCTGTGGTCCCTTGTGCAAGTACACTAGGGGCAGAGTAGCATAATTTAGATTGTCTAAGTGTACATTCTAAGCACTATGTACTAATTGATATAAAGATAATTTTAATTCTCTGTTATATTGTTCTTCCATATATGTTGTATTTGTTTTCACTGTTAGTCTTTTCTTTTAGTATCTGTACTTAAATGATCTTCATTAATATCTGTTCACTGTTAGAAGGATGATTTTCTTTTTATTTATTTATTTATTTATTTATTTATGCATCTATTTATGTCAGTGATAGAATAAAGTCTAGAAATAACATGTTTGTGGTAAGTCCTTTTAAAGAACTCAGCATAATGTCTTTCCTAAACAATATTTTCCTCCTGCAGGACACAGGAGATATCTGAAGGAGTATTAAGGAAGACAGAATCACAGTCTCTAAGACCGATCAAACAGTGGAACAGGTTGCTCAGAGAAGTGGTGAGGTCTTCATCCTTGAAGACATTAAAAATTTGACTGGGAATCCTGCAGCTGTGGGTGCTGCCACTGCTTTGAGCAGTGGATTGCAGTGGACAGTCTCCAGAGGTGCTCTCTAACTTCAAATATTCTGTGACTCTGCGGCTGTGGTGAGCCAAGAAAATTGCAGTTTTGTCATGTGCGCAGTGCAAAGAGCTCTGTTTTCATGCTGAGAAAAGTGCTAGTATGATCCCACCCTCTAACCAGAAAGGAGGAGAGGGGCCCAGAGGGGACAAGAGAAGGGAGCTGGAAGAGCAGTGGTTGTGTGTCTGGAATGCTAAAGTAACAACTGAATGTTCAAATCTCGGCAGCCTCTTTTCCATGGGTCTCTGTGGTTAAAATATTTTTAAAAGCTGACCTTATGGATCAGCAAGAGATGATCTTTATCATGACTTCCCTAATCTACTTACCCTTTTTCCTCTGGAAGCATTGAAAGGATAGCACATGATGTTCTATATTTCTCTCTCTGAAAAGTTCCCTTTACTTAGAGAGGAGATGAAACATTTCTGCTTTTCTTTCATCTTCTAGCACCAGTATCCCTTTCTGCTCCTTTCATCCCTCAGAGTGTCTCTCTTCCTCCTAGAGTGCTTAAAAGAAAACACCTACCTCATTCAGTTATTATCTAATCTAGGGGCCTTTCCCTACTTCCAACATCCCTCTCCTTTTTTTTTCACTTACCCCATTAGTGAACTCGGTGTTCACAGACTTTTCCTATCCACTGTGAATGCTGCTGTTATAATTCTTGCCTAGTGGAGGGAAAAAAAAAACCAAACAAACAAAACGCAAGGATGATATTCCTGCACTGGGAAGTACTCCAAATTATGGATTTCCTTAGCAAAATTCTTGGAACTCTATTCCACCTCCTTACCTCCCACACTGGGCACACTCTGAAAATCTTTGTAAAATAAAAATTTTAGGAAGAAATAATCTCAGCCTAGATGCACTGATAAAAACATGCTTTACTTATGTAAGTAATCTATGTCATATTTAAACTCTCTCTGTAACTGTCCTGCCCCTGTAGCACTTATTATTGATACATTCCAACAAACCTTGTGCTCATATTTCTGCAACTTTTTTTTTGTCTGAGACTCACTTTCTCCTAGTCTTTCTGATGAAAGCAATATTCTTAGCGTTGCCTTAAATAGCAGTATGTGATTTTAGATTATTCTTACTGTAGGTGGTGTCATGCATTTAAAAAAAACACTTTTTAAAACAAAAATTTAAAATTGTCCCTGCACAGTGCAGTTGAGATATTTGGGTTAAAATTTGTACAGGCACATTACTTTAAGAAAACCTGCCCTGGTGTAGTTTCAGATGTGAGCTACAGAATCTTGTACTAAATCTCAAATAGAGTGGTGCCCAATAGCCAGTGTTGGTGCTTGCACCAAGTCTCAGTATCAAGCCTATTCTGTACTGATGGTTTTGAACAGTAGTTTTATCTGGGCAGTGGGGAATCTAGCTGTTCTTGCCTAATTGCAGTTTCATTTTTGATAATTCAATTTTCAGTTTGTTCTTCTTTCTTACACACACTATCTTCTTGGGGTGATTAATAAATTCCATTCTCTCGAGGGCTTATATAGTTGACTGTGCAGTAAATAATATTTTATCAATTTCTGACCTAAATATTTTCTCCATAAGTCTTTGTTCCACTAGAAAGAGGAGGAGACATTTAAAATGAATGAAAAACATTAGAAAGATACTTGCTTGAAGTACAGGAATAATAGGGGAAAAAAAAAAGGACAGTATTACAGCTGTGTCTTTCAAAATAGGGAATCATATCCATAACACCCTGTGCCGAAGAAATGGAGTTCTCAAGTTCTAATAGAATAAAAAGTGATTGAAGCCTAGTCCAGTTAATAAACCAATTATGTTTCTAACACATTTTGTTTTCTATCTTGAGAGTGTTGTGACTTTTTAAGTTTCGGAATGTTCTTAATTAATAAAAAATAGGGTTATCAATTGAGAAGAGGATGATTCCTCACTGGTACACAAAGAAAAAGGTCTTTGTTTTTCTCAGAATTTGTTTCTAATGCTTATTTTTTTCAAAAGATAGAACCAAACTTTTCCAGGATATGGTTTAATAAAACCACGCCTTTTCAATATTGTTTATTGAGCAGACACAAGAGCATGTGGATTCTTTACAGAGAAAGGATGGCTATGTGTTCAAAAATAATCTACATAACTTTTTACAAAACAGGAAAATTACAATAAACTTCTTCATGCAAGTTGCTAAAACAATCTCATCAGGAAGAATTGGTATTGACATGGAAGAAATGAAGAGGGAAATTACAGAAATGAAGATGCACATCTAAATATATTGCAGAATTGAAACATTTCAATTTGCATGCAAATTGGATATTGAATAAAAAATTATAAGAAAATTAAAGTGTAAGTCCTTTTATAAACTAAGAGAATGTACAAAAAGCTGAAACACATTTTGCATGTGTCTCTGCTACCCTCTTGGCATATGTATTATGATTTTTACTACCACTCTTCAATTGATAAAAGGTAAAAGAGTTTAGATTTAATTCCAGTAGGACATATAATGCAGTACATCACAATATTATAACTGCAGTGCAGTTATTAACATTAATCATTATGTATATATTCTCCTTGATTTATTAAGCCGAAAGATGAAAGGAAAAAAATTAACTTGAGGAACAAGGTCAAATAAAGTAAAATAAAATCTGCTTTTGGAAAAAAATTCTGCTGCATAAATATTAATCACATTTAGTTTTAAACGTGTCTGCAAATTACAGTAGATGAATTACATTGCCACTGGAAATTACATAATGAGAGCTGTTATGTAAGGGAATGCTTGTGTTGCTGTATTAAAAATGATCCTGCACTCTGCCTGCTTTTATCTGTCTATCATTAAAATTTATGTCTATTGGCTAAGCCACTCATAACAAACGCTCTTATTTTGGATTAAATACTAATTTGTTATAACAAAATTAGTGCCCCTATACAGTCTTTTAAGTCTATTGGAAATTTTTATTTAAAAGCACTGAAAAATAATTGAACATAAAAATTATTAA
>WBNO01011426.1:2911-158658 GCA_013400575.1 Peucedramus taeniatus
TGCTGCTCCCCCCGCAGCAGCGCGTTGTGCTCGGACAGCCCGCGGCTCAGGCGGCCCGGGGAGAACGTGGGGGTTTGGAAAGTGGTGAAGTGCACGGGCGAGGAGTTAGCGGTCTTGTAAGTGATGCTGGGGCGTGGGGTCAGTGGAGTCTGTGGGAGCTGCCTCCGACCCCGGCAGGGGGTACTAGCACCAGATGTCGACAGCAAGGGGCTCCCATTAACTGAACCACTGCCCTACATCAAAATTGGAACAGAGCAAATCAAAAAATNTGGGGGTTTGGAAAGTGGTGAAGTGCACGGGCGAGGAGTTAGCGGTCTTGTAAGTGATGCTGGGGCGTGGGGTCAGTGGAGTCTGTGGGAGCTGCCTCCGACCCCGGCAGGGGGTACTAGCACCAGATGTCGACAGCAAGGGGCTCCCATTAACTGAACCACTGCCCTACATCAAAATTGGAACAGAGCAAATCAAAAAATAAAAAAAGGGAAACACCGGACAAACACAAAGGCAGGCAGGTATCAAACAGAAGGAGAAGCAACAGAAGGCAGAGACGAGTCACAAGAGGAAAGAAAAGCAAAAAAAGAGAGAGTTTAGACAAGCACAGTTGGGGCGGGAGGTTCTTGAGAGATAATTCAACACGAGATGTGAAGAGCTGGAGAGTTCAAGTCTGGGAGCAGTAGGAACAGAGAGGGGCAGAGCATCGGTAGGACGCAAACTGGCACACGGCTCCAACAGAGGGGACACTGCCCAGGGGAGGCACCCACAGCATACAGGGCTTGACATGCGCCTTACCTGGCCTGGGAGCAGCTCAAAAACCCGAGTTAATGGGGGGTTTTACAAATTATTGTGGTTTTTTTTTTACAGTTTACTTTAGGGTGGGTTTGTGCAGAACTTCACCCCACAGTTGTGCGTGCTGGGTTTGTGGGAGGTGACCCTGCCCACAGCAGGGAGTTGGAAAGAGATGAGCTTTAAGGTCCCCTCCAAATCAAACCATTTTAGGATTCCATTAATCTATTTCTGTTGCCAAAACTGTATTATGGGTTGTTATTATTATGGATTCTGCCTGGAAGGAGGATCTGGGTTTTTTGCAGGTTGGGAATGAAATGCCTTTGGATTAAATAGCCAATTTTTGAAAAAAAATAACTACCAAAAGCTTTTTGGACAGGCTTTAACAAGTCCCTTTAACAGACATGCATTCACATTCTCCTCTTTAATATAACACATTTGATTTTGGAGTGGTAGAAGGGTCTGGCAGCTTCCTGGGTTATTAATAATACCTTGTGAGAGTGAACTAATTCACTAATGCCTTGTAAGAGTGCAGTAATTTACACAAATGCCACGAGTGAGAGGAAAGGGCCTGTCTTCCCATTTCTGTTTACATTCTCCCAAGGCAGGACGTGAGTGCATTGAACAATCCCTCAGCCTTCCCCAACCTAACATTTTGAGACCAGACCTTTAATTTTTCACGAGCACTTTTTCCTTCCTATCAGCTCATCAGGCTGTCAATCACTGCTTGTTCTGCCCTGCCTGGCTCTTCCAGTGCCCAGCAACATTCCAGCATCCTGGGGAAGCTGCCCAGCTTCTCCCAAGGGTCTGAGCATCTCACAATTACAAAAGAAAGGAAAACTAAATTTTAGCCTGGAGAAAAGGAAGCTCAGGGAGGACCCTTTTGGTTTCTACAACTCCCTGACAGAAGCATGGAGCCAGGTGGGGGTCAGGCTCTGCTCCCATGTAAGAGGAAACAGGACAAGATGAAACAGCCTCAAGTTGTGCCAGGGGAGGTTTGGAGTCCCCACCCCTGGAGGTGTCCAAGGAAGGCCTGGACATGGCACTGAGTGCTGTGGGCTGGTGACAAGATGGGATTGGGCACAGCTTGTACTTGGAGGATTTTTCCAGCCTTGGTGTGAGGCCCCAGGCAGGACCTAAGTGGCTTTATCTGCAACTGCCTGGTCTTCCTTCCCCTTTCCACCTCCTCTAATTTAAGCAAAACATGGAAAAGGTGCACAAATCCCTGGCAGACCTCAAGGCTGTTTCCCCACCCTGCCTCTCCTCACCTGTCTGTGTGGGCCGTGCTCTGGACCCCCGTTGGGGGAGGTGGGCCTGCTCTGGTCAGCAGATTTGGGCTGGGCACGGTCCCGGCTGCCGTAGCGGTCGCAGGAGTAGAAGCGCTGCTTTTCGGAGGAGGAAGAGGAGTGCTGCTTCCTCTCCTGGGAGCGGCCACGGTCCTGCTTCTTGTCCTTGGAAGAAGACTCTCCAGACTGGGCTACTGAAAGGAGAACATTGGGTAGGGGTTCACCAGCATATGTGGGGTGGGGAGGTCTTTCCATGCAAGCAGGACCCCAAACCCCACCTGAAAGGGGGGGACAGGGGACATACACCTCCTCCCTGACCTCCCACGGACAAATCCTCGCTGGCAAACCACTCACCAGCTTGTCCATCAGCCAAGTGATGGGCGGCCCTATCCAAGGACTTCTGCTTCTTCTCTTTCCGCCGGTGGCAGCGGTGGTGGTGGTGGTGGTGGCCCTGCTCCGGAGGCATCCGCTCCAGGGAGTACTCGTAGAGGTGCATGGCATGAGGGCGCTGCGGGGTCAGCGTGGAGACCGAGCGCTTCATGGGGCTTGTATCCGGGATGGGCTGCGGGGAACAGGGAGGGACATGGAGCAGGGTGAGGGAAGGCGCCGCGCCCCGCTCGGCTGCCTGGTTCCCAGCATGGAGGGGGTTAAACAACGAGAGAAAGGGCCAAGGAGGGGAAGGAGAGAAATGGTTAATTGGAGACAGCCGGAATGGGCAGGAGGATTTGTGGGATGTGGATTGAGTGTGAAATTTGGGGAGTGAATGTGATCTCTGAGTGCCAGTCCATGGGGACCACCACAGGAGCAAAGGCACAAGCAGCACTGCACAGCACACCCAGCAGGAAGCTCAGCAGGGACATGGGGCAGAGCAGCAGCCAAGCACCTCACAAGGGGAATTTCTCCAACACCAGGGACACCCACAGCTGCTCCAGAGCCTGCATCCCATAGCAGCTCCAAAGAGGAAAGCAGGTAGTGTTGCTGAGCACCACATGGAGGGGGAGAAAAATCAGGAATCAGGGTGAGATACAGGCCAAGCCACCAGGAAATTTCTTCTATCTCCCTGCAGTGAACACAACTCCCATCAAACATTTAAACCTCTCTTGTCCAATCATCACTCCCTGAAGCCCTTTGCCTGGGGCAAGGATAGTGTGTACATCCTGCAATCCCACCAGGACATCTCCAGAAAGGAATACCTGGGTTTGCTATTGCTGTTTTTAAAACATTTGTGTCAAAACATCTGGACACTGAGAGCTGTAACAGCATTGCTGGATCCCCTCCCTGTGCCAGGGGCAGCTCCACACTCTGCTCCCTTCCCTTTAGGTACAAAACCTTACAAAGGTTCTGCAGAGCCCCAGACAAGTGTCCTGCAGGACAGCTCCTCTCACAGCCTCTGCCCTCCCTCTGCCCAGGGATAAAGCTCAGAAAACAGGGACAAGTCCCACATTTCCTTCTCTGCTGGCCTCTGGCTGGCTCTGTGTGGAGACAACAGCTCATCAAGCCTCTGGATGCTTCCCTGGGTCTGTCACTGCACCCGAGCCGTGTGCCAGAGGAGAGATCTCAGAGCACGGCGCTCCAGCTCGACAGTGAAATTCAGGATGTTCCCCAGATGTTCAGGACATTCCCTCAGCCTTACCCTTGTTTGAATTCCCAATCCAATAAGTGTCTCCAATAACAGCTCTCAGGGAACATTTACTCTGCTCACTGTAACCTTTCCTAAGAGCTCTGTATTATTTTTCCTGTCTGCTCTCTTTTGTTTGCTTATCCCAAAATCCAGATCTCTGCTTCCCCATGATATTTACCCAAGGCAAAGCCAATTGTTTCACAGCTCTGCTCGTTATTTTGAGCAGAAAAACCACTCTCCCTCCCCTTGTGGGCAGATTATCCTGGGTGTAAAGGCAGGATGTGGGCAGTTACCCACATTTTGGTGCTTCCCACTGAAGGGCAATTGGGATCCTGGTGCTGGAAGGTTTATCAGAGGCACAAGGCTGGATGAGGGAGCCCAGCACAGCCTGTGGTGTGGCCCTGGAAGCACCAATTCCATCAGCAGGACCAAGTTAGTGTCACTTCTTGTGGCCCTCATTTGTGTGGGCAAGAAATTATATTCAGGAGCTTCATATCTGTCCTTGTTTAGTGCTGAGCTTGCAGCTGGGGGAAGGCAGGAGGGCTGTAAACTGGACAGTCTGATGGGCAAAAATATGGCAAGTGAAAGTATTTCCCACTAAAAACACATCCAGATTTTCAAAATCCAAAGAGGGGCTGGCAGAAAGAAAGCAATAGAAGAATAAAAACAAAAACAACCAACCAAACAAAAAACCCGAAACCAAACAAACAAACAAAAAACCAAAACAACCCACCAGCCAAAAAACAAAAAAAAAATAAGCCCACCATAAAAAAAAAAAAAAAAAAAAAAAAATTACCCACAACAACAACAAAAAAAAACCAGGTAGATTGACAAGAAATGACAATTTCTTTTTGGGCTTTAGTCGTGCTTCCACGCTTATTCGAGGGACAGAATTCCCACTGACAAGAATCGATGGCAAAGCAATCAACCCCTTTTCCATCAATCCTGGCAAGGCTCTTGTTATGGGAGGCACAGATTCCCCAGAAGCCTCAGAGGACTGCATGCACCCCTGCAGAGAGCTCCTAATTGCTTCTTTATTACCAACCCGACTGTTTTCGCTGCCTAAATTCCTGAGCAACGAGGCATGAAAATAAACAAATCAAAAACAAGCAACCCACCCACCCAACCCCTGCTACCAGAGCGAGCAGCGTGCAACCATGGACCGAGGGAAAAGTGGGAAGAGAGAGAGTGGCTGTGCCGGAGCGACTCCAGATGAGAGGGGAGAAAAGTCAAGGGTTAAAGGAAGGTTAATTAATTCTTAAAATGAATTTAAGAGGATACAATTTAGTGCAAACTACATACTGCCAGGTAACTCCCAGGTGACCGTGCTTTGCTCCTCTGCAAACAATTCGGACAAGGTGAGGGACATTATTGGAAGCAGCCCCACAGTACAGCCAGTGTCAGACATCAGATGTGCAGCAGACACGATGACGACCAGGGAGGGAGGTGATGAGGGCAGGACAACAAAGAGGGAGGGTGGAAACACAGGAGGAGGGGATTTTTTAAATAAGTGGAACATAAAAAGAGAGGGGCAAACAGAAAGGGAGGCATCCAGGAACAGAAAGCGTTGCAAATAAGAGTTAGAAGGAACTCAAAGTTTGGGGAGGGGCAGAGCAGCACGTGAGAGGGAGGGTGGGGGGTGTGGAGGGGAGACACACACAGAAAGGACATCAGTTATTCACCCAAGCTACAACCACTGAACATTGTATTATTAAATGAGGTTAGATCTGAGATCCCGGGCCTGATTCACAAGCAGGTGTGGCACTAGGGGCAGTGACACCCCGGGGTACACCATCCATGCTTCTGTCAGGGACACTCCTGCAAATAAATATCTGACTGCCATGGAGAGGAGCTTCCCAAGGGAAGGCTCTGCCAGCTGCACTGCCAAGGAAGGAAAGAGGCTACCTGTGGTCTAGGATAAAGGACAATTTCTGGGAAGGGGAAAGGCTTTGCTTTGTGGGCTGTTACTTTTATTAAGCACAGTGAGGAATGCTCCTGATAATTCCAAGAATCCCAGGGCTCACACAAAGGCTGCAGTTTCTGGAGCCAGGTGGGAAATCCTCTGGCTGGTGAGGGGCACCTCCAGCACATTGGCACAACAATTCCATCTGTTGGAGCTATTGCTGTGTGTGCACAACACAGGTTTCACTTTAGGGTGCAGCAGATCCTTCACATTCTGCTCCCCACAGAGAGCCACAGAAACAGCCCAAGGCCAGGCTGCTTCCTCCTGGCTATGTGAATCAGGCCCTGGGAATGAGGCAGGACACGAGTGGTGAGATGTTGTGACACAGGAGGCAGGATGGTGGCTGGGCAGCATTGGGGACAAACAGCAACAAATGTGTGAAATGGCCAAAAATTATCTGTAACATCCTACACACTAAGCAATGCCCACAAGTTGCTGTGAAAGTCAACTCCAGTGAGGAGATTCCTTTGAAAAAATAAGTTAAATCAACAAGGAAATCCTCAACACCAAATTACTGGCCAAGGTCACAGTACAGGAAGATACAGGGAACACAGTGCTCCAGTGCAGCTTCCAGGCACAGCTCCCTGGTAGTCTCTGTGGCTGCTGCATCCACTTGAGTGTGTCACAGCACATCTGCAGCTTTTTGGAAGGATAGGGCACAGGAACATGGCTTGGCTGGCTGGATAGACAACACACAACTAACGGGAAATGTGCCTTCCAGAAATACAGCCTGCAAAAGGCCTTGTCCCCAAATCATGACCCAGACACTCTTGGGTGGCCCAGCCAGAGGGATTGTTCTGGGCTGCTTTGTGCTGCAAGCAGGGAGGAGTAAAACTGGGGACAGTGCTGTGACTGCACAGGAGAGCTGCCACCCCTGCAGGGAATCACTGCCACACCTTGCAGGCAATCACTGTGACACCCTGCAGGGAATCCCAACCACACCCTGCAGGGAACCACTGCCACGCCCTGCAGGGAACACCCTGTCCACACCCTGCAGGGAATCCCAACCACACCCTGCAGGGAATCACTGCCACGCCCTGCAGGGAACATCCTGGCCACGCCCTGCAGGGAATCCCAACCACACCCTGCAGGGAATCACTGCCATGCCCTGCAGGGAATACCCTGGCCACGCCCTGCACAAGGCCTGTCTTCCAATGTCTCCACATCTTTTAAAACCAACATTCCCAAGCCACCTCCAACCCACGACAAGCAGAGAGAAGGTGCTGAGATCTTGGCCTGCTCTCAGTCTCCCACCATCAAATCCCCATCTCTCACCTGGGTTTCAGCAGCCAGGCGTGGCATGGAGGCCGCCCGGCCCTGGCTCTCCAGGCCTGGTTGGGGCTCTCCATTGGCAACTGTGGGGCTGATCTCCTTCATTTCTACCACCTGATCAAAACATGGAATCGTTTCAGTAGCAAGAACAGGAGCATCAGCATTGAAGCCACCATCAGCTTCTTGAAGACTGGGAGGAGATGTGGGTATGGCAAAGAGAGCAACTGAAGAGCTGTGGAGTGTTACAGTAAGGTAGAAAAATTATAATGAAAAGCCATATAAAACCAGGCCTGCTCTGGCTGGCCTGTCATGTTCCCCTGTGAAAGCAATCCTGGTGTGAGCAGTTCATTAGCATAACAATCTATTCCTGGGGTAAAACCAATTTGCACCTGTATAAACTGGTTTTATATTCTTAGATAGAAAAATGAAAACTATCTCTACAAACAACTTTTCCTGCACGTACAGACCGAGGGTTTGAGTGACCAATAAATACAGAATAATGACTTGTTACTGACCAATAAAGTAATTAACAGGAAAGCTACTGACCAATGGGAGTCCCACACGAGGTCTGTAAAACTGGATAAAAAGGAGTTATGTGAATAAAGAATGGGCTTTTTCCACCATGAAGAAAATGGAGTTTGTGTGATTTATTCCCATAGTGGAGTGCCCAGGTTACTCTGTCCTCAGCAAGGACATCCCACAAGCAGTGGGATGAGCTCTTCCACCAGCCAAGAGCCCCAGCTGTGACCTTGGAAGCCCCTCAGGTCATTCTGACCATTCAAACCCCTCACCTGAGCTGGGACAATGGGACTGGGGAATGAGAAGAGAAAGCCTGAGGTAACCTACGGCAGCAAGACAGAATTCCAGGAAAAGCATGTCCAGAGCAGGCTGTGGGAGCAGCCAGGTTTGGGGCTTCTCCACAATGCTCAAGCAAACAAGAGACAGAACAATGCTTGCCTCAAGGGACAGATCTCCTGCCAATGCAGGTCCCCCTGCTTTCACCTGGTTTTCTAAACATTTTCTAAAACTTCTGAAATTCCACCACGGCTCTAAAATCTCCTGCACCTCACCCCATCTTCACCTGATTTTCTAAGTATTTTCTAAAATTTCTTACATTCTGCCAACAGTTCTAAAATGTCCTACATCTCACCCCATTTTCACCTGCTTTTTCTAAACATTTTCTTTAATTTCTGGAGTTCTATCACACCTCTAAAATGTCCTACATCTCACCCCATTTTCACCTGCTTTTTCTAAACATTTTCTTTAATTTCTCAAGTACTCCCACACCTCTAAAATCTGTACCTTGCCCTTCCCACCTTCCCCCCATTTGCTCACCCTCTCAATGGGGATCTCCTCGGAGTGGCCTCGCTCAAAAGCTGGGCTCCTGGTTTCATAAAACACGTCCTGGGTGCGCTGGGTTCCCCAAGAACTGGACTCTTTGATCCCTCCCTCTGGGGGTGGCCTGTCCAGAGAAAAAGAGAGAAAAAGATTCATTGTTTTGTAAAGAGATTTTGCTAAATTTAGCAAACCAAACTCAAGCACCCTTTGGGGTTTCACGTATGAAAATCAGTTGCAGGATGGGCACAGGGGCTGGTGAAGCTCTAAGGTGCCCTGGGTTTTTTCTCCTGTAGGGCCTGAAGATCCCATGAAAATGAGGAAATCAAACCAACCATGATTTTTTTTCAATAATTAAGGAAAACAACTTCTGTCAATTCCTGATGGATGATGAAGAATTTGGGAGTTCAGGTGATTTTGTGTGCAGGACCAGCTGGACACTGGTCAAACACCTCAACCATGCTGAAGTCCCTTCAGCTGTCGAGTCTGGTGTTGGTTTCCCCATCAGGATTATTTGGGATGTTTAAACCTCAGCTGTCTGTCACTAAAAATCCACAGTGCTCATGATCCAGAGGAAAATCACCTGCAGAGCAGGAAATGGAGAATTGATTAGGGATCACTGTCACTAGGAGTGTTTGGAAAGCTCTCCATGAAGGGATAATTTTCCCAAAGAGACAAACTGTGTTGTGGCAAGCAATTGCTGTTGCCCAGTGCCAGAAGCTCCAGGGATGAATTTAATCCCAAGGATCGTTGGCCTCCCAAAAACTCATTGCCGGGGTTTGGTTGTTCTGCAATGGTCCCAAATCCCTGTGAGCAAACTCACCCTGGGAAGCTCCCAGTGAGGATTCATGAAGGAAACACCAAGATCCCAACATCAGCAGCACCGGGATAACCACAGTGGGAGCAGAGCCACCAGCGGGAATTGTCCCAGCCATGGTGAGAAGGGGCTGCTGGCTTTGGTGTCACCAGAGCAGCAGTGGTGGATGGGGTGACCCCGAGGTGTGGTGGCTCTGGAGGGGGTCAGGGATACTCACAAGGCTCCCCCGTTGTTGAGGGAGGCCGAGCTCTTCTGGCGCAGGAAGGCCTTGGCGTTGCTGAAGGCCGCGGGCTGGGTCTGCTCCAGGGTGGCCTTCAGGGGGTGGAAGAGGGACACTGGCCCGGGCTGCAAGCACAGGGGAGGGGTGTCAGAGCTGGGATGGGCTGCAGGGCTTTTCCTACTCCGTGAAAAGTCCACTTTGCCACCCTGGGACAGAAGAAAGGCCACACCAGCCTGGGCACAGCAGGGAGAGGCTCTGAGGGACCCCTGGTACAAGTCAAGCCCTGCTGCAATCCCCCTTCTTTCTGAATGTTCTCCCCAGTCCTGCTGCAATCCCCCTTCTTTCTGAATGTTCTCCCCAGTCCTGCTGCAATCCCCCTTCTTTCTGAATGTTCTCCCCAGTCCTGCTGCAATCCCCTTTCCCTCTGAATGTTCTCCCCAGTCCTGCTGCAATCCCCTTTCCCTCTGAATGCTGTCCCAGTCACCAGAGCACAGCAGGGAATTCCCCCATGGATGTGGCCAGGGGGGCAGTGCAATTCCAATGGCTCAGGATGGATCTGGTGGAGCCATCCACGTGTGGGACAGACCTCCAGCCTGTGCTGGAGATCAGCTGGATGCCCATCCTAAAAACACCAGTGCTTGTTATACTGGAAGTGATTGGGCTTTCAATGCCAGTTGTGTGCAAATATTTTCTAGAACTTGTAAAAACCTTCAAATCTATTAGAGCCAAAACGACTTTGAATAATTCCCATTTCAAAAATAACTTAAGCCTTCTACACTCAAACCATCAGCAGCTTTCAATAGTTCTTTGGTCTCCCAAGGAAATCTTTTGATGTTCCCCAGGTCCTAGGCCACTTTTAAACACAGGATTTAAACTGTCAAAGATCAGTTGTCATTTTTTTAAAAAAAGATATTTCTCTACTGGAAAAGGCAACTGCAATTTTTTTTTTATAAAATATTTTTAAGAGAGATTTTCAGGGGAGATTTCCAATTTTGAGCCAGCATTTTGAAACCCTGCCTGGAGGAGAGCCAGACCTTCTGGATGAATCCTGCTGGCGATTCTTATTAAAGCTGCCCAAGAGGGAGGATGGAAAGACCCCTTTTGTACCTGGCACAGGCCCCCGGGGGGCTGGACTTGCTCCCTGCTGTTCTTATTCTGCTTGTAGAAGTCAAATATCATCAGCGCTGCATAGACCTTCCCCACAGTCATTTCATCAGCTGCCAGAGCATGGGGAAAACACAGCAGAGCCATTCCAAGGATGAAGAGAAGACAGGAACAAGAAAAAACAGCAAATGGTGAAAAACGGGGAGAGGGAGGAGGCAACATGAGAATTTTGAGAAAAATAAAATTTTATTTTATTAATAAATAATAATAAATATTTTTAATAGATAAAATTTTATTTTATGAGGATAATGAGGCAAGACAGATGCAGAAAAGTAGGGGAAAGAAAAAAAAAACCAAAGAAAAGGTTACAACTGATTCTTCAACTCTTTGCCTGTTGCTGCCTTGCCTTGGTTTGGAGGGATTGTGTAGGAAAAACCAGGCAGGAAAACTCAAGGGCATTGTCAGCATTGCTGAGAGAATTCCTAAATTCATCCCAGACCCACAGCTAGCCTTACTTCTGCTTCCTTGAATTACAATAAATGGAGTATAATGAGCTAATATACTTTTAAGGAATATTTCATTTTTCCAGATGGTTTTTTCATCCTCAGAGCCACGGAACAGCCCTTCCCTGCCCAGCACTGGAGCACTCACCATAGAAAAAATAACTGAAGCAGCAGATATATAGGAATCAAGAGAGAAGGGGAGGGAAAAACTTCAGCAGTCACTACCCACTGATTTGCACCTCCTCAGCTCCCTCATTTTTCTTAATTAACAATGCCTTTAATATTCTACACTGCTTCTCATTAATCAGGAATCCAGAGGAGATTAACTGAACAGCAAACTCCCCATTTTCTCAGCACTTTTGCCCAGGACATCACCAAATAACACAAATGCCTTTAACCCCCAAACATCTTACATGTAATTCTCTAAGTCCTCATCAAGCTTTAACTTTTCTTCTCCCCGTTTTTCTGGAGCTCAGATGGCAGAAATTGCTCTCCCACCCTGCAAGGCACAGGCTGGAGGTTGCCAGAGCTGAGGAGAAGATCTGGAAGAGGCCACACAGGGCATTGATCCCTTCTGGGCACTGTTTGGGATTTGGGCTTTTCCATGCACAGGAAATCTCCTGAAGCACAATGAAGTCCCTGACTAGAGGTGAGCTCAGCTCCCCCAGTCCCTGTGTGACAGAACCAAGGCAGCACAGAGGCTGCCAAGGAGCTCAGCTGCCCTCAGTGTCTTTGATGCATCCTCCAGGTGACCCAGATGGGGCTTGGGACAGAGCAGGCAAGGAGGGAGAAACCTAATCTGGGGTTGGATAGAGCAGATGAGGAGGGAAAAACCTAATCTGGGGTTCCTGGGTGTCTGGGATGGACCCAGTGCTTGAAGCACTTACGTTTGTGAGGAGGTACCAGCAAATCCAGAGTCTTCTGGGACAGGTTGGGCCAGACCAGCGAGATCTCCTTCCTCAGCTCAGCATCACACTGGTGCTGCTTCACACCGCCTGCAGCCAGGGAGGGAGAGGAGAGGAGAGGAGTGAACCCTGCCCTGGAGCACATCCCACTGTTTGTATCCCCTCTTCCCACTCCTTGGGAAGGGTGAGCCAGCACAGCCCTTCCCTGCCCAGGCAATCCGTGAATTCCCCGTGACAGAAGTGCATGAACTCAGCAGGACCAGCCTTGCCTCACCCTGGCGACCCTGAGCAGTGACCTGGGACTTAAATGTGAGCTCAAACTTATTCCATATAACTGCAGGTACCTCTTCCTTTGGGGAGTGCCCACGGAGGCAGCAGCACCTTCCAGGTGGGATGCAAAGGACCCGGACACGAATCACAAAATCCCATAACCACAGATTGGTTTGGTTTGGAAAAGACCTTAAAGATCCTCTAACCCAACCCCCTCTGCCATGGTCGGGTTCACCCTCCACTGAGCAATGTCCTGATGGATTACAAACCCTCTGCCACCAGCTCTTCCCAAAATCCCTGGCAATGACACAAGTTCAGAGTTCTACCCTAAGGTGGAGCAGAGCCAAACCCAGCAGCTGCGTTGCAAAGGCCAAAGCCGGGCCTAAATGCACACGTGGAAGGTGATTAAAGGCTGGGTGAGCCCCAGGCCAGCTCCCAGCTGAATTCCCCACACAGCAGGCAATTAAGGAGTTCATCTGAATGACAAGAGATTATTTTTCTAAGAGCAGAGTAAGGGAGGAGGCTCTGAGTACTCTGTTACACCGTGGTTTGAACTCCCACACGGGAACTCATTAGGGAGGTTTATTAAGGGCCTGTTAAGCCCACTAAAGACTCAATTAAATGTAGCACATGAAACCTATTCAAAGGGAGCTCATAACAACAAAACAGGTCAGAACCTCACACCCCAGAGCAGAGATAAACCACAGAAATAATCCAGGGCATCAGCTGAGTTCTCCTCTCTAGCTCCCTTCCAGTTTTCAAAAGGGCAGGGGGAGCTTTTCCACTTGAAAAAGGCTGACAGGTAACAGAAACTGAAAATTAAACAAACTCTCAGCATCCTTATCTAGGAGTTATTCCTGAAATAAGGTGCTGGCTCTTAAAAGTCACAGGAAGTCCTAAAAGCATCTGTAGAAACGAGTGTCTGATCCTTGTCTTGATCCCACTCCTTTGGGGAGCCCCAGGCACCTCAAAACTTTGTGTTCTTCCAGCAATGCCTCCCCAAAGCATCACAGGCAAAGTTTAAGGGGCACAGGAGAGAGGAGATTAACTCAGATGTTTGCACTCGCCTAAAACTGCTTAGGAAAGCACGACGGCCTAACCCTGCCTTGCCCCCTGCTCCTGGGAGCGTTGTTCCCCCCTGTTAACTTTTCAATTAGGTGTAAGAGTGCTTAGGCCAGGCATGCCTTGACTGTGACCCCAGGCAGGCTGATGAGATGGAGAAACGACCCAGAGAAAAGGCCGATGCATTTTGTTACACTGCAAAGTTTAATTGGGAGCCGACTAAACGCCTGATTAACCACTTCAATAATTACATTTTATCTCAAGGTGGAATGTGCTTCGGGGCACTTGGAGTTCCTGCCTTGATGCCAGCGTGGAGCGACTGGGGAGGAAGGGCTGGAATAGTTCAGAACGGGTGTGGAAACTCATTTCTGATTCAGAGCACGGAGGACACGGCCTGGGCTTCCCCTCCCAGGGTTCTCAACTGGGATGGGCAAAGATTCTCACATTTCACTGCCACCCCAAAGGCACAGGATGCTCAGGACCCCTCTGGCCTCTCCCCATGCTCCCCTGTCCTCAGGTGTTGGCATGGGAAGACAGGATTCCCATCTGGGGCAAAATTTCCATGGTTTTGCAAGGACACCAAGCCCACAGATTTCACTGAATACTCTGAGCTGAATGGGACCCACAAGGATTAAGTCAAATTCTTCAGTGAATGGCCCATCCAGGGACAAATCTGTGCCCTTGGTGTTCCTGGCACCTTGCTCTGACCAACCAAGCCCATCTTGTGGTCAGGAGCTGGGTTGTGAGCCATTGTGCTCCCAGAAAACTCTAATTTTCTCCTGGTTTTCTGGAGCTCAGATGGCAGAAAATGCTGTCCCATCCTGCAAGGCACAGGCTGGAGGCTGACAAAGCTGGGGAAAAGCTCTGGAAGAGGCCAAGCAGGACACTGGTCTCTTATTGGTGGTTTTGAGTTTTTTCCATGCACAGGAAACCCGCAGCATAATGAAATCCACACCTAGAGGAGATTTCAGCTCCCCTAATCCCTGTGGGACCGTGCCACAATCATAGAGGATTCCAAGGAGATGAGCTGCCCTTGGGGTCTTTGCTGCATCCTCCAGGTGACCCAGCCATCCCTCAGCCCCCCTGTTCCTCTCACCTGAGGCCAGTTTGCTCTCCAGGTGACCCAGCCACCCCCTCCCTCTCACCTGAGGCCAGTTTGATCTCCAGGTGACCCAGCCACCCCCTCCCTCTCACCTGAGGCCAGTTTGATCTCCAGGGCCGTGCGGATCAGGGCCATCAGCGTGGAGGTGAAGTGCACAGTTAAATCCTCAGGAGAGATGGGCATGTTCATCCTCACCAGGCGCTGGGGACAGACAGGGCTGGCTGTCAGTGGGGGCCACGAGTTCTTCCCCCACCCTCCCCTGCCCCTCTCTGAGCCCCCAAAATACCCCCAGAATACAAACAGGAAGGAACTTTTTGTGTGCTGAGCTGAAGTTCTTCTGCACAGCTCCCGTCCAGGAGCGGGTTTGGGTAGAATTTCTGTGGTTTAATGAGGGATTTGCCAGCACTGCACTGCAATCCTACAGAGCTCTCCCAAAAGAAGACAGGTGGGAAGATCTCATCCCATTTCCTGACTGTCTCCAGGGGTGTCTGCACCATCCAGACTGCTGGAACCCTGGTTTCTGAGAATTTCAGACTTTCTGTACTGACAGGCACTGACCCCCAAGAGAACACTGCATCTGACCTGAGGCCATGGAGAAAGCTTTCAAAATTGAATGATAGCACTGGGATTGTGGGTGTGGAGTTTGAGTAGAAGTGTGTAATGTCACAGGGTGGGAAACTTAGAGTTTAAGGTTTTAGATTGTAGTAATATATATAAAGCAAGATGGAGGTTTTAGGGCAGAGGCTGATCCTTCCTCTTCACGTTCTTCTTCATGGGTTTGGGTGGTTTTGTGTAATTGGATAAAAAAGTCCACATTGCAATGGTGGTTGGTTAAAAGTAAAAATAATTTAGGTGTCATTTCTTAATTTGACAGTTTATCCTTAAAAGGCCTTGTAGAGAAAGAGATATGACTCCACTTTTTACCTTGTTAGTGAAATGCTGTGGAACTCATGGTTTGTGAGACTGTAATATAGATAAGAACTAATAAACATCTGAGTCTGAACAAGAAACATCATCTTGTGATTCAATCCCGACCTTGGCAGAAAAGCAAAAGAATCAGCACCAGACATGTGGCTTGTACCTGTCCCACCTGCCAAAGCAGCGTGCTGAGGAGATAAAAACCATAAATCCACCTCCTCCACCCTTTCCTACACCAGCTGGCCACACTAAATCCTTCACCTAAATCCTAAAACAGGACAAAATGGGGCCTGGCACCACTGACTGAAGTAGGATGATGGAAGGTTGACATCTGCCACCCGAGGCTGCAGCTCCATCCTGAGTGTGGCCGTGCCTCTTCCAGCTGTCCAGGTAGCCTTGGTGAGAGCAGGATGTGAGGGAGGCACTTCCAGTGACAATGACACTGTGAGGGCTTTGTGCAGGAGCTGTGCTGTCCCTGGAGGGGGCTGGGATGGTGTATTTTGGTCCCAGCCTGAAGCACACTTGGGAACAGCTGCTGAGCTGTGGAATGGCTGGTGACAGGTAAAGGTGACAGTGTTCTTCCTGCTGGAGACACCTGGATTCTGGCTCCTATCTCCTTCTCTTCCAGTCACTGAGCTGCACGGTCCATCCACAGTCCATCCATCTTCCCAGAGAGGAGAGGCTGGATTAACATGGGCAGGACTAGAATTCCCAGCCTGTTCTTCCAATCCAAACATGGAGCCATCCCCTCAGGATCAGTATTTTCTAAGATCTTCAGAACTGGAAGCGACTCATTCCCCATCACAGCCACCTCTAGCAGGGCAAACCCATCATTCTCCTGAGCAGGAAGCACCTGAAATTGCTTTGGAAAGCTTTGACCTGCTGGCAGCTGAACAGCTCCATGCTCCAAGCCTTGCTGATAACCTCAGCACACATTTAAAGGATGGAATTCTCCTCCTTCAACAGCCTGATGATTCCTCAGCTTTCAGGAGCTGCTTGAAAACATCCCTGTCTGGATCTGTATCAG
Organism: Peucedramus taeniatus; assembly: GCA_013400575.1. NCBI lineage: Eukaryota > Metazoa > Chordata > Aves > Passeriformes > Fringillidae > Peucedramus > Peucedramus taeniatus. The sequence continues at coordinate 19,097 of WBNO01011426.1, forward strand.
ACAAACCTCAGGGTTTCTGTTCTCCAGAGGGATTTCAAGCCAAGGAAGTCCCTGGGTGTTGATCTGCCTGAACACAGCCTCAAAAACCCAGTGGCAGCTTGGCCTGGGCTCCTTGCTGGGGAGAGAATTTCATCCCCATCTGAAAGCTGCTTGGGCTGTTATTTACAACCCTCTGTCGGCCCAGAAACCTCCTCTTAGTTTAACAACAGCCCCTAAAGGCTGTTAGAGATGCCAGCTGCGCTCACCCCATGGCTCTGGGTGCTGCAGCAGTGGGCACAAGCCTGGCACTGTTTTCAGAGATGCAGATTTTGCTGCAGCCTCTTTGCTGTCCTGGGGAAAATCTGCAGCAGAAACTCCTCTGCTGATGGGCATTTTCCTGCTGGTGAAGGGAGCATGGTGCAGGTGAGAGCAGGGACCTGCTGGAGCCTCAGGGCTCAGTGGGAGCCCAAATTGCTGCTCCTGTGTTTTCCCCAAACCAAGCCCTGGCTGGGCATGAAGATTCAGCCAGGTTTTCCATCTCTGGGATAACTTCTCTGCTTAGAGAATCTTCCAACTTCCCAGATGGATGGGCTGAGCTGCTTTAGAATCCCAGACTGGTTCAGGTTGGAAAAGACCTTAAATATCATCTCATCCCACCCCCTGCCATGGGCAGGGACCTTTCCCTATCCCAGGTTGTCCAAGCTCCGTCCAGCTTGGCCTTGGACACTTCCATGCCCTCAGGGAGGGCAGACCCCAACCCTGGCACCTTCTGGAGACAATTCCCCCCAGGGGGACACTTGTTGGTGTTGACATGAGCAGACAAATGGCACAAAGTGCTGGTCCAGTGTAAAATCCACTCAGAGGAGCTGAAATCTCTTTCACCTATTTACACATTTTCAGCTCTCACTGCATCCTGCAGGGACAAGAGACCACTGTAACAACTCCCTGTCACCTAAAGCCTGGACAGACCATTGTGATCTCCTTCACAGCATGCCTAGAGGTTATTCCATGTCTGCCCAGCCTCAGAGACAGGGAAATCAAAGTCCAGCCTCTCAGTCAGTGACAGTATCAAGTGCTGGCAACACCACGGGGTTTTTTTCTGTTCACTCATGTCAAATGAAACGAGATTTAATTCCAATTCTGCCCTCAGCACACAAAAAGCTAAAAAAAAAACCATCAATGAGAGCCCACAGTTAGCAATCACAGAGTCCCAGAATCCCACTGGAGTGGGAGAGAGGTAAGGGATGCAGAGAGAAAAAAGATGCATGGAAGTGAAGAACAGGCAAATGGGGAACAATTCCCCACAGGAGAGCTCTATCCTCACAAAAACCACCACCAAAAACTACTTGGTGACTGGCACATGTCAGGTCTCCCCAGGTGAATTCCCAAAAGATAGAGATGTAGAACACAGGCCACCCACAGCTGTACAGAGCAGTGCTCTCCTCCTCAATTTTAGCCAGGGACAGAGGATTTAGGGGAAGATTTTCCAAGGGGATTCCCACTTTTGGAAGTCTGGCTGAGCAAAACCCACATTTTGCTGCAAACAGGCACCTGGAAGAGGCTCTCCCGACCCCACCTCCATGCCCTCCTCCCTGCATTTCCCTCTGCACTGCCATTTTCTCCATCCCAGTATCCAAACTGGTCAAACAGGTGACTCAGACACCTCCAGGCCATTGGAAGTCCCAATCTGAGAACCCAGCAGGGAGCAGAAAGGAGGGGTTAAGTTGCTCCTCCATCAGGAGAGGGAAGCTGTGATGGGATGAGTCCCTGGGTCCCCTCAGGGTGACAAACTGGGATTCACCTCCCTTTGGACAGCACTTGAGGAGTTCTTGCCCTGCCAAGGTGAGCTGCAAGTTGCACCTTCCAGCTGCCCGTTTCTTGGCCCAAAAAGGCCATAAGATAAGAGAGAAATGCTTCAGAACCTGCAGCAGCCAACAAGCCTCAGCTAAAGCCACCTGAGAGCCTCCCAAAAGCAGGGGAAATTCCTGTCTTGGAAGTCCCTGGCTTAAGAAAATCTTTTCTTAAAATGAACATCAGGCATGTCTGGAGAGCTCCTGCTGGGGATGGAGCAGTTAGAAGAAAATAATTGATTGATCTTGGATCCAAAATAGCTTTGACACCACGGCTAGGGAGGTGAGGGAGGGGTTGGGTGAGACACTGCTCACCCCACATCCCAAATCAACATCCCAAATCACCGTGGGCACCCAGAGGAGCCAGGAATCAGCCAGACACTGGCACAGCCAGGAGGGATTTGATCCTTTAACATTGTCTGGTGCCTTTTCCCAATGCCAGAAATGCAGCCAAAAGGCTGGAACTGCAAACAAAAACTTATTTTTCCTTTCAATATTACAAAATCACCTTATACATAAAAAATATCTCCTTGTGCAGAGCATGAAATTTCAAGCCTTTCCAGGCTACTTTCTAATTTTATTTGTATTTAATTCCTTTCCATTTCTAGAGGATCCATTTAAAAGGAATCCAATTGAAATTGGTAACATTTCTCAAACTCAAAATACTCCGCTTGACCCAAAATTTATCCTTGAAAAATTCATTCAATAACTTTTGATGTTCATCCTGAACCAGAATAGATGAGAAAACCTCAAGTTTTCTCAAAGACTTAGGGACAAGAACAGAGGTAAAAAACCAAAATTTGAACCAGTTGTTTAGAGTGTAGTCAATCAAAACAAATTAACTTTCCCCTCATTTTTTGCTGTTTCTTTTGCCTGAAATTGTGCTTCAAGGCTGTGTCAGGGCAGTGGCTCATGGTTTGAAACAGGATGAAAAAAATTTGAGAGGGAAAGGGGAGAGGGGAAGAAGGAAAAGAACAACAACCAACCAAAAAAAAATTCCCAACAACAACAAAAACAACTGAACCAAAACAAACAGAAAAAAACCCAACTCTAACTTGGATAATTTCCTATCTTTCTGGAGCCCTGAAGGAAATTTTAGGAGCCTGCTGCTCCTTCCCTGCACCGATAAAGAACGTGCATCACTTGGGATGCGCTGGGAATCGCCAGCCACAACCCAGGGGCGCTCGGGTGAATTAATGATGGGAAGCAGGGGAAAAAAAAAAAAAAAAAAAAAAGGTAAAATGCTTCCCAGGGGCCCTGACCTGCCAGGAGAGGACTCGCCAGCCCCTCTCGGTGCCCCTCTCCCCTCCAGGGCCGTGCGGAGGCGCAGCCCGCAGCAGGCGGAGTCCCCGCTCCGCTCGGGGATCCCTCCCGCAGCCCCGGGTTTTAATTAGGCGGATTTGGAGCTCGTTAAAGCTTCTGCACGAGAGGGCCCCAGAGGCAGGAGCCGCGCCGTTGTCTCCGGAGTCTCCTAATTAAGGCTGTGCTGATAACGAGGGGCTGATTAGAGGCGGGGTCGGGAGGCAGCGCTCGGTGCGCGGGGTCCGGGCGCGGTCAGGAGGCGGCTCCGGCGCTGTTTAATTGCCAATTAACAAAGGCAGCGCTAACGAGGAACCAAATCTCTCTGACAGGAATAAATTTCCTTTCAGCTTTGCTCAGGAGCTCCGTGGACAGTGGCCCAAAAGGCAGGGAAAGTGTTGGAGGAATAGGGGAAAAATTTATCCCGGGATCAAAGGTGTCTTCCTGGCTCCCAGCCCGACCCAGATAAAGTTAATACACCCTAAATCCTCTTCCCTGGCACATTTATCCAGAGGTGTAAATGGAGGAAGAGGAGCACACAGTGCCTGGAAAACTACTGGCACCCCGACAGATTTGAATTATTAAGAGCACCCCATCGGCCTCTGGGACAGGAACTGCTCTGGGAATGATCCCCAGACAGGAATAAATTTGGGACAGTGGAGCGCTGCTGTGGGAAATGAGGTCAAGTTTGGTGAATAAATTATTTGCTATGAATAATTCACCCCGACCTAGTTGGAATGATTCTACTCTGGTTTAATTCTGCTGGCTTTGGAGAGGCTCTCCATCGCCTTCATCCCTCTCGGATCATCCCAGGATGGTTTGGGTTGGAAGGGACCTCAAAGCTCATCCAGTTCCACCCTCTGCCATGGGCAGGGACAGTTAGCAAATCCTAAGACAGCAGAGAGAAGTCAGAGAGGTTTTCTTCCCCCTTTTCATCTGATGGGATAGAAAAGACTAAAATTCACTGAATCACAGAATCATTTAGGATGGAGAAGACATCCAATCACTGAGTCCAAACACTGATCCAGCCACCACTGACCCCAAGTGCCACATCTGTCTTATCCAGATGGTTTTACATCCCTCCAGCAGTGACGATTCCACCACTGCCCTGGGCAGCCTCTTCCAGGGCTTGAAAACTCTTTCTGTGACAAAATTTTTCCTGGTGTCCACCCTGATCCTGCACTGGTCCAACCTGAGGCCGTTCCCTCTCCTCCTGTCCCTGTTCCCTGGAGCAGAGCCCGACCCCCCCGGCTGTCCCCTCCTGTCAGGAGCTGTGCAGAGCCACAAGGTCCCCCCTGAGCCTCCTTTTCTCCAGGCTGAGCCCCTTCCCAGCTCCCTCAGCCTCTCCTGGGGCTCCATTCCCTTCCCCAGCTCTGTTCCCTGCCCTGGACATGCTCCAGCCCCTCAATGCTCTTTAGACTGTGGGTGGCCCAGAACTGACCACAGGAATTTGGGATTTTCCAGCCTCTCTCCCCCAGCCCAGTGCAGGATAGAGCTCCCTGATGCCCGAGGATCCCATGCACCTCAGGGAAGCAGCAAAGCCAAGCACACGGAACTGCAGAGGCTGGTCAGGCTGACCAAGGAGAACAGTTGAGAAAGGGGAACCAGAAAACAGCAGAAAAGAAGGACAGCAGCCAAGGAGGCTGCAAAGAGGAGAAAATCCAAACAAAATCCAGTGTGGACGTACTGAGAAGGCAACGAAGACGTGGGGAAAACACACAAAACCTCTGACAAGGACTGGGGAAAGTAGACACGGAGAGAAGAAGGGGGGGATATGTAGGGCAAAAGAGCTTTTGCTGGACAGAACAGTCAGGGGTTTTAAAAACCAGAGGGAGAGGGCAAAAATAGAGCAGAGACAAAGCCCTGCCTGCTGTTGGCACTGACTGAACTACACCTGCAGGAGCAGGGGGTCGATGTCCCTCTCCAGGCTCTGGGGAGGGGTCAGTGCCCAGGGAGATTTCAGTGTCCTCCTGAGTCTCTCATCCACTTGGGAGCGGATGTCACATGAGTGACACCACGGGGGACACCTGGCAGGAGCAGGGTGGGGGTGCCACATCCCACCTCAGTCATGGGGGAAGATGCCCAGCACCAACCCATGGATGTGCTGCACAGAGAAGTGGAGGAAGGAAGGAGCAAAAACCAGTCCTAACCCACGAGGGGTTAATTTTATCAGCAATAATTGGGTAAGAGATCAGCCCAAAGTGCAGCTATAATCCATGGGGGAAATCCTGATCTTGTCTTAAATCCATATTTTGTCATTCAGGGTTCTTTGATGAGAGGTAAAATGAATGTGATCATCTCCAGACTCAGAGAAATCTGATGTTCACCCAGACTGGAGCTGTTTGAACCCATCTCTGCCTGTGCCTGTGACACACAGACACAATCCAGACATTCCTTCTGAGATGGGGAAAAATTAACGATGTCTTTAAAAAATCAGGAGTCTGGGTTATAAAAATTAGCCATTCCTATGTACCTAGGTTCTGTAGGGTTGTTCTGTAGGGACAGGCAAATTAAAGGAGGTATCAGGAAATTATCAGGGAAAAGCCAGGCTGAAGAAATGCCTGTGGGCACAAAGTCTGCTATGAAAACCAGCCCAAAATCATATTTAAAATGCCTATTTTAACACATTATTTCTTTATTCCCTTTTGTTTTCTTCCTCTTTGAATTCTACAAGATTTAGGAAAAAAAGAAAGAGTTTTATCCTTCTGGTACAGCCCCAGAGCAGAACTGGTTGCCCACCTGCAAACACCTCCATTCAGCAGGACACATCTCTCCTAAACCAATGGAAACTCACAGGTGGCAAATCCTTGGATTTCTGTGGATAACTGGTGTCTAAAATAGCTGAGATCTGGAATTTTGATCTAGTTGGGTTCCTCAAGCTCAGTTTTGTTGGCCAGAAAGAAATCAAATACAGCAAAGCCACCTAACTGGAGAGATTTAAGGTTATGTTTCATTTTCCTTTTATTTTAAATCCTGGCATGCTGAAGAAGGATCTTGCAGGAAGATTTATCTGAACAACTTCTTGCCTGAATAAATCAGACCCAGGTTTGGGTCTAGCTTGAGCCTCTTCACAAAAATCTTGGGTTTATTTGGTCTCAGGGAAAAATCCCTCAGTACAGGAGGGGCTGTTGAGATGTGGATCCATTGGACTGAGTTTTGGGGTTTGGGGGTGGCTGGAGTGACACTGACAGCCAAAAAATCATGTTGGGTTTGGTGGATCCTCAACCACACCAGTGATAAATGGTTCTGAGCAACCTCTCCCTCTAAACTGTGAGGTTCAGTGGTGAAACTTCCAAGGAATCACACTGGAAATGAAAGTTTCCAAACACCCTGAGAGTTTTTGGGAGGGCAGCCTGGACCTTAACTGGATCTGCTCCATTTCCATCTGAATTTCCACCCAGGCAGCAGCCTTTGGACAGAATTCATTCTGGTGGCTCAATTTAAAAGTTTTGCCAAATCAGCAATAAGCTGGAGTGATTTCTCCATCTCCCTGTCCTAAATGTTTTCTGTTAAAGTCATTTCTTCCACTAAGGTATTTAAGGAGCCCTTCTGGTGTTGTCTCTGTTTAATTGCTTGCTCACTCCTACAGTACTGCCTACTCTAATTACTCCAATCTAATTAAGAGGAGAAAAAACAACATTCTACTGAAGGGTTAGTGAGACAAAGAGCCTCAGGAAGAAAAATGGGGATCTAATGGGGGGTAATTTGTTCATTAGCATGGTCCCTCACCAAATTAACCTAAATTGGGAGGAGAATGAGAGAAAAGAGAGAGAAACACTGATAGAGAGCAGAGACATACTTAGAAAGACAAACTGATGTGCCAGAGTTTCAAAGACCAGAAAGGAAGTTACCCAAAAAATTATATAAATGTATAAAAATTAAAAAGGAAAAAAATCAGAAGATCCAAAATCTTGCTTGGAAAGCAGAGAAAGCACCAGAAAAGTCCAGAAGAACAACACCAATGCCACAGAAACCCCACTTCAGCCACGGCACAGAAAGCTGGTGGTTGGGCAGGAGTTCCTGGGGAGGTTTTCTACCTTATAGGCAACACGAGCTGGGCATTTCTTCCCAAGGCCTAGAGGTGGGGACATGTGTCTCAGCATCTCATACATGTCTGTGTAACTGATGCGCCCGCTGGCACCACAGGGATGGAGGCAAAAGCACCAGGACACAGAAATCCCATCGGATTGAGGTGGGGAAAATGGGGAAGGGGTGGGGGAAAAGGCAACACAATGGAGCAAATGAAAAGGTGAGGAGAGAGAGAGAAGGGAAAGCAGACAGGAAAACAGAGATCTGGTTAATCAGATTTCTCCGGGAAACAAAACCAAACTCAAGAGGTGGGGCAGGAGAAAGGAGGCTCCGCTTCTGTTGCTGTTTCGGCGCCCAACGTCTCCTCCTCCTGCAGGGGTGGCCCGTGGCCCTGGGAATGATTGATGTCCCCTGGGGAATGACTGATGTCCCTTAGGGAACGACTAATGTCCCCCCGGGGAGAAGGGGTGGCAGGGCTGGGTTTGGCTGGCTCTTGGCGGGGTGGGGGATGAAGGTTCCCCTGTCACCCCCCAAACCAGTCAGGTCACCATGCCAGGGAGTGCTGGGGGGCAGAGTTATGGGACAGGGCTGGGGGAACACAGCCCAGCTTTCCTGCCAGGAAGCAGCACTTTGGGTTTGGGTGATGGGACAAGGGAGAAGTCAATTGTGGGGCGTTTGCTGAGGTTTGCACTGGGATGGCTCCCACTCCCAGCTGAGGCTGGGATTCTGCAAATTCCTGCTCCAGCAAAAGCAGAGCCCAGCCCTGGCTGGAGGTGGGAAGAGGACCTGCTCCTCCCTCACTTTTTGTGGGGCTTCTTTTTCACCAAGCCAACCTCAACTGGGAATTGCAGAGGTCTGGGAAAAGTCTCTCAGAGCAGCCCACTGCTGAGGGCATCTCCCTTCAGCACACCTTGGTGGTGGATAAATCCTGGCCTGAAAAACAAGGGGTGCCAAACAGCAAGAAATTCCTGCTTCACCTTTTTGTGCCTCTTGGAACTGGAAGCAGACCTTTGCCCATCTCCTTTTGTTTTCCCAATGAGCTGCCTGCTTATACAACATGCAAATCTCTGCTGCCTGGCATCTGAGGAGACCCAGGGATGTTATTAATTAAAGTTTAACCCCTGGAAAAGCAGGATAATGCCATCATCTCTATACCAGCAGGGAAAACCTAAGCCCATTTAAAGCCCCTTTTCTGAGCAGGAACCTTCCCACCAGCCCAATGCCCTAACAGAGATCTCAGTTCCTATGTAAAGCTTTGATGGAGGAAGAGGAGAGAACTCACCCAGCCCCAAACATCTATTCCAGACCCTGGTAACTGCTGCAGATAAAATCCCACCCAGCCTTCCCAGCGCAGAGCTGCGTTAGAAGCTGCTGAGAGACACAAATGGGAACTGGAGCCAGTGTCCTCCCCTGGCTCCTTCCTGCTCCTGGGATGGGGTGTGGAGCCTCCCCTTTCTCTGCAGAGCTTCTGAGCTCTTAATCCTCAGTCAGGTGTGGGAAACACCTGAGCTGGAGTGGAGAAGAAAAGGAAGCTCTGGGCTGGCTGCTTCCAGCCTTCTCCTTCATCTTCTGCTTTCCAAGAAATTCCCTGCCTGGAGCTGGGTCCCCACTGAAGCCCATCCCATGCTGATTTCTCAGCAAGATCTGTCCCAGATCCTCCACCTGGGCTCCCAAACACAGTGAACTCTCCCTGTGCCATGAGCAGGAGCTTTCCCTGGGTGTCCACCACAGCTCAGAGACATCATTTAATCCCCAGGCCATCTCTGGCTGTGGCACCATGAAAAATTCATCCCTCATCTCTGCCCAGATCCAATGGTTTGCCAGATCAGGAAAGGGCAAGTTGATCACTCAACAACGCTACAAAGCCAAACCAAACTTGCTGCTCCCTGGAAACCCTGGGATGCCATTTTTCTCTGGAATATATTGAAGTGCTGGGATGCTTTTCCCAGCACTTCCTGCCTGGAGCTAGCAGGATGGAAGCTGGAGGGTTCCCTGTCCCATAAAACTGCCTGTCCCCAGCCAGCCAGGGTGTGGAGGAGACAGGGAAGGGATGCATGGAGGATAAAGGAGGCAGTCAGTCAATCATTCCTTTTTTCAGGCAAGGGATTGGTTACAGTACAGTTTCTTTTTTCTACTGATTGCATTTGCACTCAGGGGAGGGAAGAGGGGATAATAAGAAACAGAACCAGGACTAGAGATGCTGGAGGAATCTCTGAAATGCCAAACCTTGTAGGCCACCCTATGAGGGCACTTCTTTCCTAAGCCCAGGGGTGGAGCAATTACACGTAACAAATTGTACATATCCTTATAATGAATGCGGCAACTGGAAAGGAAACACCAGAGGTTATGACAGCAAAATCCAACAGGAATCAGCTTTTTCACAGGGAAACAGGGAAGAATCAGCTTTTCCACAGGTGAACAGGACAAGTTGGAAGGGCAAAACACGCTGAAAAGAAAGGTTAGTCTGGAAAGGAAGGAGCCACTTTAACACACAGAGAGAACTTCCAACTGTTCACCCAACTTTATATCCTTGGATTTTCCTCTGGGAAACCTTCAGTGCTGTGTGGAAGGTTTCCCAAACATTTGGTTTCCTTTCCCACTCATGTTTTAATTCCCTGTGCCTGAGCACCAGCCTCCAGACTCTGCTGCTCAACACCCAGAGCCTGCAGGCCACAAAAAGCCTCTTTAATGGATTATTCCTGGGATTTTATTACAGCTCTTCAATGGATTATTACCAGGATTCAAATTAGCTGCTTCAAAACTTTGGGAACCTTTCCTTGCCACTGTCACCTCCTACATAGCCCCAGCAGGGCCATTCCCAGGCAATGAGGGATTTGCTGGGAGAGCAGAAAGTGTCAACTCCAGAGCCTGTTGGGCATTGACACTGGGAAAATCCAGCTTTCAATACCAGAAGGAGAAATTAGACACCTCCTGGAAGCTTTATGGTCATTCTTGTTAACTCCCAACAATAATTTCAGCTAATTAAACAGCAGGATTATATTTCTCAATATTTTTTGTATAACCAACTCATAGGTGAGAAGAGCTGAACTTTGAAATTACCTCTGAAGAAAATTGGGATGCTTTGGCCTCCCTGTATTTATTTTGGTGCAATCTGTAAAGAAGGCTGGAATGTTTTGGGAGAACTCCTTCAACGTTGCTGCTTTTTGGGATGTGAAGAATTAAGGTCTATACAAAGCCTTCCCCAATCAAGTCCAAACAATGAATTTGAGAGCAAATGGAACTGTGCAAGTCTTGGCTCCAGGCCTAATCATGGGTCTAAAAAGGGTTTGGTTTAACTGAGGCACCAACTTTATGCTTTCTTTACAATTTTAGAAGGATTCCGGAAAATCAGGGTGTGCAAAATACGGCTGAACACTTCCCTGAGCTCTCCAAGTGTCCAAGCTCTCCAAGGCTGGAAAACCAACAGATGCTTTGCATTGGGAGATCATGGCACAAAATCAGGGCAAACAGGGATCCTTTTCCAGGCTCAGAGAATTCCAGAATAGTTTGGGGTGGAAGAACCTTTAAGTCCATCCCATTCCACCCCTGCCATGGGCAGGGACACCTCCCACTGTCCCAGGATGCTCCAAGCCCCTCCAGCCTGGCCTTGGACACTGCCAGGAATGGAGCAGCTTCAAACTTTTCTTTAAATCAGATTTTCCTCAGCATCCTGTTATCCCAGAGAGCCCAGAGTTCCCTTGGGAGCACCAGCAGCTCCTCCTGAGTGCTCTGGGGGACAACTAATGGCAATGGGATGGCCAGAGCAACATCCCGGTATGTCCATGGGGTGTGCCCTGGGAGAGGAATAAAACAGATAAAGAACTCTCTTTCTATATGTTGAACAAATAAAAGCTCCTAGGAATCCAATTATGTTTTCTTTCCCTGTTCATCCGTAAATCCTCTTTGCCCTCCTTTTAACTCCCACCAGACCACCCTGTGCTCCCCATTTCTCTCAGTCCCTCTTTTTTGTGAGTTCAAGGCTTTTTGCCACTCCTAAATCCAGCCCATACTCATACTCACATTCCCTTACTCACCCTAGGGAAGGTGGCACAGCTGGAATAACAGCTCCTAACTGCCTTTTTTACTTCCTTTTGAATGTTTTCCCCCAGGAAAGTTTCCAGGGAGTTGGATTTTGTAATAAAACCAAAGGTGATATCAGAAATAGGAGTAAAATACACATTAAGTTGTGTTTAAAATATTATCTATATAATAAAAATATAACAATTGTGGAGCATCTTTCATTGGGGGTCTCAAGCTAAGGAAAGTGGATAAACACTGTAATTCCCTTTTCCTTGGGATAATCAAGGAAGAGACCTTGGGAGAAGTGATCAGTGAGTGACTACATTCAGCTCAAATCATGGAATGATCAAGTCATAAAATCAGTTGGGTTGAAAAAGACCTCTAGATCAAAAAGGTCTTAAATCAAAATTATTGAAAGCCCAGTCCTGGCTTAAAGTGTGAAAGGATTTCAGATTTGTGGAGATTTTTGCACTTCTGAAAATGTGATTTCAGTGGAACTATTCACACTCAATAACTTCCCACCAGAGTGAAAAGGGAACAGGGTTAGAGAAAAAAAAACCCAACAAACAAAAAAACAGAATTAGCATCTTACTATCTGACATTTTCTGCATTAGCAGCTCTGGGAGTGGAAAGGTTTGGCCCCTGAGTGACTCAGAATTAATAGAGCGAGAAATCTTCCTGTAAACTCAGTGCTGGTGCCTCTTCTGGGTGGAAAGTTCCTGAATATAAGCATTAAAAATCCACATTGATCCCATTTTTTCCCCTTGCAGGTGTGTTCCTCCTCCCATGGATGTAGAGCCAAGGCTGTTTTTCTAAGGAGCAACCAGGCACTTCCAAGATTTCAGCCTCATTGAGATTTTCTAGTGGGAAGAGACAAGACTGGATTGGAAAAAGGGAAAAAGAAAAGCTATTTATGCCTGCTAAATCCCCACAAAGGATTTGCTGTGTCACAGAGCTCATGGGGATAAAAATCTGCTTGGAGATTACAAGCTGGTAGTAAGTGTGGAGTAAATATTCAGGTTGGTAGTAGGGGTGGCTTGGAGCAGTTCAAACCCCCACAGTTCAGAGAAATGCAGGTTTTTGGAACAAGTTTCCATTTAAAGTTAGGCTAAATCATTTGAAGTGAGATTTTAAAGCAGTTTAATTGCATCCTAGCAGGGAGTTTGAGATGTTGATTATCCAAACACTCCCTGCCTCTGTCTGTGCTGAAGGGAAACAAAAAAGAAAAGAAAGACTGGAAGAGCTGGAGGCATCACAAATCCAGAGGAGATTCATGGCACATGAACTCACAGAGAGGAAAAAAGGGTTCCAAAATTAGCAGAGCTTTAAATTAACAAAGAGTCTCCCAACAGGCAAATTCCCAAATAGAATATCAAGGGAGTTATTGGGACCTGGGACAGAGCATCCAGAAATGAGAATAACCCCATCACCAGGGCTGTGGTGCAGCAATACAGAAAAGCAAGTTATTAAATCAGCCCAGCTCTAGAAGTGGTCATTGGGCAGGGCCATTGCCTCAATTTTTTAAAATTCCTTAATTTGGGGTCTGTGCTGCTGCTCCACTGCCTAAGCCCAGTGTGCAGGTCTCCCTGTGTCTTGGAAAAAAATTAAAAAGAAAACCCTAAAATAAACATTGTCCAGTGTGAGAAAACCATCCCCTCCTTTAATCCTCTCATAAATCAGGAATATTTTATCAGATAATTAAATATAAGAATTAAACACTTCCAAACTTTGGCTCATTTCATTTTATCCTGATAATTTTACACATCTTATAACCTCAACTGCAACTCCAGAGCTAAATATTACTCAAAAGGCCAAAATTCCCACGTAGAGTTTGATGTCATTACAAGGAGGCTTCCAGGAGAAAAATGGTGCTTTTAATGAGGAAAGGCTGTTTGAAAAAATCCCATATTTTCAGGAAACCACCCTGAGGTAGAGGAACATCACATCATTCCTTCTGGGAGCGGGTGGGAGGATGGAAGCAGAGCCTGCAGGACGTGACTCAGATGCAGCCTGGGGTCTCTGCACAGCATTTGGGAAACCACCAAGGTGGATCTCAATTTTAAAAACGCTGTACAAATGAGGTGTGAACCTCTCCCACTCCCTCAAGCGCTGCCAACAGCCAGAGATTTGCGGATTTGCATCTCCGGATGGGATGCAGGAACCAAAATCTCCTTTTGGAAGTGCTAAATAGCTTTTCTCCACGGCCATTTAGGCAGACTCAGTGGAACTGGGGCTGTTAATCTGTTAATTTTTGGCCGCGCTTTGCTCTCAGGGTTGGGCGTGCATGAAGGAAACGCCCTTGCAGTGACACCAGGTTTGTTCTTCTCCAGCGCTCAGGGAATTGCAGCATTTAACAGCGATGTTACCTCAAATCCTGGAGTTGTTCCCGTTGAAACGGGCTCTGAGGTGCAGCATTACAGCTGCAGTGTCCCCTCTGTCCCTACCCCGGTGTCCCCCTGTCCCACCCCGGTGTCCCCCTGTCCCCACCCCGGTGTCCCCCTGTCCCTACCCCGGTGTCCCCCTGTCCCACCCCGGTGTCCCAGCACGTACCAGGCTGCCGGGTCGTACTCAGCCCACACCCGGACAAACTCGTCCAGGTGGTGCGGCCCGAGGATGGAGGAGTCCCGGGTCAGGTACTCGAAGTTGTCCATGATCACAGCCACGAACAGGTTCAGCATCTGCGGGGAGGGAGAGGGGAAAGGAAGGGAAAGGAGAAGGGAGAGAGAACAGAAAAGAAAAGGGAGAACGAAGAGAGAGGGGAGAAAAAGGGAAAGGAGAAGGGAAAGGAGAACAAAGAAGGGAAAGGAGAACGGAGAAGGGAAGGGAGAAAGGAGAAGAGAGAAGGGAGAAAGAAGGGAAAGGAGAAGGGGGAAGGGAAAAAAGGGAAAGGGGAAAGGAGAAGGAAAATGGGAAGGGAAGGGAAATGGGGAGGGAAGGGAAATGGGGAGGGAAGAAGAAGGGAAGGTAAACAGGAAGGGGAATGGGAAGGGAATTTTAAAAATTAAAACCTGGAAGGGAAGCATGCATGATTCCCATAACTGGATGTTTCTACAAGGATCAGCCTCATCCCAAGGAGATACTCCAGGAACAGAGCCCTGGATCCCTGGGAATGCCACTGCTGCCTCCTCCTCTCCTGCCCATTTTTCCACGTCCCATCACTGGTGCTGCATCCAGCATAATCCAGCCCGGATCCCAGCTGGATCAGCCCCTTCCCTTCTCCGTCTCCAGCACAGCCCACACAGGGGCTGCAGCCACTGCTCCTCCAGTCAGGAGATGGGAACTCTTCCAGCACGTCCAGGTCAAGGCACATCAACACCAGAACAGCTGGAGGAAATCCCATTCTCCAGCCTGAATGTGCTATTTTAGACTCATAACAATTCCAGCCTCCAAAGGTCCCCAGAAAGGTGAGGGGCAGGACACACAAAAAGTGCCTGACCCTAAAGCCACCAACAAGAGCCTGTAAATACCTCTGGCACATTAAATTCTCCTTTTATAAAGAACAGGAAAAATCACTTTTCCCATGGAGAATTTCCATGGGAAAAGATCAATGTGCAGACTGGAGAGTAGGAGGACAGCTGGGAATGGATGCTGGATAATGCCCCAGGATCTCAAACTTTCAATTTCTATTTTTTTAAATATACATTTCAATTTATATTTTTCTCCCTCCTGTATATTCTTAACTTCCATTTGATATTTCTCAACCTAAATTTCAATTTATATTTTTTCTCCAGAAAATGACAGGATGAAAATTCTGTCAAGCTGCAGATCCACAAAGAGCCAGAAACACCATTTAATCCCAAATATATGATCCAAACCCCTTCAACCTATGGGGTGATGTTGAACAAACCATAAAAATGTGCCCTCCCAGCAAGGCTGGGGCTCTGCAAAGCTTTAATTGCTCATGGGGAAGCAATGAAGTGCTGAATATATTTTTTAAAATCAGTTAAAGCCCTGTCCTGTAGCAGTTCAGCTGCTTGGCTTTGCTGGTTTTGGGTTTTTGCTCCTTCAATGGCTTTCCCCTCTCCTGGTCCCATTTCCCAGGATTTTCTGGGAGTGCTGACTCAGAGACAAACCTCACACAGAGCTGGATTTGCACAGAGCTGCTCCAGCCTCCAAATCTGCTGCCACATCTTGAGTGGGACAACTGAGAAACCCAGGGAGGGGACTCTGGGGAGGATGTGCTGGTTGTTCTTGTTTTGTTTCTTTTTGGGGTTTTTGGAGGCTTTTTTTTGTTGTTGTTGTCTTTTGTTGTTGTTTGTTTGGGTTTTTTGTTGTTTGTTTTTTGGTTTGGGGTTTTTGTTTTTTGGTGGTTTTTTTTTTTTAATAAGCTTCAGAAACATTAATACACTTGAAAATAACCATGAGAATGGCTGATGTTGGGTTAAAGATTTGTACAAGGGAAAAATCTGGGTTTAAAGCCCAGAATGTTGAAGGAATCAGCAAATGGAGCATTAACTCTGGATAAGCTTTCAGGGCTGCAAGTTTTTTAATACATGCACGACAAATAATCCACGAGCAGTCAAAGGAACAACAGCAGCCACACAAAGGGTCTCAGCAGGGGGACACTGAAGTTGGTGTGTCCCTATCCAGCTCCAAACTGCCACATGGAGCTCCTTCTCCTGCTGCAGGGGTTCTGGGGACAGCAGGGATGGGCTGCACAGAGCATCAAATGTGGGATTTTACAGCAAACCCCTGGAACTGAGCGAAGGCTCCGTGCGCTGCTTTGGAACATCACAGAGCTCTCAGCTCCTCCTGCCTGAGCTTTAATTGGGTCCCTGTCATTGCTTTTCCAGTGCTCTGTCCCTGCAAGGCTGGGAAGTGACCCAAGGAGCAGGGAGGTGCTTATGAACGCTCAGGAAGGAACTGGCACTGATGCCTTAGGATTTTAGCTTTGCTATTTTCCATATATCTGTAATCCTGCAGTTCTTTAGTGCATAACTCCAAACTCCACACACAGTGTGAGCTGCTGCTTTCCCATTTTGGGCAGACACAACAACTCCCCTCCAGGCCTGGCAATCAAGGACACCTCACTGCCTCAGGCCCTGAGAGATGGAAACAAAAGTGAGTTTGGGGAAGCAAACTTGGGGTAAATTATTTCATTACCTGAAGCTGGAATTAGCAGATGAACCCCCAATATGCAAATGTCCCAAACTGATAAAAGTGTGAAAACCCGTGACCCATCATCCATTTTTGGGTGTAGCCCCTGGGGGGCTTTGTCTGCCCAAAATGTACCTGAAGGCCCTTCAATAAATATACCTGCTTTTTATTTCCTTATTTTTGTCTGACCTCTGTTTTTATGTAGTCCCAAAAGGCATCAGCACCTCATAAAGCTCAGCCCCTAAAAAGGCCACAGGCACAAAGCAAGCCCAGCACCTCTGAATGTTTTCATGTCTAAAGCTTTCCTGGCAGAAGAAAAAAAGTGATTATTGCATTTGTTTGGCAAACAAATGATGATCCTTGGGGGTAATTTCCATTTCAGCAGATCCTGGGATTCTGTGAAATGAGTGTGATGCTCCCAGGAAATGCTGCTGAACTCGGACATTGTCCCCCTGCCCTCCCCACTGCCCTTCTTCAAAGGAATGGTATAAATGTCCTAGGGTGACGTTCTGATGTTTGTATGGCCAATCGTCTGTTCTGTTATGCTGGATATTATGCTCTGTACCTTCAAGACCGGCTCTGAAAAACGAAGTTTGTTTTGTTATCGGCCTGCTCACTCCCACATGGACGGCGAGACACAGACTGTACATAGGGCTGCTTTTGGGTTTTTTTTTTTTTGCTCTCTTTCGCTTTTTGCCCTTGCTTTGCTCTTGCTCCTGCCTTTCTCTCTTGCTTTTGCTTGCTAGCTAGTTTAGCTAGGCAGTCAGAATTTTTTCCTGGACTGTTTTTTTTTTTTTTGTTTTGTTTTGTTTTGTTGTGTTGTGGCTTTTTGTTTTTTTTTCCTTTTCCTTAAAACCATACAAACTTTAAGTGGACTGGGCCCTGGAAAACACTGAGAGCCTGCACTTTGTGTCCTGCCCTGCAGCAGCCATTGCCAGCGCCGGAGAGGCCGATAACAGAGCGAGCACTCCCCAGAGAGACTGACTGAATTTGAGATCTCTTCAGAGCAGTGAAAGAGTTTTGTCATCCAGCATTGTTCATTTTGTGTGTTGGGGGTGTGTTGCCTGTTAAATAAACAGGTTCTTTCCACTTCTCTCTCTCTGAGGAATCTTTTCCCGAACCGGTTGGGGGGAGGGGCTGTGTGGGTTGGCTTTTCTGAAGGGGCCCCTTTGGGGGTTTTCTCCCAAATTTGCCCTAAACTAGGACAATAAATCAAGACAAACCCGATTAATGCTTAATTCCACGTATTAGACCACCTGTGAGAAAAAAGATAAACCCTTACCCTTTAAAGACTAAATTACCTCTTTGGGGATTTAATCAGCAGGATGATAAATGGGGTTTAGCAAAGCTGGCTTGGTGGTGTCTAAATTATAATTAGGGATGAGGAGGAGGCACGGGGTGGGGAGGGAAGGGTTTAGGGGATCCACACCAGCACCCCCACTTTGGGGGGTCAGGGCTGACTTACCAGGAAGGAGCAGAGGAAAATGAATGACACAAAGTAGAAATAGGCAAAATCACTGCCACATTCCTTTTTGGTGAGGCCGGAGAGGGGGTCACAGGCTCTGTTGCTCAAGCAGGACAACATGATCTCATGCCAGGCTTCCCCTGTAGCGCTCCTGCAACACCAGAGCAGAGGCTGAGTTTATCCACCCCTCCCCATGACAGCCACCCTGCAATAATACTGTACCAAATTAACTGAATTAATGAGGTGGAAGGTTGTGTCCGGGAGCAGAGATTGTATTTGCACTGGGAGTTGGAACTACTTGTGAAAAAGAAAGGAGAAAGAAGCTTTCCCTCTGTTACAGGGGGGTAAAAGAAACCAGACAGGCTCATGTAGGCTAAAAGCTTTATTGCTTCTGTGGAGAATAAAACCAGATTGATTTAAACAGTACAAATCTGAGTAAAAAGAGTTTAGATTGTTGTCTTTTGAACCTAGTTCTGACTCTAAAGCCAATGCAGAGGATGGGAAATGAACCCAGGCTTTTCCACTGAAATCTCTTTTTTCCTTTATCAGGCACATACATTCCAGCATGGGCTGGTTGGATTTGGGTCTCTTTGTCATCACAGTCTCCTGGGTGTTCTTCACCCATTCCCCCCTCCCTCTCTAACTTCTACTATTGAGAGAAAAGAGCCAATAGGAAAAACTTCAGAGTCTCAGAGAGTTTGTCCTCAAAATAAAGCAGTCCCTGTGAAGTGCACCCTTGGTTTGGAATTTAGAGATTCTCCACATGCACTTACTCTGAATTCCTGCTTCCCTCAGTGTTCATTTGCCTTGTATTCCCACAGCCAGCACATAAACTTTGGGAAAACTCAGTGTTCCATCTGACCTGGAATAACTTCCAGGCTACTCTGAATTACAGCAGATTCCCTCACTGGTGCCTGGGTGCTAAAGGCCATTCCCTTTGTGGGGAATTGTGCAGAAATCAACTCTCATCCCAATCCTGCTGCCTCTGCTCCTCACTCCCACTGCTGTGGGGCTGGTAAAGGACCATGAGGCTGAATAATAACCCAGTTTTATTAAAATTCAGAGTTCTGAGCCCAGTGATTATTCTAAGCTAGAGAGGGCTAATTCCATTTCTTCTGGCTCCACAGAAACTCCCAGGCAAGGCCTCCAGTACCAAGCACTACAGAATACTTGGAGATGAGCCTTGGCAGGGCTGGAAGGGACTGGTGTTTACTGGGGGGTCTCCACAGCTGGATGAGGAACATCTCCCCCATACTGTCCCAAGCTGGAGCAGGGCCTGTTTTCCCAGGTCTTAAAATGAAAATCTGTTACTTAATGGATTGATTTTTCACTTGAAAATGCTTCATTTCCAGGCAGGGTAAACCCAGAGGGAAACACTTGATTTCTGAAGCAGAGGTGGGGTTGGTGTAGTAGCTGTTGACTTCTGGTTATGCAAAAATGGCCAATTAAAGCAATTCTCACTTAGAAAAAAAAAGAAAAATTAACCAAATTTCAGGACAGGAAACACATCAATCAGTTAAACCAGCGGGGTTCTGGGCTATATTCAGCTTCTGCCTGAGTTTTCATGGGGTGTCACAGCTCTAGGTGACACTTTGTGGAGGGGTTGAGTCTGATCTGCAGAGGAGTAGGAAGCAGGAATGGATAATTTACACAAATTTTAAAGGATGTCCAAGTCTGAGCAGCTCAACGGGCACCTGCACAAAGATGTTTTTACTGTTCACACACAAACCAGAGAGTGTTTTATCCTCTCCTTACCTGAACAGGAGCATCAAGGCTTGGAGGAAGGTCCGGAAGTTGTTGTGCCGATTAATGGAGGTTTCATCATCTAAGGCAATGTTCCCAAATACCTGCCAGGGAAAACAGGAGGGATTCAGCCAGGCACATCAAGTGGAGTTGGAAAATAAGGCAGGGAAAGAATTTGTCCTCATTTAGAGGCTCTCAAAAGCTGGAATAATTTCTGTGCTGAAAAGGGAGATAAAAATGTGTTGTGGAGATCAAACACAAGATTAATGTGCTTTGTATTCACACAGGTCCTTTCCAGCAGTTCAGCTCCATCCCAGGCCAAGAAAAGTTTATTTCTTCTCAGAAAGGTGCAGTGCCTGGGCTGCTCCCTCCTCTCAGCCTCTTGATGTGTCCATAGCCAGGGGAAGGGATGTCTTTTCCTCGGGGATTCATGGATGTCCAGTGCTGAAATGTGATCCAGGCTCATGCCCACAGCTGGTTTGTCCAGCTCACTGGGGACACTTCAACATAAAAGCTGACAATTAAAGTAGAAAAAGAGGCCTTTTTTTCATTTCTATTTTACCTGACACCAGACAAAAAGAGCTTTTGCCTCATCCCAAATCACTGCTGCTCCTGCTGTGGAGGCAACAACCATCTGTACCCTGAACAAACCCAGGCTGCTTACATCCAGAATGAAAGAACTGAATATTTTACCTGCATGCCAATAATGGCATAGATGAAGAAGAGCATTGCAATGAGGAGACACACATAAGGCAAGGCCTGTGGGAAAGGAAAAAGTGGGATTAATGACAGCAAATGGAAACATTGAGTTCCCTGGCAGGACTGAGTTTTGTGGCATTTGTCCTTGTCTTATGTTGGAAATGGGGGTGTGTATTCTATTGCCATCTGTCAGAGGTGGGGCAGTTCTCCTCTGTTCATTGGGCAGTTTTCTTTATCTCTCCCACAACCAATCCTCCCTCCAGGAGATCTCTTCTGTCCATGGCCAGTGAGTGTCCCTGCATGGCTGAGAAAATTCCATCATCCCATGGGGAGATGCTCTGCCCAGGGGGAGGAGCCAAGCATTCCTACCTGGATCCAATCTGGGCCTGGGAACAGCACAGCAGCCTTTGCCCACTGCATTCCCAGAGGAGCAGCTTTCTTCTGCACTGCATTCCCAGAGGAGACCAGGCCCAGCTACAGCACCCCTGGAGCTTCAGAGGAAAACTCCCCCCTTCTGCAGGATCCCTGCTCCACCAGAGCCACCCCTGGCACTGCAGGAGGAGCAGCCACCATGGAATGGGACTGTGCAACACCCTGACCCACAGGGCTCAGCTCCTCTTCTGACTCTGGCTGTGGTTTTTTTTGTGTTTGTTTGTATTCTTGCATTTGTATTTTTAATTTTCCTAGTAAAGAGCTGTTATTCCTATTTCCATCTCTTTGCCTGAGCCTTTTCATTTCAAAGTTATAACAATTCAGAGGGAGGAGGGTTTGCATTTTCCATTTCTAGGGAGGCTCCTGCTTTCCTTAACAAACGCCCGTCTTTCCAAACCAAGACAGTCCTTCAGGTGTAGGAACTGGGAAGAGGATATGAAGAATTCTGGCAGCCCTCAGGAGATAACCCCCTGGAGCCAGGCATTCATTATCACACGACAGTCAGGGCTTTCCAAGGGCTCTCTCTGTATCCTTGGAAGCAACAAGCAGGGAAAAGACAATCTGAGGCTCGGCAGCAAACACTGGAGCTACCAGCAGGCACTGGCACTTTGTGTGCATAATTGTATGAACATTAATTGTTAATGATCTTGCTGTAAATTCAGTCTGAGAAAAAAAATAAATATCCATTCCCGAAATAAGATCCTGCTCTGAAACAGGCCCAGTTTGGGATCCCAGGAGAACAAAAAGATTCTGAGTTTTTGTAACAAATCAGTGAAGGCTGCAATGTAATTATGACACGCAGTCTGAGAGTGACAGCTATTTTCCATTTGGGCTAAATGAATGGGTAATTAATGCCTCTTAATTAGTAATAGCTAAAATGGAGAAGACTTGCCCTCAGGCCACCCCCTCTGGTGCCTGGGGCAGGAGTTTTGCAGGCCAAGGGAGTAGGAATTGTAGAATAATTAAATATCCTGAGGTGGAAAAGACACTCAAAGATCACAGTGCCACTCCTGGCCCTGCCCAGACCCCCCAGCAATCCCACCCTGGGCATCCCTGGCAGCGCTGTCCAAAGGCTCCTGGAGCTCTGGCAGCCTCGGGGCCGTGCCCATTCCCTGGGGAGCCTGGGCAGTGCCCAGCACCCTCTGGGGGAAGAACCTTTCCCTGCTCTCCAGCCTGAGCTGCCCTGGCCCAGCTCCAGCCGTTCCCTGGCTCCTGTCCCTGTCCTAGAGCAGAGATCGGAGCTGCCCCTCGGGAGGAGCTGCAGCCCCCGGGGAGCTCTGCCCTCACTCTGCTCCAGCTGGACAATCCCAGAGCCCTCAGCTGCTCCTCACGGGCCCCTCCAGACCCTTCCCCATGCCTCTGCCCCTCCTTTGGACACTCTCTCACAGCTTTTTCTTACTGAGGTGCCCAAAACTCCTCAGCACTGCAGGTGAGGCTGCCCCAGCCCAGAGCAGAGCAGGACAATCCCATCCCTGGCCTGGCCAGCATCCCTAGGCCTGAGGCACCCCTGGGACAAAATCTGGAGGAAACCTGGGGAAAAAGGACTAATGGACACCTCTGCTGGACATGTCTGCATGAGGGACATGGCCTGAGAGTTCAGGACACAGACAGACAAACAGCTACTCATGAAGCCCAGGAATGTCCTGGCTCCACTTCAGGGCCACACTCTGGACACAGGCTTTGGGAAGGGTCAGGATTGTGCTGGAAAAGGCTGAGCCCCTTCTCCCAAAATCCATCCACTCTCTCCTGACTGGGAACACAGAATTCACAGAATTCTGGGTTGGAAGAGACCTTCAAGATCATTGAGTCCAACCCAGCCCCAACACCTCAACTCAACCCTGGCACCCAGTGCCACATCCAGGCTTTGTTAAACACATCCAGGGATGGTGACTCCACCACCTCCCCGGGCAGGCCATTCCAGAACTTTAACACTCTTTCTGTGAAAGATGTTTTCCTAATATCCAACCTCAATTTCCCTTGGTGCAGCTTGAGACTGTGTCCTCTGGTTCTGTCAGTGCTGCCTGCATCTCACAGGAGCAGACCCCTACAGAGGGACTGGGGATCTGCACCCACAGCTCCCAGCCCATGAATACTGGTTTGTCAGGGCCCAGTATCACTGCCACAAATCCTGGTTGCACATTCTGTGTTCTCCTCCCTGCACTGCAGAACCTGAGCAAGCCCTAGGACCAGAGTTACAGCATCAAACAATGAAAAATGGGCTGCAAACCAGCTGAGAGCTGTAAAAATAACCAGCTTTGGGGCATGTGGGCTTTTGTTTAGATCTAGAAAACAGCTAATTCAATGTGCTGAGGATTGGTGGGAGGAAGTGCAGAGGTTAAAGGAAACCAGGCAAAGCAACTGCCTCAACTTCACAACAAAACCTCATTCAAAACCTTATTTCAGTCCTCCATGTCATCAAACCCAGGCCTGTGGCTCTACAGCTTCACAGTTTGTGTTACCAAAGCTCAAGGGGCTGGGTTTCACCTCTGCCAGATCCCACCACACCCAAATCCTGGGCAAGGTAGTTAAATCTTACACTCACTGCAGGTGAAGAACAAGGCACACATCAGTCAGGCCACCACTACTTTATGCAAATTCCTGAGCATCCAGACTTTGCCAGAGGGATTTTGGGGTAGTTTCAAGGGCAGCCTGAGTGCTGAGCACTAGCTGGAGTCTTCATGAGCAAGCAGCCCTTCAGCCTCATCCTCCAAAATGCAGCATTCACGGGATGGTCAGTGCTAACCTTTTCTCTTTTCTGTAGAAAATTAATATTCCTGGGGCTGGGCAGTGCTCACCAGCTCATTTTTAGCAGAAATAATATTCCTAGGAATGGTCAGTGTGAAGCAGTTCACTTTTAGCAGAACTAATATCCCTTGTTATCCTAACCAGTTGAATTAATAATTAATATTCTTGGTGCTAACCAGTTTGATTTTCTGCAGAATAAATATTCCTGTGGCTGGGCAGTGCTCACCAATCCTCTTTTCTGAAGAATTCCTGAATTCTGAGTTCCTGTAATCTCTCTGTAGAGGTGCAAAGAGGCCGTTCCAAGACCAGGGAAGCTCTTGGATCCTCACTGGAAGATGCTCCACATGCGCCAAGCATGACCCTCTCCCCAAATCTCTCCCCACATTGCCAAGGCTCACCTTGAAGGACTGCACGAATGTCCAGAGCAGGATGCGGATGGTGTAGCCCTGGCGGAGGAGCTTGATGAGCCTGGCTGCCCTGAAGAGCCGCAGGAAGCTGAGGTTGATGAAGTTGTCCTGCGGAAAGTAAAAGTTTTGTGTCCTTCAGAAACGACCGCGATCCGAAACCACAGCCCGCAAAAAAGAAATTAAAATTACCAGCTTCACGATCTAAGCAGCAAATCGGCCACCAGAAAACCTTCCAAAAGAAACATTCGTCAGTGCAGATCACTCCACATGCAGCAAGAATGAGAAAACCCCTCTCCACAAGAGCCCTCCCCTCTGCTACTGGGTCAATGAGAGAAAAGGAAAAGGCCCTGTCACACTGTCCTTGGAGGGCTGATTTGCTTAGAGCAAGGCAGATTTTATCCCCCTCAAGACTCAGGGAGAGGGGGATGGTGCCGGATTTTCATTTTGAAAAGGAATGAGGTTGGTTGAAAGTTTTGGTCAGCTCCGTTTCGACAGGAAATTGGACATAAGCCAAGACTGGCAAGGGACAAAGAAAGGCATTGTCCAGTGAAGATTCAAACATCCTTGGAAGAATGAGGATGTTTTCCAACCTGGAGGTTTTAAATGTTAGTACAGCATGTAACTGGACAGGTTTGCCAAGGAGAAACGGCACCAGAAGATTGGAAGATGGATCAAGGGCAGCGAGTCAATTGGGGAGGTGGAGCTTTCACCAGCAGGAAGATGCCTTAGGAACCTGCTGGTTTTCCAAATTCTTGTTAAATGTGTCTGCACAAGTGAATCAAAGAACTGCTGGAGGCAGGTTCTGATTTTCATTTGTTTTCTAGGATTTTCCCCACCCCTCACCCCATTTTTTTTTTCTTTCCTTCGGGGAAAAGAGGATTCTTGCCCCAATGAGCTAATCTAGAGAGGGTTCTTTCCAAAACAAAACATGCAAAAGCCAGATCCCTCTTGCCCTCCTATTTTAAGGAGATGAAAAAATGTTTCCCCTTTCCATAATTCACTTTTTTGTGGATCTCTGATCACAGCCACTTTGACTGAGTGAGCTAAAGAGAAAACATCCCACTTTAAACTGTTGAGCAGTGAAGCAGCAAATATAATCATAAGGAGCTCTGCTTGGTAAAGATGAGCAAAAATTGTATTTCCCTTGGATTATTGTTTTACCAGAAGTCACATTGGACTGACCCACATTTCTTGCTCATTTGGCTACAGAGCTCATGCTGAAATTGGGGGGCTTGTTGGATCTATGGATTCTTTCAATGCCAGCTCAGTTTTTGGGGCCATTAGCATTGCATTCCACCAATCCCATCAAAGAGTTTCAGAACTCAGTCTCAGGCATGCACTTGGTTTCTCTCAGGTTAAAAACACAAGCAGCTCAGAGTTAGGCACAGACCAAAAATCAGACTCAATCTTCAAATTAAGAGAAAAGAGAAAAGCACAGGAATGTTCAATGAAGGAGCAGACAACACTGAGCTCATTCAAGCCAGCAACAGAAGCCATCTCTGGCAGGCAAAGCAGAGCGAGGATTCCCCTGGGTTGGGCAGTAGAACAGCCACTGAAAATGTCCAGTTTGTCTCAGCATCAGCTCCAAGTTTGTTTTCACAGCGCTTACCTTCCCTTCACAACAGTCCAGCTGCACTCACCTGAGCAGGGCAGGGCTGGGGAAGGGCCCTGGGGCAGAGCTGGAGCCCAGCTGGGTAATGGGGACCATCACTAATGGGGTTCTTCTTCCCACTGTGAGCCAGTCCCAGGGCAGAGGTTTAACCATGAGCCCTTCTAATCAGGAAAATCTCCCCACCAGTGGGAACTGGATCAGCCCTCATGTGTAATACTGGCAGCACTTAGGCCTGAAAGTCTGATTTTAACTTCAGAGCAATGCTCAAGGCAGATCTTTCCTGAGCACAATCCTTAGGCTCCAAGGAGGAGCAGGGGCACAAGATTCATCTCTGTGGAATCTTGTGGGATCTCCCTCTTCCCACATAACTGCCACCCAGCAGCAGGAATGTTGTCCTGCTCAGGCTTTGTTAAAACCTCATTATCACAGCTGACAGGATGAGGGCCTTGGGTTGGGCTCCCTGCAGGCTGAGCTACCCCAGTGCTACCCATGGAAAAGGGATATAAATGGGAAAACGGTTCAAAACACAGTTATGTCTGCGATCCCTCATTCCCTGGGATTTAGATGGACAAACAGTCCATAGATTCCCTCTCCCCCTACATTCCCTGTTTGACTCTGGCATTGCCACTTCCTAAAGAGCAGTGAAAGCCTTGGCTCCATGTGGAATCACTCCCAACCCAGGAAAATCCCCCACCACCAACACCCTGGGACTGCTGGAGGGACCATTCTCAGCCCTGCCTGGAGAGAGGCCAATTCCCCACGCTGGTGCTGGCTGCAAGGGC
The DNA here is from genome assembly GCA_013400575.1 of Peucedramus taeniatus. Lineage (NCBI taxonomy): Eukaryota > Metazoa > Chordata > Aves > Passeriformes > Fringillidae > Peucedramus > Peucedramus taeniatus. The sequence goes on from WBNO01011426.1 coordinate 45,256, forward strand.
TCCACGAGTGTGGCACCCTCAGCACCCCACAGAGAAAACCCGTCCTCCCACACCTCAACTCTCCAAGCAGGAATTGGGATGGCATGCAGCCAAAGGGGAAACTCCACATTGCTGTATTTCTCAGGTAAAACAGTTTTTGGCATCAATTCTCCTCCCACTGAGCCACTCTGTGCCATGCACACATCTGGTATCTGGGTTATCAAACTCATCCTTTCCAGGTTTAGCTTTTTTTTTTTTTCTTTCCTGTTGCACAGATGCTCATGGTGCTCACAACAGGCACCAGAGCTTTAGAATTTTATCATCCATCTCAGGAATAACAAATTATGTTTGGAAAATCACTTCCCCCTGGCCTGTCACTTTTTTCCTGAAAAAGGAAGGGCTAATACTGAAGGGAGCCTGGGGGTCTGGGCATGGCCAGGCACTGCCACCACTTCCCACAGCAGGAGATGGGAGATGCATCCCTGAAGAAAACTTGGAAGAGTGGGGAAACAGGGAGAATAAATACCATTCATAAGGAGCTGCCCTTGACGGCTGTCCCACCATGAAGACTGCTCTGTTACCCTTTCTTAGGTTGTTTTCACAGAATCCCCTCATGTTTTGGGCTGGAAAGGACGTTAAAGCCCATCCAGTCCCACCCCTGCCATGGGCAGGGACACCTCCCACTGTCCCAGGCTACTCCCAGCCCTGTCCAGCCTGGCCTGGGACACTTCCAGGGATCCAGGGGCAGCCACAGCTGCTCTGGGCACCCTGTGCCAGGGCCTGCCCACCCTCACAGGCAACAATTCCTAATTCCCAATATCCCATCCATCCCTGCCCTCTGGCAGTGGGAAGCCATTCCCTGTGTCCTGTCCCTCCATCCCTTGTCCCCAGTCCCTCTCCAGCTCTCCTGGAGCCCCTTCAGGCCCTGGCAGGGGCTCTGAGCTCTCCCTGGAGCCTTCTCCTCTCCAGGTGAGCACCCCCAGCTCTCCCAGCCTGGCTCAGAGCAGAGGGGCTCCTGCCCTTGGAGCACCTTAATGGTGTCCTCTGGACTCCAGGATCTCCATATCCTGCTTCTTTTGGAGACTCCAGAGTTATCCATCCTGAAAAGCAGGAAAGCCATGAAGAGCAGGGCACAGGCACTGCCAGGATCTGTTCCCCAGTGCCCTCAGCAGCAGAGTGATTTCCTGCCCCGCACAGTAGCTGCTCCCTCTGTCCACAGGGACACAGAAGGAGCTGCCGGAAGAGGTGCTGACCAAGCCAAGAAGGGGATCACTCAGGAAGCTTTAGGTCTTCTGGCATCAACAAGAATCACCTTATTAATTCATTAATTAAGGAATTACTGATAAGGAAATGGCTGACTTCCATGGTATTGCCAGCACTGAAGTTTTCCTGAATCTTGCACAGGGTCTTGGCTTCATCTGGAACTTGGGGAATCTACTGCTGATTTTAAAAGGATGAAGATTTTTGCTACCTTCATCTGTGTCTCGAGGACTCTGCCTTTGGAGGGACTTCCTGTCAGTCCTTCCATCCTGAGTCAGGAATTTGGAAAAAATTGTTTTCTGTGTGATGCCCAGAACTCTCATCATTCCCTGCTTGACAGAATCACAGAATATCCTGAGCTGGAAGGGACCCACAGGGATCATCCAGCTCAGCTCCTGGCCCTGCCCAGACCCTCCACCAATCCCACCCTGGGCATCCCTGGCAGTGCTGTCCAAAGGCTCCTGGAGCTCTGGCAGCCTCGGGGCCGTGCCCATTCCCTGGGGAGCCTGGGCAGTGCCAGCACCCTCTGGGGGAAGAACCTTTCCCTGCTCTCCAGCCTGAGCTGCCCTGGCCCAGCTCCAGCCGTTCCCTGGCTCCTGTTCCTGTCCTAGAGCAGAGATCAGGAGGAGCTGCAGCCCCCGGGGAGCTCTGCCCTTGGCTCCTCCTCTCCAGGATTCCTCTCAGCTTTGCTGCTCCTGTTGTGTCACTGCAGCAGCTCCAGAGGACAACGTGCTGCTCCAAAGACCTCACCTGGATGCCGGACCTGTCTCTATGGAATAACAACCCCAATCCTAACAAAGTGCAGGATCACTTGCACTTGAAGATCTTTTCCATCTTTAACCAGTAACAGGGACAGCAGCCAAAATTTAGCAAACTGATTTTTCCCCAATATATTTTTATGTTCACAGCTAATGCCAGAGCTCTTTTCTGTGCTGCTTGGGCCAGGTGTGCAGCAGACAAAGTCTCCAAATTTATCCTGACTGCTCCCACACATCTGGAAGGGATCCAGCACCATGGAGGATTTCCTTCTTGGCTTGCACTGGGCAATCTGTGAACTTACAGACTGTCTTTCTCTCTGCTGCATCCCAGCAGAAAATCCCCGCCAGGGTCCTCCATGAACATCCATGGAGCTTCTGTGCAGCCTGGAAATAAAAATTCACCCTGATTTCTTTCTTGACAGCAACTGTGCAACAGGAAACGTGGATGTTCACAGGTCCAAGAGCTGGTGTCAGGTGGCTGAGCAAGGATTTTTGAGAAACTTTTGGTCTCATTTGTCTTATCAACCATAGCCAAGATATTTAAGAATCGAAATATATATATATATATATATATATATATATATCTGATTGCTTTTTTCTTTATGGATTCTCTTTTGTTTAATTGGTGATTTTCAAAGATAAAGGTCAATATTTCCAAAGGCATTTTTTGGAATAAATCTGCACTTTGGCACTGAATTCCCAGTGGGATCTGGTTCCTGGTACTTTTCAGCTCTGGTCATAACATGATTTATTCATTTTACTTGGGGTTTTGGGTTTGCATCCAGTGACTGTGTCCACCGTGGTGGCAAAATGGGTTCTTCTTTGGGTTGATGTCACACAGAATTTTCAAATTTAAGATCCTTCTTTCCCATCATTTTTGATTTGAGGGAAGCAAGTCTGCCATCGCCCCAATAATATTTCTGCCTTACAATACATAGATTAAAACACCTGTAAGGCTGTCAAGTGCTTCCTTCAGCAGAAAGTTCCATCCTCTCATCCTAAAAGAAGCCAAACCCACTTACAGAGAGCTGAATTTGTTACCACCACCTCCAAGCCCCAGCAGGTGCAGAACATCCTTCCCTCACCATGTCCTCCCATTTCCCACGGAAATAAAGCAAGTGGCAGTGTCCCCTTTGGCACAGGGGGTGGCACAGGGAGCAGGGATGGGCTATTGGCAACTGCTCAGGTCACCAATGAGCCCAGGGAGGGAGGTGCAGGGCAGAAGCCACTCTGGGGCACACTGCAGTGAGGCTTTTCCACCAGTGCAATCGGAACTCTCATAAAAAAAAATCAAAAACATATCAAATCAAAGAAAAACGAGAGAAAATCAAAGCAGAGAATTTAAAGAATTGTTTAAATTCAATGAAACCAACCGTGTCCTATATGTGATGTTGTCATGGATGGATATTTGCAAGATTATTTACAAAGTTTTATATTTTTTTTGAGCAGCAGGTGCACAACATACAGACGGAGACATGGTTTTCGCATTGTATGTTGATTGGATGGCGTGATTCAGCAGGTAGATAAGGAAAATAAGGAACAAAAACAGGAAACAAAAGAGAAAATGAGTAATCAGGACAAGCAAAAAGGAAACTCTGAAAAATTTCACTGGAAAAAACCATTGGGCTATCGGGGGAGGTGTTATTTTATGGGAACTCCAGAAATAAAAAATGCTTCAAACCAAAACAGATTCGGAGATCCTTGAGGTAACACAGACAGTGCAGTTGTTATTTGCATTTCAGTTTGTAATGCAAATTTGGAGACAATTCACAAACACTTTTTATATTTCCAGGCATAGAAATAGATGTCAGTTTGCTAAACACCCACTCAGCCTCCCAAGGCCAACTGTGTCCACAAGGACACCTTTTCCTTAATCCCACCTTTTTTCCCTCAATTACTGAGGGTAAGAAAACTGACATTCATGCTTTTGCCTGAGGAAATAAAAAAATAGATATTCCACTACAATCACAAAGTAAATTACATGTGACATGACCAGGAAAATTAAAACAAAGCAATTAATCCACACATTTCTTTTCCTTTTGTCTTTACTTCTCAGAGGGTTAAAGGTACCAAACAAGGCTGGTGGAAGCCAAGTCTCTCAAGGTGAGGCCTCCCAGGATTATTTACCTTTGGAGAACACTTCTAGCTGGAAAATACGGAGGAAAATGGTGCTGTGGCAACTATTTATGAGCCTGAGCTCAGTGTCACACCTAGAAAACATCTCCACGGGGACCTGGAGGGTGGTGGAACAGGGACAGCTGCAGCCTGGCAGTCAAGGCCACCTTATGGCTGTCACCTGGACTTCCCAGCTGAGGAAACTCTGTGGCAATGTGTGCCAGGAGGTTTGGAGGGACTAAAGGACTGCTCCAAACTCTGCCCAGTTCAGCAGGGGAGGGTGGAGCTGAGGAAGGCACATGGAGAAAGGGCCATTCCCTGCTGGGGACACAGCTGTGGAAGTGGTGATCCAAGAGCTGCTCTCCTCTCTGCTTATTCCCTGCTCCAGGAGAGTGCCCTGAGGAAGGTGAGGTGGGGTTGGTTCAGCAGGAGCTGAGTGGATGCTCATCCCCAGCCTTTATTTCCTGTTCTGCCCTACTGGAATTCCAAAGGGAAAGAGGCTGGGTAGAGGCCACACCTGGGCTGTGCTCTGTGAATGAGGCACCTCCTGCTCCTCACCTCCATCCCTGCACATTCACATCTCTGCATCAGCTCTTTTGTTCTACATTTTTCTAAAATTGGTTCTATTTTGGAACTATTGTTTCAAAATTGGATCAAACTGGTTCTATTGGTTCATTTTTCTACATTGGTTCTCAACACCAGAAGTATTTAAATCAGGCGAAACTGCAGTTTAACAAAATATCCCAAAAGTGGCCACATGGGGCAGGAACAGAGAGCTGCATCCTTCTGCTGCTTTTCCATCCTCAGGACTGGGAGAATCATAAAATCATGGAATGGTTTGGGTTGAAAAGGATCTTAAAGCTCATCTCCTTCCACCCCCTGCCATGGGCAGATACCTTCCACTGTCCCAGGCTGCTCCAAGCCCTGTCCAACCTGGCTTTGAGGGCAGGAAGGTTTTAGTGGCAGAGGAGAGACTGGTACAAGACCATATCCACCACATTCCACTGGCTGAAGTGGAATGAATTCCATGAGGGGCATCCTGCCAGCTGTCATTACCAATCCTGTTATCAATCCCATTATCAATCCCGTTATAGATCCCCTTATCAATCCTGCTATCAATCCCGCTATCTCTCCTGTTATCAGTCCCGTTATCAATCCTGTTATCAGTCCCATTATCAGTGTGATTTTCAGGGCACCAGTGCCAACACTCAGTGCCAGAACAAAGCAGGGGTGTTCAGGCCTGGCCATCACTGTCCCCTGCAGGCAAACTGAGCTGCTGAGGGCACTGTGCAGGTCCCTTTGATCCCTGTCCGTTGTCCCTGTGTGAGGCTGGCATGGATGGGTGTGGCTTAAGGAAGCGTGTGCTGGTGGTTGTCCCGTGGGGATGAAGTGCTGCTGGAAAGAGATCAGGCAGGAGCTGCATCAAACAAGTGTTGAAAACCAAGTTTAGAAAGAAAAGTGGCAGGGGATGACCCCTGGGCAATCTCTGTTTGAAGGGAAAAGCAGAGAAGGAGATCTGGTGGCTACAGAGAAATCAGGGAATTGTTCAAGTTGGAAAAAGATCTCTGAGATCATCAAGTCCAGCCATTCCCCCAGCACTGTCAAGGCCACCATTAAATGCTGTCCCCAAGTGCCACATCCACACAGCTTTCAAATCCCTCCAGGGATGGGGATTCCAGTACCTGACCATCCCTACCATGAAGCAATTATTCCTAGTATCCACCCTAAGCTTCCTCTGGAGCAACCTGAAGCTGTTTCCCCTTGCCTTGCTGCTTCTTACTTGGGAGAAGAGATCAACCCCCATGTAGGTGCTGCAGAAGGGAGAAAATTTAGAGCAGAGACACAAAGGACCAAGAGCACAGGGCTAGAGTGGTCCTGGGGACATCTGGCTTTTATATGAGAGATGTTTGTGACCAGCTCCATGTTGGACACTGCCAGGGGAATCTGGTGACTTCTTTTAGAAGATCCTCTCTAAGGACTGAATGGATCCAGTTGCTCATAAATCAAAAAAATCTCTTTCCCACCTGAGAGGAGAAGGGAAAGGCACATGGGTCTCTGGGAGCTTAGCCCTGTTGGGGTTTTAGGGGTAATTCCCACGACTCTGCAAAGGTTTTAATGCTGGAAATGTCTCGGAGCCCAACCTGATCCAATTCCCTGGCTGGGCCATCCTGTGGGAGCTGCAGGGAGAGGCCATGTCCCATTAACTGAGCAGGGAAGGACAACACGTGTCTGCTCCTTGCCTGTGAAATAGCTCAAAAAATGAGGATTTTAGCAGCTTGTGGGCTTGGTGTTGAGAAGAAACCTTCCAGAAGGAGAAGACACCAATCTGGGAGCGACCAGAGGCTCCCTTATCCCATGTAAGGGAGCTGCTTACCCCGCTGCTTCCTCCCAGGAAAAGTGGCCAAAGTGGGGCTGGAAGAGCTTCAGTCTGTTTGTGGCTGACTTGCAAATGTTTTCACAAATTTGCAAACCATGGCAAAATTTTGGGTGCCCTTGGCAAGAAAACACACCCCATGGCAGAGGGAATATGGACAAACACCCTCTGCCTTCCCACAGCACTCAGAGAGGGTGAGCTGAATAACTTCAGCCTGGCTGAACTGAAAACAAAATCCAAAGCCTACAACTTAGGATTCACCACCAGATAAATGAACATCATTTGTATGGGGAGGAAAACCTGGGGGATTGTGCGTTATTTTGTACCAAGCAGGTTAAATAAGAATGCATTTTGTTAGAAACAGTCACATGGTCTTCACCACCACCTGTAAAGGAACGTGGGGAGTTCTGAGCATACACAAAACAGATCTACAGGCAAACCTCTGGGACTGAGGAAAAAAAGTTATGGTCAAGTTCAAATTCATCACACTCTGATACATCATCAGCTACAACATGCACTGGGAGAGGAGAGGAGCAATTATACATTGGGTAATATCAGACTGTTAGGGATTGAGACAGACATTGCCTGCCCTTATGGAAAAATCCTTCAGAATTTAATGATGAGTCCATCCGCTTTGTGAGATATACAAGGCTTGTTAGCAGGGAGACAGCAGCCCTTGTAGGACTGGCCAGAAATCCTATGGTAAAGCTGTTTATTCATTGTCCCACAGAGCTTTTGTGACAGGAACATTCCCCCAGTCCAGACTCTTCACCTCTTCCCTTCCCTGTGTCCCTGTCACTTCCCTTCACCCTGACCCTGCCCTGTGTCCCAGACTGGCCAGACATGTGCCCTGCAAAAATCCTCCAACATTAACACAGCAGAATCCCTTTGGTCTTTTCCCTCTCTAAATTCAGCAGGATTTTTCCATGAATAGGCAGAAAAGGCCTGGGGACAGAGCAGTTTGCTGCAGGAGATAGGGAGCTGCTTCCTGGCAGAGTCACGAGCACTGTGCTTCTCATCAGAGCCTTCCCTCTTTGGGGCAGACAGCTGTGCTCAGCTCCATGGAAAAGCAGAGCTCATGGAACAGGGTCAGCCAAGGCCATCATGACTCCCAGAGGCAGCTCCAGGGAATAAGGCTGGTAAAGAGAAGGTTCAGTGTCTTGACAGGGCACAGCTTTGTTTATAAATTAAATAAATTGAGCAAACTGTACTTACCGCAATCTCTGTTACTAAAATATCAGTAATACTTCCCAACACTGTTACAAAATCAAAGACATTCCAGGCATCTCGGAAATAATTCTGCCAAACGAGAACACAAGGGGAATAGAAGGATCCAGGGGTTATTTTCTTTTTGCCAGCACAGGTCAGGGAGTTTTTTGTTTGCTTGTTTTTAAATGCGCGTCACGAAACGCGAGCATTTCTTCAAGAGAGGAAAGAGGTGGAAGGGAACGAGGAAGGCACCTACCAGCACACCAAAGGCAATGATCTTCAGCACACATTCCATGGAAAACATGGATGTAAACACAATATTCAGGCATTTCAGCATTTCTTCGTATGCTTCTGGAGCATCATAGAACTAAAGCGGGATGGAAGAAAGGCTGTTACTGGAAGATCACTGATTCCCCAGCTGATTCCTGCTCATTTTAGTCAGGATTCTGTGCTCACTTTAAGCAGGATTTGGGGTTACAACACAATTATTCCTGTCTCTCTTGCTCCATCCTGTACTGAGGGGGCAGCTGGAATATCCCCAGAAGTGGAGATTGTTGCTGAGGGACATCTCCCTGTAAGCATGGCACAGACCAGGAGGGAGGAAGGGCATTTTCTAACCCAGAGGACAAGCGCAGAACTTTGTTTCTTCCACTAAGAATATGGGGACCCCTTCAATGTGAAGATATTCTAAGATAGGCGAGGGATGGGAGGGGACATCATCCACCTGTGTCTCTTCCCCCACTCTGGATCACATCCCAAGAGCCTGATGCTGTTTCAAAATTGAGTAATTTCACAGAATCATAGAATGGCTTGGGCTGAAGGGACTTTAAAGATCATCCCTGTGCCACCCCCTCCATGGGCAGGGACACCTCCCACTGTCCCAGGCTGCTCCAAGCCCTGTCCAGCCTGGCCTTGGACACTGCCAGGGATCCAGGGGCAGCCACAGCTGCTCTGGGCACCCTGTGCCAGGGCCTGCCCACTCTCACAGGGAACAATTCCTTCCCAATATCCCATCTAACCCTACTCTGTTTCAGTTTGAATTTCCATGGCCTGATTGGACTTTGAGCAGCCCCAAGCCCCCGCTCTGCAGGAAAAAGCTCAGACTGAGCTGGAGATCAGGACCTGCAGATCCCAGTTGCCATCCCATGTTCACACACCAAAGGGGCTGAGCCCACCCACCACTCTGCAGGGAACCCCACTGGTGGGATCTTATCCCAGCTAATCCACCTCCCTCGGGGGCCAAAGGAATCCCATCAGGCACATGGGAAGTGGTGGCTGCTCTGCTGAGACCCCTGACTCTCAGGGTGAGAGTCTCTCCAGCCAACAGCCCAAAATTCCAAGATTCAGGAAGATCCCACTCACCTTCATCATGAGGACAATGGTGTTGAGAGCAATCATGACCATGATGAAATACTCAAAGGGAGGGGACACCACAAATTTCCACATCTTGTACTGGAAGGATTGCTTGTTCTGAGGCATGTAGCGGGTCAGGGGCTTGGCACTTATGGCAAAGTCTATGCAGGCCCTCTACAAAATAAAAAGTGGATGAAAACATGCCAGAAAAAGGGCTGAAAGTCTTTATCCGTCGGGGTGTGGTTGGGAAAGTGAGCAGAGCATTTACACCGAGTAGTGATTTTTCCTGTAAAATGCAGCACAAGATCCCCAAATCCTGATCAATTTTCCTGGAATATTTACCCTATAACATTCCTATGCCCCTTGCACTCCTACCACATTCCATTAGAGCCCAGCTCCTCCTAGGTCCTGATCCCTTCCCCCTTCTAAAAACACTTCCAATTCCTCCTGATGGACAATTATAGGAACCAGAGGATTGGTAAAGATGTTATTTGTGTTTTTTAAAAAGTATTGTGGAACTCAGGTGTGTCCTCACACACAGCAACACCCGAACAGCTCAGAATGTTTCATAAAATGAGAACTGAATTTACCAATAAATTACCCACCAAAAACACAGAGGGGAACTCTCAGAGATCCCCTTCACTGGCTATTTCTGTTTCTCTTTATTATGAATATAAAACTATGATAAAAATTGCTTTCTACAAGAGGTTTTGATTCTGGAGTGTTTTCTCACCTTGAATTTAAATAAGAATTGCAAGTCTGAAATCACTTTCTGCTCAGTTTAAAATAATTTAAAATAAAATTTTAAATATTTTAAAATAAAATAGCATGGGTAAAGCTCTCTTAAGTATTCTGCTTTATTTTGGACTTTTTGTTCATTTAGACAAACAAGGAACTAATTAAAAATCACTTAAAAATTCATCTCTTTTCATCAAAAATCAGGTTCCCATTTCAAAATATATGAAAAGAGATGGTTCTTCCCAAAAGAGGTTGTTGAGGCTGTGGGACCCTGGAGGAAGGATGCTGCAGATGCTAAAAATCTGCATGGATTGAGAAGAAAACTGGATACACCCATGGCAGGAAGATACACAGATGCCAGCCACTAAAGAAAAAACAGCTCAGGAGGTCCCTGAGAGGAAAACAGTGGTATTTTGGGGGGCATTAAAGAGAAGCCTCACAGCATCTTCTGCCCTGGTCCTACACTCTTCTCAAGGCATCTCCTTTTGGCTGCTGCCAGGAGGGAAAATCCCAGCCAGGCACAAAACCAGCCTGGAGAGAGTTTTCCTCTGGGCAGCCACCGCAGCTGAACCTCAGTTTGGTTTCTCAGGTCTGCCCTCAAGGTTTGCCTCCTTCTACCTCTCCACACTTGAGCAAACATAAAATCATGGAATGGTTTGGGCTGGAAAGGACCTTAAAGCCCATCCAGTGCCACCCCCTGCCATGGGCAGGGACATCTTCCACTGTCCCAGGTTGCTCCAAGCCCCAATGTCCAACCTGGTCTTGGACACTTCCAGGGATGGGGCAGTTTCTCTGGGCAGCCTGTGCCAGGGCCCCACCATCCTCACTTTGCTATGGTCCAGGGGGATGTGTGACAGTTCCCAACAGGAAGCACTTGGGGGCTCTCCCTGGGATTTTTTTTTATGCAGAAGCTGAAACAGCCACTCATTTCTTTGGTCCCTACACCACACACCCTCCAATAACCACTGCTCTCCAGTCCCCCCAGCACAGGGGGAATGAGGAGTGGCCTTCCACCAGTATCCAGGTGCTCTGAGCCCCTGGGACACCAACTCTGGAGTCAGAAGAGGTGGGTACCTCGTTTTTCTCGAGGCTGCACTCTGACATCACTTTATCTCCTTGCTCCTGGAAGGTGATGATGATTAACGCCACAAAGATGTTGACAAAGAAAAAAGGGAAGACAACAAAATACACCACGTAAAAGATGGACATTTCCATCCGGTAGCCAGGGCTGGGCCCCTGTTCCTCGTAGGTGGCATCCACCGAGTGCTTCAGCACACTGCAAGCAAATGCAAAGAGAGAGGAAAGGTCAACACAATCCCTGGGAAGCACCAAGGACCCCCTGAGAATCACTCCCTGGCCTTCACTCACGTGCAGGGTTTCCCACATATGCTCAGGAAAAGCTTGCTCCCATCCACGAGGCTGGGAAGAAGTTTTCCTTGAGGATATTTTTAGGGAAACCCTTTGTTCTCACCATTCTGCAGAATGGTGGAGATTTGCTGTGCTCAGATCCACTGATCCCTCCTGGCCATGGGGAGAGGATCCAGCTGGATCTGGCTTCTCTTCTCTGGTCAACAGGGATGGAGTAAGAGTGGGAAAGAGAGGTGTTGATGACATCCAAGTAGGGGAACACAGTGAGGGACTGGAAAAGGGAGGCTGATGCTCTTTTAGTCTTTATTTTATGAAAGAGTTGAACGTGGAGGCAGAGAAGCCCTGGCCACACAGTGCACTCCACATGTGCCAAAATAAAGTCATGTGCTGAACAGGAAATGTCATTTGGGGCCTGTCACACCCAGCAGACTTTCAGCAGAGCTCACAACGCTTTTTTCCCTTTGTTTTCTACCATTTCCGTTATCAATTTTGCCCTTGGCAAAGGTGTGTGAGTCCAAAAGCCTGAAGCAAGAACTGAAAACTTTCTGAGCATCCCTGTGAAAAGCTCGGGAGAGCACGAAGGAAAACACAGAACTCTGCTGGCTGGTTCACCCCAGAATCACACAAAACGTAGCTGATAAAATACTTTTCTCATTTCCCAGGTCACCTGCTGTCCCTCAGAGCTCTGGGGACCTGCTTTACCTGCACCATCAGGCCCTGCCAGTGCCATGTACTCACGTTGGCCACCCTTCCCCTGTGGACACGGTGAAGAGTGTGAGCAGAGCCCAGAGCACATTGTCGTAGTGGAACTCGTATTTTTTCCATTCCCTAGGCTGTGCCTCCACCTCATTTTTTTCATAATCGAGGTACTGACCCCTAGGAAAAAGAGATTTGGAGCCAATGAGAGAATTAAAGCACATCAGGCATTTCTTAACACTCAGGAGTGTTGGAAAGCTCCAGCATCACAGTCTGGACTATGCTATGGGTTAAAGACAAAGGGACTCCCTCAAAGTCCATGACAGAAGTAAAGGCCAATTTTTGAGCCAGTTTTAGCCATGGGAACTGGACCTGAGGTCTGAAAATGAAAGAAATTTTAATCAGGGCATTCATTCATTTATTAGGCAAAGCCAGCTATTAACATCATGCCTGCCCCTCAGCTGTCTGACCCCACAGAAAACTTCTGTTTGATGGGGAAACATCTCTGGCTCCTAGTCCAGGATTGGATCTAATTCCTAAATGTATCCCACTTTGAGGGGCCTGGCACGTGGAAAACCCTCTCCAACCTACCCTACTCTGTAATTTCACATTCCTTTCTGTAATTTATCTGCATTTTTCCAAGGAAGAACTGCAGTGACAGTCCCTAGGACCCCACGAGGGACAAGCCCTGCAGGTGCCAGGCAGCAGGAGAGGGACGGGCAGAGCAGGACAGTGCTGAGGAGGTGCTTTGGGTGCCAAGAAAAAAGCTAATGAGATGCACAGCACACCTTGCCAGCCTGCTGGGAAGGACAAAGCATGACAGGGCTTTTAAGATATTCACATCCTGTCCCTCTCCTTGCTAATTAGTAGCTCTTTAACGTCCCACGCTTCTGATTATTTATTCAGTGTGTTTTTCTAATTCATAAGAGCTCTAAGAATGGAGGCAACAGGTGGAAAGAGGAGTCACACTATCAAAATCTCTTCTCAAAAATCACACTCAGCTTTCCCAGGAAAGAAGCTGCCTCCCCTGTATCCTGAAGATCAGAGCCAAGAATGACACAGCTGTTAAAGAAAAAGAAAGGAAAATTCTTTTTCTTTCTTTACCCTAGGGTACCCGTGCTAAATTATTGCTCTTATTTACAGGAGACTCTTCCCACTCAGCAAATCCCTGCCTTTGGGCCAGCCTGGGAAGCTGGAGGAAGCTGTTCCCTGCCACACTCCCTGTTCCCAGCTGTACCTGCAGTCCTTCTCCAGCTCCTTGGACTCGTCCGTGCAGTAGAAGAAGCGGCCCTTGAAGAGCTGCACGGCGATGACAGCGAAGATGAACATGAAGAGCATGTAAACGATGAGGATGTTTAGGACGTTCTTCAGCGAGTTCACCACGCAGTCAAAGACAGCCTGGGGGTGCAGGCGGACAAGGTCAAGGGGTGGGAAGAAAGGAAAAGTGCATCCAAAATCTTGGCACCACCATTTAACCACACTCAGGGAATCACAGAAGGGTTTGGGCTGGAAGGGACCTTGAAGATCATCTCATTTCCACCTTCCACTATCCCAGGCTGCTCCAAGCCCTGTCCAGCCTGGCCTTGGACGCTTCCAGGGATCCAGGGGCAGCCACAGCTTCTCTGGGCATCCTGTGCCAGGGCCTCTCCACCCTCTCAGGGGACAATTCCTTCCCAATATCCCACCTAAATATCTTTCATTTGGGACTCATTACCCATCCCACCACCCATGGATGCTTTGATGGATTTTCACTTCCCAAACACTTCCTAACGGTGTGAGAAATAACTCCAGATTCCTTCATCTTCTGCTTTATCCACAACTTCAGCTGTGCCACTGAATTTTCTGATGCTGCTCATAACATTTACAAAGACAATCACAGCTTGTCAAGACAATATTAGTCCTGAACAAACATTCCATTATAAAATGACAATTGCACTTGTTTTGATTACAATTCCAGTGGCTGGGTAAAAACTGTTGGAATAATAAGGAAAAAATACCAGAAACAAAACAACCAAATGCTTTGAATAAATATTTTTCTAAAGAGCTGTCTGTCAAAATGAGGTGTGACTAATGTAGTCAGCATGTGCACTCGCAAACTCCCTGCAAAGAACTCCTCAAATCTATTTACTACGTGGGTATGAGGCCCTGATTCATTACAAGTAATTTGCAGTTTCATTTTAGTCAGAAGTTTGTCATAATACCAGAAATTGAGCAGTCCTTGCCCAAGCACAGGGTTTGTACAATCCTGCTTCTGTTCCTCTGAATGGAAGTGAATCATTCACAGAATTACACTCCCGATGGAACCGTCTTAGGTTGGAAATGCAAGCTGTGGCTGGAGGTGTGTATTCTATTGTTATCTTATGTTAATGGGTCAGCTGTTAAAACCAGGTGGGGCAGTTTTCTTTATCTCTTCCAGGACCCATCCTCCCTCCAGGAGATCTCTTCTGTCCATGGCCACTGAGTGTCCCTGCATGGCTGAGAAAATTCCATCATCCCATGGGGAGATGCTCTGCCCAGGGACAGGAGCCAAGCATTCCTACCTGGATCCAATCTGGGCCTGGGAACACCACAGCAGCCTTTGCCCACTGCATTCCCAGAGGAGCAGCTTTCTTCTGCACTGCATTCCCAGAGGAGACCAGGCCCAGCTACAGCACCCCTGGAGCTTCAGAGGAAAACTCCCCCCTTCTCCAGGATCCCTGCTCCACCAGAGCCACCCCTGGCACTGCAGGAGGAGCAGCCACCATGGAATGGGACTGTGCAACACCCTGACCCACAGGGGGTCAGCTCCTCTTCTGACTCTGGCAGTGTTGTTTTGTATTACTGCATTTTACTTTTCCTAATTAAGAACTGTTATTCCTACGCCCATATCTTTACCTGAGAGCCCCTTAATTTCAAAATTTTAATAATTTAGGGAGAGGGAGTTCACATTTTCTATTTCAAGAGAGGCTCCTGCCTTCCTTAGCAGATACCTGTCTTTTCAAACCAAGACAGCAAACCAGGAATCCTGATGGAAATCCCTCTGATCAACCCAGAAATCCTGCTGGAAATCCCTCTGATTGGCCCAGAAATCCTGATGGAAACCCCTCTGATCAGCCCAGAAATCCTACATAAAATTTCTACATGGTTCAACATCAGTGTTCCTTTTTAGATAAATTTAATGAGCATCAAACTAAAATTATTTAAGCATGAAGAGTGGGCTTAGACAAAAGCAAACCTACAGAACAGCTGACCCTTATTTTGATATGAAAATGGGAATTGTCAAACACATTTTCACCCTTCCAAAATATTCATTGCTTTTTCCCCAGCTCTCACAGAAAACAGCCCACAAAATGTATTGAAGAGTCCCTAAACCTCAAAAATTACTGAGTTTTGTTAACTCCTTCCATTCTCTCTTTGCAGGGCCTGGCTGTACCTCAAATTGTCAATGTTGGATGAGCAACTGCAGGCAATTAAATTAATTTTATTTTTTAGATCAGTACTCTAGGGATAAACCCCTGAGCTATGGATTCTTTAATAGAAAGATGAATAAATTAAAGCTTCTCCCATAGCAATGACAAATCTCTTTGGACAGCCCGTGGAAAACCTTGCAATATTAATGTTAAATTCTCTAGGGAAAGCCAAACCCTCCCAACCCCATTTTCTCCTTTATCACATTGAAGACCATCCCACTTATGAACTGTAATTTAATTTATTTGCAGGTTTTTTTTTTCTATTTGTAGAGGTTTTATTTTCATATGGATTCTCAAGAATCCCCAACATTATCCACGATGTTTGCAAAAGCACCCAAGTGTTTGACATTTGCTCAATATCTGCCCAGCTGTTTGTGCTCATCTGGCAATGAGATTCATTGCAATGAAATAAAAGCAACAGAAACAATTTGGATTAAGTGGAGTCCACCAGCTTCTACTCAGATCAGCCAGAAACCTCCAGAGAAGGAAAAATTTGGGTTATTTTCTAACCTTTAGTTTTGGCAGCCGTTTTATGGTCTTCAGAGGCCTGAGCACACGCAGGACTCGCAGGGACTTGATGGTGTTGATGTCCTTGCCTTTGGTTCCTCTGCAAGGGAGAAAAAGGCACAAGAACAACAGAGGGAATCATTTGCTCCCCAGGCCACTCACTAGCGTATTTGTGGGTATCCAGGGTGACTTTGGTGGTGGAACTGGTTGGGTTTGGGGATGTTTTGACAGGTTTTGTGTCCATCATCACCAGGGCTGCAGGCAGGATGACCCAACCTCACCTGGGATGTCTCCAGCAGCACAGAGGAGAAAGCTGGGGCAGAACAGGGTCCTGGCAGGGCTCAGCCACACGTGCTGGCCAAGCTTTGTCAGCTCCCTGCCACTCACCAGGACGTGGGGCCCTTCCTGCCCTGACTCCACACCTGGACAACGCTCCCAGCCAGGGCAGCAGCACCGGGACAGGAGGCTCAGCTCCTCCATCCCATTCCCAGCAGGAGAAGGGACAAAACCACACGAGACGCCTCCCTCCCAGCTGGATGAGGCAGGGGGGTTTCTGGATGAGGCAGGGTGCACTTCTCTGGCAGGAACCTTATGCCAAGAGAGTTTGGGAGCCTTCCTGATGAGGGACAAAGCTCTCCTGGGGGTCAGAACCTGTTCCCTCATTCCTGAGTCTCCGTGGAGGACATGCCACCAATCCCATGCAGGAACATGTAATATGGCAATATATTACATGCCTGGAACAGTGCTGGGGCAACTCCCCACTCAGGCATGCAGGTGCTGTCAGTCACATTTGGGGTTTAGGTTTTGTTAAAACTGAGTGCAAGGTCGAGAACATTCCTCTTGTTAACATCAAGAGGGGTTTTAGGGGAAGGACAGAGTTCCTTTCCTCGTGCACTTCCAAAATAAAGGAACACAAGGAGACAACAGGTACATCTTCTTCCAACCCCATGGCAAAACAACGACATTCCCTTCGTTTCATATGGAGTGGAAAATGGGATGGAAATCTGGAATAGAGTTTTATTCATGGCTGGAGATTTGGGTCTGGGACTGCACTGAGGGAACACAGGTGGGAATGAAGAACGTGTGGAACAGATGCTGACACACCTATTCTGTGCTCTCCAGGCTGCTGAACATTCCTCTTCTCCAAGAGGGAAACAATAGAAGTACAAGAGGCCCAAGAGACCCATGGAGCATTGGGAACGACTGCAAAGCTTCCCCCACCCTGCCCTACAACCTGTGCTGAGGGAGGAGCACCAAGAATGGAGGAAACCACCCAGTTTTGTGGCTGGCTGAGCCTGCTCAGCCCTGGAAAGGGTCTTTTTTGGAAATCTATTCACTTCCAAAGGATGAAGAACTCACTCCTAACCCCATACTACTCCACAGTAATGCGGAGCAGAACCTCCAAGCCAAACCCACATTCCTGCCTAAGCTCCAGTCCCTTTGTCCTGTTACCAGGCATGGCAGTTGTCTGGAAATGCAGTAAGAGGGAGACAGGAATTTTTGGAGGCCTGTGGTTTGTATCCCAGGCATGTATAATTTGAGGAGAAATTTCCTTTCCACAAGATTTCGTAGAAGTGGAGGAGAGGGGGAACAGCATGGACAGGTCCCTATCTTCTCCCTCTCTCATCCATCAGAGCTGTTTTAATCCATCCCAGCTGGACCCTGATCATTGACATGACTCTAAACCCAGGCACTGGATTTACTCCCAGAGCAATAGGACCAATTTAAAGCCACAAAATAATTATTAAATATTTAATTAAATAATATTTGAATCTCATTAGAGACCTTTGAGCTGCTCTAGATGAAACAAGCACCTAGGCCAGCAGAGTTTTTTCTGCCTTTCTTGTCAGGTTTTAGCAGAGCTGAAGGTCTGGCTTAGGCTTGGCTTTGCAGATTTGCTTTCAGCTCACTGTCCCTGCAGCTCCCTGGTGTGACTCCCAGCAGTGCCCTGGCTGCAGAACAGTTTGTTCAGCCCCTCTAGGAGGATGGGAATGGCAGCAGGGAAGTAAAAGGGGAAATGGGTCATGGTGAAGGAGATGCCACCTGTCCCCCAGATCCCACCCCATCCCCTGGGCTGCCCCCTCTGCTCCCTGCACCTCTCCCCTCTGCCAGGCCAAGCCAATCCTGCACTGCTCCTGAGGACAGCCAGGGAAGGTGGGAGCTGAGGAGGGCAGGGGTGAGGGAGGAGTGAAGGGGAGACTCTTTAGGGCCCATGTGGCATCTCAGGGCAGCAGGACAGGGAAGGGGTGGGACAGGGGGACACCGAGTCCAGAGCTCTGCTCCATCCCCACCAGCCACGGCCACGCTTCTGCTGTGCACATCAACACCCCCAGCCTAGCAAAGCTCAGCTCTGCTCTCCTGGGCTCACCCAGAACCCCAGAATATTCCCACATGGTGCTTTCTCCTGACTCCAGGAGACCCAAATGTACCACGCTGCTATTGTGCCAATTAACAACTGCACTAATGAGGCCTCGTGCAAACAAGAACAGAGACACTTCCCTGCTCTGCTCTCCCAGGGCGGACTCCACGCCTGAAGCAAGAATTTCTGTGGATTTAATATTTCCAGGAAGGTTAAAGAGACGTAGGGCAGAGCAAATCCTGGCTCCTGATTTTCCCTGGAACGGGAGAGGCGCGGATGAGTGAGCTCGGAGGTGGAGGGCAGACAGCTCCAGTCACACAGAATTCCTTCTGCCTCAGCAGAGGACACTAAGAAGGGCTGACTGATTTTTTTCCATTCAGGCACTTAAGCAAATAAAGAGCATGAGCCAATTAAATCTTAATGGGATTTATGCTCTGAGCCATATAGAGAATCCTGAGGAAAAAAAAAATTCCCATTTCTTGTCACAGCAAGGTCCCTGCTATAGGAAAAGCTTTTCCTGGTGCTCTGACCTAGAGTGATGCAAATTGCATTTTAATTAAAAGGATCCTCTGCAATTCTTCTGTCAAATAAAACCCTCAGGGGTGGGTTTGGGTGTTTTTAAAAACCCTCTCTGCCAATATTGGGGTTTTTTCACTGCTTTCATACAAAGCCAGATGTCCCAGGAAATAAAAGGTCCAGATGGAGCTGGGACTCAGTGAAAAGGTGTATCCAAGCACACATCTGACCTGAATATTCCTCACAACAAAAATAAATTGCCATGGAAGGACAAGGTTTTAATTGACTGCAGAATAACAACTGCAACATTTGGGAGAGCTGAATCTTGAATAAGAGCTAAAGAGGAGCATAGGATAGAGGCAGACAGAAAAAAAATATAGAGAATACCACCAAAAAATTGCATTAGATCAATTTTGGGTGCATTAGGCCAGTGCTGTTTAGTTGTTGTTTTCTGTGTCAGTTTGCTGCCTGTTTATTTAAAACATTAAGAATATTTTTTAAAAGGTTTGCAAAGCCTTTTCTCCCTTTAATAAATAAAAGAGCCTTTAAAAATTTAGTGGTTCTTTCAAATGGAAGCTGCTTGTTCCTGTTGCTGCTGCCAGCAGCTCTGATTTCAGGTGACATGGACCCCTCAGAGTCAGGGCATCAAAAATTCAGGGTGAGGTGGAGCCTCTGCCTTCTGTGATTGCCTGGATTCCTCCTGGCAGAGTGGATTCCTCCCTGGAAGAGTAAATGAGGTCACCCCACCCTGCCCAAGCACAAAGCCACCCTCTTCCTGCCCTAAATCCTCTGCTTTCCTAGAGAGAAGAAAGAACCAAGTGCCAAATTTCCTGGACCCCATCAAAGGCTTTTCTTGGCATTCTTCTCCTTGCTGTGGATAATCCCTCTGGAGCTCCTGGAATGTGGGGACAGAGGACACAGCTCTGCCTCCCACCCTGCCTCTGCACTGATGGCAAAACTGCCACTTGCACAGGGTTAAATACAACTTTTGGAACCTCCTTCTTCACAAAGCCCCCCCTGCAAAAAGCTCCCTGAGCTCTGTTTTCATGGCAGAGACTTTCCCCAATATCAGAGCCTGATCCCAGCTGGGTCACACTGCCCACACTGCACTAAATTAGTCCTGAAGCTTCCAGCTTGGCTGTTTGGAGGTGAAATCCTCTAAAAGAGACTCAAACTGATCCTTTAAACCTGGTTATTAAGATTTTCATGAATTGTACCTCACCCCTCAGTGCCCACTGAGTCAGCCCCTCAAATATTTTTGGTACAAATATACCTCCATGTGGTTTTTTTGACTCTCTGGCTTGGATTTCTAGTCTGTTCCTATGTCTGCTGAAGGAAAATCAGGATGGATGAGGAAAAATAATACGTTTCACTGGAAAATGAGCAGTAAAGGGACAGAGGGGTCGATGGGATGGGTGGAACATGGCTGGGTTGTCTCCACAGTGGCAAAGTGTGTGGACACAGGTTGGACAGGCAAAACAGAGCAGCAAGAGACAGGAAGAACATATTACCCCATGAAACTCCTAGAGAGAGATTCCAGCGAGGAGAAGACAAAGAAAGAGCAGAGTCAATGACAAACAGAAACATCAGAGAGATCCCCCAGCCCCTGGCCCACTCCCACCAACCCCACAGGATAAACCAGCGGGGAAGGGAGGGCTCTGGACAGAAATCCCACATTCCCTGCTGGATCAGCCCTTCCACTGGGAAAAACCTCCACATCTCTCCCACTTTGGGAGGGATAGCTTTGACTATTTGTTTTTTTCCAAGAGCATCCCGAAATTCTGGGCATCTCTGTTCCAAATTTTTCCAGGCCAAATCTTTGCTGCTCTCCCTCAGCTGTTCCTCCCAAGTACATTTTGCACGCAGGGCTGAGAGATTTTGGTGACAAGTTTCCATGGGTTTTTTGTTAGCTTCCGTTTCCCTAAGGACTCAAATGCATCTGGGTGTTTGTGGCATGTTTATCTCCAGAAAAAGAAAGGGATTTCTCTTTGAAATGCTTTGCTAAATGGAAGACACTAGTTTATTATTATCAGCATCATATTATTGTTCCCAGCATCACTCCGGGGGTGTTGTTCAAAATTTATTTTTTATTTTTCTAACCACAGAGCTGCTTCTAAAGAGCTGCAGGCAGAAAGAGAACCCATAGCTGCTTTGAGAGCTGGATTTTATCAGTCTTGTACCAGTGACTGATACCATCTCAAATGCTTAAATTAACACAGGCTGCTGCAATATTCCAGATGGGAGTGTTCCAGGGATCTGTTATTCCTGGTTTTTAGGGATGGGTTAATTCAGCAAGAAGTTGGTTCACATCACCTTCAGTGGACAGTGGGGAGGTCAAAAACATGAATTAAATCCCACTTTGCACGTGGCAGTTGTGGGTTCTTGCAAACAAAGTGGTGACAGCCACATTAAATCCCATTTTTAGTGACACTGAGGAGGGTGACAGGGCTGTAGGATTTGCTGGAAAAATCCAACTGATTGAACAACAAAGAGATTCCAGGAGCTTCTTTTTGGGATTATCAACATTCAGCTGGCTCTGTGTGTCCATCAGGTTTAACCAAACCAGGAGCTGGGCCTAAGTCATGGCTCTCACCCTGTCAGGATTCAGAACTGGAACAGGGAAAAGTCATTTCCTAGGAATGACTGATTTTCCAGCTTTTGGGCTCCAGCAGGGAGGCTGCAGGCATTCCCTGTATTGGATGTTGGAACTGGAACAGGGATGGGGAGCAGGGCTTACAGAAAGCAGAAAAATCACAGAAGAAATTCAAATTTTCCCGAGTCTCACAAATAAGCTTGTCTGACTTTAATCTGGGAGACAGTAACTAGGCAGGGTTTATGCAGTCCCTGGCTGTAAAACCCTGCTCAAGACTCACTCACAGTGGAAAATAAAAGCAGCTTGGGGCACCTATTATAAAGCACAGGCAGGGGATGTAGAAGTAATTTATTTAGAGGCTGATGAGGTGCTGTTAGATATTCATGGCCCAACACGAGCAACAGAAAAAAAACCTGAGCACGAAAAGCCTCAGAAAGATTAAAAATTATTCATTTTAATCCATAACTCGAGCAAGGAAAATCTCCCTCAAAAGAAAATCATGTTCAAAGAGAAGATGTTTTAAAGGCAGAGCCTGAGGTTTGTTCTCACAGCACAGGGAGCTGCTCTGAAGGGCTCTCAAAATGCCCCTTCTCCCACCAGTCTTGGGAGTTTGAATTCCTGATGGAAAAGGGAAATTCTCATGGAACCCCAGACTTTGGGTTGTGTTGGTTTTTGTGATTATTTTGCTTCTCTACCTCTCTTCAACTCAGAGGAACTTTGTTAAATTCTAACGTTGCTACATGGCTTTTTAAAGTTAAATTTTTGATTAACTCAGTCTGGCTTAAGTCAGTCTAGTAGTGAAAGATGCTGCACAGATATATTTCATGTGCAGAGATATAAAACCCCACTCCTGCCAGGTCAAGCTTAAAAAGCAGCTTGGTTCTGGATATTAAATTTTAGCTTAGCAGGACATTCACCAAGACAATTTTGCTTGGGACAGAGCAGTCAGCTCCTCTGAAAATCTCATTTTTAATGAGGGACAAAATGTTTAAAGAGAGGAGAGCAGCATCCCTTTGAAAACATTACGCTGGATATGATTTTCTCCAAGACCTGACTAATTTTGTGAAGGATCAGGCATAGCCCAGCTTTCAGTATCCCCAAATATCACACCTAAAATATTAATCCTGTCCATCCACTTTTTGGTCAATTTAACTTAGAGGGTTTATTTGTATTTTTTGTATTTGTATTTATTTGTATTTGCACTGAAGAAAAGCAGATTTAAACCACAAATCTCACCGCCTCAATATGACAGGAATTTTGACAGCTCAGAAAACGAAAAATTGCTGAGGAATATTTTACCAGAAAGGCAACATTTTATACTTGCTTTTTTGTTTGTTTGAGTTTTTTTGTGCAGAGCTGAGGGAGGAGCAGGGATTTGGCTCTGCTTAAAAAATTTAAACATTTCTGCCAGTGTAAAGCAGCCCAGCCACACTCGGTGGCTCCCGGACAAAGGTGGATGCTTTTCTCATTAGCTGCTAATTCTCTTTAGCAAGTGAAACAATTTCCTCTCCTCTAATCATCGTGTCACAAACCGGGCAGTGCGGGGCTGCTGAACATTCCCCTAATTGCTCGGGGCTAATTTAGCAGAAGATTAAACTGGTCAAGTCCCGCTGCCTATTTCCAGGTCTCTCCCATTGTTTCTCAGGAAAGGATTTGCAAACAACAATCCGAGTGGAAAATTTCTTTCCATTCTCCAGCTCGGCTCCTGAAGGTTGGAAGGAGCTGCATTGCTCTTCCTCTGGTTGTTTCCAAGGAAAAGGCTTGGATGAGAAGTTAATCTTAATTTTTAAAGAGTTATTTCTTTGTGTTTGTTGCTTAAAATCCTTCATGACATGAAAGAAGAACGTGCGGTATTATTTAAAGGCATAAATACAGAGCTGGGTTTGAGGGAGGGAGCACTAAGAGAGAAACTCAGTGGAAATACAGAGAGAGAAAAGGAGAGAAGAAGCAAAGGTTTGTGAACCAGAAATATCCACATGTCTGGAAATAAGGGTTTGCCAAGAGTTCACGGAGTTATCAGCTGATTTCTTGAACTGTTTTTTCACAATGAGAGCGATTCTCACCATCTGACTGGAGACACTGGACTGACACAAAGTGTTACAGTGAGTTCCTGAAAAGAACTGGCCAAAGAGTCACAAAAATCTTGGCTTCGTGTTTGAATGAGCCGTGAATGGACTCAGCCTAAAGCTGGGAGGATTTTCTCGAGATTCCACAACACAAATTTAGTTGGGTTTATTCTTTTCTTCCCACCCTCCCCCCGCTAGCTACTAGAGGAAAAAGGGCAGGAACTGAATATTTCCCTGAGAAATGGAGCCACAAACATCATACAGCCACTGTCCCTGTGCCAGCGTCCTGCCCCCTCTGTCACTTATTCCCTGGAATTTGGGAGGAGGAGGAAAATGAACTTACGAGAAGGCAAAAGCCACCAAGGCCCCACTGACCACAATGAAGTCCAGAATGTTCCACAGGTCACGGAAATAAGAGCCAGGGTGGAGCAGCAGCCCCAAATCAATCATCTGCAGAGAAAACCCAGAAAAGGAAGAGTTTTAATAAAACATGGCCCAAATCCACTCTGCCAAGGGGCAGGAGAAGGTTCTGGATCAAAGCACCCTTTGCAAATTGCTGAGATACTCGGCCAAGCTGCTCCTCTATGACAGGCAAGAAAACTCTCCCAAAAATGAAGCTCAAATCAATAAACCACAACCAAAAGGTGTAGAAATGAGAGCTCTCACTGCTCCCTAGGATTCTTCCACACACATGCATTAATCCAAGTTTTGTTCTGCATCTCTTTTGTATCTTGCTCTGACAGGAAAACCCAACTCCTGACTTACCCCAGCACTGAGTCCTGACTTTATGGAATTGTGCTCTCTGGGGAGTTACTGCCCTACAGTCCTGGCAAAACCTGTCACCCTACTGAGCAAAAAGATAAATTTTCAGCTCTTTTAAACATGAAAAACCAAGAATCAGTTTCATATTCCTTCCAAAGGGAAGAATCAGGAGTGTCTCAACAAGGTCTGTCAGCTCCTGTTTCTTCCCAGTTCTTATCTTCTTACACAGTCACAGCTCCTAAAGATATCCTGATTTTCCTCCATAAAATATGAGATTGAAGCCAGGAGAGCTGCTGCATCTGATTGGGAGAGCTGTTCCCAACTTCAAGCTCACCATCCTTCCCACCTCTGTCCTGCTCCAGCTTCTCACAAATAAATCTGAAAGAGGAGGTGAATCTTCCTGCTTGGAAAAGTTCTTACCTTGATCACCATCTCAAAGGTGAAGACTCCTGTAAATATATAATCCAGGTATTTCAGAGCCTAAGTGGGAAAAGGAAATGTGTGTTAGGGAAGGCCACACACTGAAATAACCTGTACATGAGCAAGGAATAAAATACCTCATCCAGCAATGCTCTGTCTGCTGGGATGGACAAAAATCATCTGGTGGGAGGGTTTCAGATAATTTAGACACAAACCTGAATCATCTGATTTAAAGCAGCATTTTCCCAGTCCTTGCCACACTGCAGCCAAGGCTGGCTCCAGTGCACCTGCATTTCTGGCAGGTTTACCAAGGCAAAAGGGTTATTTAAAAATGAAATGTTTGAACAACCTTGTGTGGATGTGACAGTCTGGTTGGAGAGAGAGAGCCAGATAAACTTCCCCAGGAATTGTTCTGGGGAGTTTTGAGAAGGCTGAGAGAGAGAATTAAAACAATCCTGCAGCTGGTGTTTTGAACAGTTGTTTTCTCATAAGATGTTTACCAAAGGGTGTCTTCTTAATCAGCCAGTGGTGTGAAGGAGTGTTAATTAAGTGACTAATCAAGTCGACCTGTATCAGAACTGTGTATAAAAGGAATGAGTGTCTAATAAACTCAGATTAGCCTTCTGGAGACCCAGAGTCTGTGTGTCACTCATTTACATGTTCCTGACTCAATGGTGACAGCCTTTTCTAAGGATGTTCAAGACCTTTAGGATCCAGCCTTTCCCAGGGTGGAATGGGGTGCCAGTTTTGCAGCTCCTCCACCAGAGTCACAACAGCCACACAACCCATTGTGGCAGCAGCTCTGTGGCCACAGAGAGCAACACAACTTTCCCAGGCATCATTCTGGGAAGGCTGTGAGAAGATCAGAGAAAAGAATGAGAAACAATTCTTATCTCCACTTGCTGCACCTGGTGTTGTGCACATGTGGAATGTGTTATGGAGATTTGTTTACCAAAGGGTGGTCTCTTAATTAGCCAATGGGGATGGTGTTTTAATTAAAGGACCAGTTAGGTCAACCTGTATTGTAACTGTCTAAAGAAGCAATGGGTTTCTTAATAAGAAGGGAATAAGTGCAAAAAAGCGATTGATCAGCCTTCTGGAATCGTGGAGTCAGTGCTAATTATTACCCAGCTGGGGACACCATGCTACGACAACCCCTCATCTCCAAGCTCTCAAGCTCAGATGTTGTTGAAGCAGCAGAAACGGTCAGGAATTTGGGCATTTTGATAGTGAAACAAAGATGATTTGAGTGTGTTCTCCAAGGCAGCTCTAATTCTGTATCGCCAGCAGCGTGTGTTATCCTGCGGAGATGGGAACAGCCACACCGTGTGCTGGGAGGAGAAAAGCACCTGAACTCTGGGAATTTTGGGTGGCACTCACATCGTTCCTGGGAGACTCAGCTTGGACAGGGTCCTCTGCAGCCAGGGCAATGCTGCTGAGGGCAATGACAATCAGGATCACCATCTCGAAGTAGCGCAGGTTGACGATGTAGTGGAACAGGCGCCGGATCCTGCAGGGACAGGAGCAAAGGAGGGGTCACGGGGAGGGGGAAAAACTGACACAAACCCAGCAGGAGCAGCACCTCTGGAACTCCTGCTGTAATAATGGGAAGGAAAATTAAAAACAGGCTTTAAATTCCAGTTTGCAGCAGATCTGTGGTGAGAGTTAAATAAGGGAGTTCAGCATCTCTGCACTGCTCTCTACTCCCCCTGCAAACCAACATCATCCATTCATCTCTTTATCTCTTTATCTATTTATCTCCCTATCTATTTATTTCTCTATTTATCTCTCTACCTATCTGTCAGAAGAGCACTGAGAGCTTTCAAGCATCCACGCTCAATTCCACAAATTATGTTTATGGCACTCCTCCGTCCTTCTCCCTCTGAACTGCCAGGTTAATGCCCTGTGAGTTCAAAACAAGGTTTGAAATCCTTTTAGTGTCAACTAATCCCTTTAAAATGTTGAGACTCTCAGCTGAATCTGCCTTTGTGGCTCTGAGTGTTCCTCCCACCAATCTCTCTCTGCCTGCACTTTACTCCAACTCTCACTCTACTGCACAAATACTTTACAGGAATAGATTTGATTACTTCCACCTAATCTTTTTATTCATAAATTGTGTCCGAGGAAAATGGTAAATGCTCCCATTTCTAAGCAATCCAAAACTCTTCACAAATTGCAGCTAATAATTCCTTCTGACCACAATTCCCAAATCCTTAATTGCACACAGAGCTCTGCATTTGCACCATATTTGTCAGCTGAATAAAGGACTTAGCCTGAGAATCAAATTATAGATTTAACTCGCCAACAACTTTGTTATCTGAGAATGTATTTCAGCTCCTCTATCCCATTTTCTCTAAGCAAATATCTGAACAGTGAGAATTAAAGTCTATTTTTCACGTCTACTTACAGATTCCTTTTCTTTGGCTTGCTAATGGATTCAGAGTGGAAAAGAGTTACAAATACCAGGGAAGCAAATGTGATAGAAAATAACCTGGAGAAAAGTGCTTTTGTGGACTCCTTAACTGTGATTTTCAATCTGCCAGGAGAAGATGATCATCTCCGTGCTCCGAGGAGCCACAGAAGAGAAAGGCAACATTTCCAATAACATTTGTAGCCATAATTCCTGCATCAAACTCGATTCATCAAAGCAATAACAAGCACCTATTTTTAGCTCCTCATCATTCATAACCAGCAGTGAGATGTGAGAGCATTTGTGAGCTGCCAGTGGGGCTTGAGACATCACTTCACAGCCCTGTGTGCTCTAAGAGGGTGGTGGCACTTGGGAAAAAAAGGAATTTATTTCTGCTTCCCTGAACTGCTTTCCCCTCTGGCAACACCTGGGTCATGGATCCCCAGCAGGGCTTGGAAGGGAGATGGCAGCACTGGAGTGGGGAAAAGCTTCTGACCCCAGAGAGGGCTCTCAGCTCTGTTCCCAGCAGCCAGAACCCCTGGGGGGATGCAGCTGGCCCTGCACCTTGCCCAGAGGAGGACAAACAAGCTGCTGACATTCCTGGAGTTTGGGCTTTGTCTTGTTATTCCCCCTTGGCTTGTTTTTTACACATTTTTTCTGCCAGTGAACTTTGTTTTTCCAATGGTCTTTCAGCACAGCATTTTTTTTCTGGGGGGAAGTTTAAGCTGGAGGAAGCTGAAACTACAAAGCAACTGAAAGAACCCCCAGATCCTGGACTCTGAGGCTCAGAAGGTCCTAACTGGGATGAGGGGAGAGAAAAGAAGCAGCCATAGGAAATGAGGAAATTTTGCTGCTTCTCTGCCTGCCCAGCCCAGCCCTCAGCTCAGAGTCCTGGGCTCAGCATCTCTCACTCCCCACCCAGCAATGCTGCCTTGGCAGATCTTTCCCAGCTCATTTTTGGTGGTCACTTCACAGCAAAAAGACCAATATTAGGGAAATACAATTTCTTTATCCATCCAGACAGAGGCCAAACTCCATAATCCTAATTTGGCTCCCCAGATGATGGTCCCAGGGCTGCCAGAGCTCCAGGAGCATTTGGACAATCTGGGATGGCCAGGGTGGGATTGCTGGGGTGTCTGCACAGGGCAAGGAGCCAGATGAGTTATCCTGGTGGGTCCCTCCCAGCTCTGTCAGGAGATTCTGGTTTGCTGTTCAGCCTGCCCAGGGTCCAGGGGTATCGCTGGGGCTTTTTGGACGTCAAATCTGAGAACTAGGAGCCTGTTTTGTTCCATGACTGCACAGGATGTCACAGCCCTCAGCAGCAGGAGGAGAACTCATCCTTCTCTTAAATCCAGCTGCCAAAGAAGGGCCTGAGCTCCCCTTTGCTATCTGGGCATAGAGAAATTCTGAGAAGTACAAGTTTACCTGAGCCAAAGAGAAACCTCTGCTCCAAGGGGATCTCCAGAAGTTCCAAACACCATCCCTTAAAATACTTAAACTGACTCACAGCCCTTCATGCCACAATAATTCCAACCCTTCTCCCCGTTGGTCCTGCAGCCCTCCAGAGGAACAGATTCAGAATTTCCAGGCTCTGGGTCCAAAGCTCCCCAGGAGGCAGTGCTGCCTGAAGGGCAAAAAATGCCCCAATCCCAGCAGATCCCACTCCCAGCCTTGGCAAATAAAAAGCATCCAGTTTTTCCCAGAAGTTCAAAGTTTGCAGTGATGCAAAGCTACTTTGTGGAAAGAACAGGAATTCCAGCGGAGGAACCTGCAGGAATTTGCTGGTATCCAAACAGTCCTCAACCTGTTATTCCTGATAAAATCTTTTCCCAACACTACCTGTGCTCCCACTGTTTGGGATCTAAATCAGCAGGGTCTGCCTAAAGCATTTTCTTTTTCCTGTCCTGATAATTTATCCCTCCAGGAAAACTAACAGAACGACAGCATCTGGCCCACAGAAATAAGCTTTTATTTCATGTCCCAATGTGTTTTCAGAGATGAAAATCCCACTCATGTTATTGCTTTGAAGCACCTGGAACCCATAGATGGTGTTGTAGGAACTTACGGATTTGTGGGGCTGAGGATGAACATGGAACTGTAAGGCAGGATTGGTTTAGGCCCATTTTTGGTCAAGTCATCGACGTCTTTTTTCTCCTCTGTTTTGCTTTCAAACTCCACGTTGTTCACTGGGAATGGGAATTCAGGGAGAACACAAAGGAGAGGGTTAAAAATGGATCCACAGCCTTCCTGCTGCCTGGAACAGCTGGAAATGGAAACAGTGCAGCTGGGAGAGCAAACAGCCTTTGGAAGTGCTGATTAAATGGGATGAACAATCATTGGATCGTTATCACTCTCTGCCCCTCCACTGCTGATGAGCCTCGGAGCAGGAACAGCCAGGAAATGAAACCATTAGCTGATTTATCCCAGAGCTGCCAAACTGGGGCTGGAAAACCCATCCCAAAATTCTTAGGGAGAGGGATCAGCTCAGGATCCTCAAAAGAAAATCAAAAGGAAGTCTGACCAGCCCCGTAATTCTGTGTTTTCTGCCATGGAGCAGGAGCACAACTGGCTTTGGAACACATAAAATAGCAGATTCATGAATGAGGTTTAATAATCTGGGGGCTGAGACTGCTGAACTTCCCAGAAATAGGAAAAGAGACCTGGAAAGGACTTCTTGGACCCCCCAGAGCTGTGCCACCATCGTGCACTTCGGTTTGGTGACAGTTCCCCATGTGCAAAGGTGAGCAGCTCCATCCTGCAGCAGATTTTGGGATCTCCTTCTCTGAAATTGCTCCCAATCTCCCTCCCAAAGGTTGGAAATTCTCCAGTTCTCATCCTGACTTCACTTGCAGGGGGTTTATGGGATAATTTACTGAAGATAATTTCCCATCTATGAGCTGGGTAACATTTTATGCTCCAAATTCTCTTCTTAGACATGTATAAAGGCTCTTCCATTAATTCCCAGGCCTAAAGTCCAACAATCCCACCCTTTGGAATGCGTTCAGTGCAGGGCTGTTATTACTTTTTATTTTATTTTGCAAGAAAATGACATTTCATTGTGTTTGAGTGACATGTTCAATAAACTCCTTATTGGATCTCCAGTCAGATCCAGCGGAAATGGCCAAGAAAGGGAGAGGCTGATAAATTGTGATTGACAGGAACTCAGCACTGCAATATAGGAAAATTACCATTGAAGAGGGAAAAAAAAAGGAGAAAGAAGAAGGAAAAAAAAATAAAATATGAATCTTGTGGTTGACATCAGAGTGAAAAAGCACAGGGATCCTGCCAGATCTTGGCTGTGCCTCTTGGAAAGCAGAGTCCTGACAGCCTGAAGTTTAATGTGGACCTCTTGGATTTCCCACTGGGATTCTCCTCAGCTCTACAGAATTCTCCAGGCTGTTCCCACTCTGCCAGGGATCAGAACCAAGGTGGTGGGAACAGACTGGTGGTGGCTGGGCACAAAAATCTTGGGACCATCTGTAAATCTGTGCTGATAAACCCAAGGCAGAGAGCTCTGGAGAAGAACAGGGAGGGTGTATCTGCCCCAACTGTGATGCAGAGCATTGTAAAAAGCTCTGGAATGTCACAGGATCCCAAGCAGCAGGATCTCACACAGATGTTGCTCTCCCTGCTCCTTCACCTCTCCCTATACAAAGGGTGTGGCCTGGGTGAGCCATCTCCAGGGAATCTCAGGTGTTTTCCAGAGCCACTAGGCACCCAGGAACCCTTGCTGAGTTCCTGCAGTCTGTGTGGTAATCACAGATCCTCTGTCACCAAGTTCCCTGTGTGCCTCTCTTGGATGGCAGCGCCCAGGAGAGCCCCCCTCACTCCTTGGAAATTTGCATTTCCTGGCAACTCCACAGCAGGAAAAGCAGGGGACAAAGGCACTCACTTGGAATGACAGTGGTTTCCCCTGGAGGGGCAGTGATGGTGACAGGGATGTTCACAGTGGTGGTTTTGTCCAGGGGGGGCTGAATCATCCTGGTCACATTCTTCTGGTTGTCGGCGTCCTCCGGCTGCTCGGGCACCTTCTGCAGGTAGGTGCTGGGCAGGGTGTGCACAGGGACACTGCCAGGGCCACTGCCACTGCCACTGGCCTCGAGCTCACACTGGTTCTCCCTAGGAAAAAGCAGGATTTGTTCAATATGGCCTGGGAAAGGTTCAGAGAACACATCTCTGACACTGCACCTCGTCCTGGGTTTGTTTCCTCCATGGAAATCCTTTCTAGGACAACCTCTGACAGCAAAATTTGGGATCTTTTTCTCCGAGACCTCCCTGAGGCAACCCCAATCCCAACATTAGGAGGGGACTGCGGCATTGGACATCCCTGGGGTCACTTCAATGATGCTCTCAAGCCAGGGCCATATAGCAGTGCCATGAGCCACTCCCCAAAGCAGCTGCTGGATGAATCCTGACACAGTGCTCCCTAACGCTCTCCCCAGGCCTTATTTAAATGTGGTGATTTTCTTTTCCAGTTTGGAACCCTTCTGGAACGTGGCTGTCAGCAGCTAAATGGCTCCTGCTCTCCTCTGCAGCAGCAGCAGCTCTGCTCCAGTGAGGAGGAAAGTGAGCCCATGCACATGAGCACGCTGAACAGCAGGCAGAGTGTTTGGAAATTCAGCTGAAAGAAAGATAATTTAGACAGGAAAATTATTATCTCAGTGCCACTCACGGCTCTCCACGGTGACATGAACTCTATTCTAAAGAATCCCAGTGCAATTTCTTTTCCATCAGACTAATAAAGCTGAAAAGGCAATCTATCCTTCTTTATTAACTACTCCAAATGCTTCACCAGGGCTGCTTTTCTCACTTGACTTACATAAGAATTAAAGCAAATGGGGGCCATCGTTGCTCTTAATGGAAGAGGCCATGTGCTGGAACAACTGGTGGTGCAGCTGAAGGCTCCCCATTAAAAATGAAAATCAAAGGGCTGTAAGCAAGGCTGGCTGAAATTTAAATAGATGTCCCTCAGGAGCTTCCTTCAGAAGGAAGGAAATTTCCCTTCAGAAGCCGGGAAATTCTCTGCTCCACTTGGTGCCCTAGAGGGTCTGTTGATGTTTACAGCAAGGATATTTCCTGCCTTAAACCTGAGCTGTTTTATGAACCAAAATCATCTTTGGGAGCCTCTGTCACTGCTGACTGAGGCAAGACAGAACTGCAGGTGGTGGTGGGAGCTGGTGCGGGGACAGGGACAGCAGGGAATTCCACGGGGAGGGCTATAAGGGATTTTCTGGAACACACCTGGGGCTTTGTGACCCCTCAACCGACCCGGGCAGGGTCTGGCAGCACTCACTCACTTGGGCTGGTGATTGCGGTGCTCCTTCTCGCCAGCCTCCCCCTCCTTCTCCCCACTGTCCTTCTCCACAGACTCGTAGGTGGACAGCGCCCTGTTCCTGAGCCGGTGCCGCCGGTGGGGCTCCTCTCCGTTGTCCCCCTTGGCCCCGGGCTCTCCGTCCCTGTTCCCGGAGCGGGACCCTCCGCGGTGCCGGGAGCGCCGCTCGCCGCGGCCGCTGGCGGTGCCGTTGCCCTCCTTGCCCGGCCGGTCGGACGAGTGCCGGTGGCTGCGGTGCCTGCGATGCTCCTTCTCGGCCCCTTCCTCCACTGAGCCCCTCCGGTGGTGCCTCTTCCCCCCTTCCTGCCCCCTGTTACGGTCGCTTTTCCCTTCCTTGCTGCCCCCTTCCACCTCCTTGCTGCGGCTCCGGTGCTGCCGGTGCCGCTCCTCCTTGTTGCCGGCCCCGGCTTCGCCGCTCTCGTCCTTGGTCACGTCTCCCTTCTCCTGCTCTCCCAGCTTCTCCTTCTCCCGATGCCGGTGGTGCTTCCGTGGCGCTTCTGCCCCATCAGTAGAGGTGGGTTTGGGGTGCTCCACCACCTCCTGGACATCCACGGGGCTCAGCTTGGTGATGTTGTTCCTGCCTTCGCCGCGGGGCTCCACGACCAGCGGCCGGTCCAGGTGGGTTTTCATGTCGGGCCGGATGTGCAGGGTGGTGGCGTAACGGACCCGCTCCTCGGGGTCCAGCTCGTTGTACAGGGCCTCGCAGCTGGCTCGGAAGTTGTGCATCCGGATCTGGCTCGTCCTCTGCTCCCACACCGACTTGGATTTGGAGGAATTCTGCTGTTTGCTAAGGGCGGGAGAAACATGAGAAGTCAGCACCCGACTTCTTCGCGCCAATTCCCTAAATGCCAACCAAAAATGAAAGAGGGAATTTTCAGCTGAGATGGGGAATTAGAGGGTCGAACCAAAAGAGTAACAGGGATGGAGAGAGAACATAAGCAGGGAAAGCCAGCAGGATCATCCGTGTTAGTTTGACCACACACTATGAGATCAGCCCTCTGGAAAGGAGTTATTCTGCATTTCGGAAATGTGGAAGCCTCGGGAATAGTCTGAAGGATTAAAACGTCAGCACACAAAAATCACACACCCCAGCCAGAGCTTTGAAGCAGCCCACAAAGCTTCCCAAAATTAGCAGCACTTTTCTCCCACCTGGAAATATCTGGATGAGGAAATTAGCGGTGAGCAAGAGAAGTTAGATCAGCAGGAGGAGCAGGGAAAATGAAACCTGTCCCTGAGGATCTGAGCCTGCCACCAGCCCCTTCCCCTTCCAGCCAGCCCCAGGGGTTGTTTTCCAGCTGTGCTGCCCTGCTGGCTCATGGAACAGGTGTAAAACTGCTCTGAATCCACAGCATCTGTCCAGGTGAGCACGGACCAGCCAGCCCACACATCACTGGAGAATGGAAAAGTACAAGTAGGAAAGGAAAACTGTCCTGTGCACCAGGAAAAGAGCCTAGAGAGTGGGAGAGTCATACTCAGATACATAGAAGATCCTGAGCTGGAAGGGACCCCAAGGATCACCCAGCCCAGCCCCTGTCCCTGCACAGACCCCCCAGCAATCCCACCCTGGGCATCCCTGGCAGTGCTGTCCAAAGGCTCCTGGAGCTCTGGCAGCCTCGGGGCCGTGCCCATTCCCTGGGGAGCCTGGGCAGTGCCCAGCACCCTCTGGGGGAAGAACCTTTCCCTGCTCTCCAGCCTGAGCTGCCCTGGCCCAGCTCCAGCCGTTCCCTGGCTCCTGTCCCTGTCCCAGAGCAGAGATCGGAGCTGCCCCTTGGGAGGAGCTGCAGCCCCCGGGGAGCTCTGCCCTCACTCTGCTCCAGCTGGACAATCCCAGAGCCCTCAGTCCCTCTTTGTGTGGCCCCTCCAGACCCTTCTCCATCTCAGTATCCCAAGATCAAGATGAAATGGGAACACCTGGAGACCCCTGCTCATCTCTGTCACCTCTCATGACCAGGACACCTCCTCTGGCATGGCCTGAATGCTTTGATTTCTCAGGACAGCATTTGGGTTCTCACCACCACATTCAAAGTGACCACAAACCCAACCAGGGTTTGAAGGTTGTGAAGGGAAGACTGTTTCTTTTCTTCCTAAAAACTGCAAGCCAAACTCTGCTTTTCACTGGCTGCCAGGGAGAGTTCTGGATTTAACCTCGTGGAGGCTCAGCACCCATTTTTCCTTAATGAAACTTTTTCTAGCAAAACCAGGAAAGGCATTTTCCTTCTCCCAGCCTGCTCTGACATCTCCATTCCCCACACCTCAGCCTGAGCTGTGTAGCTGGAGGGAGCAGAGCCCACATGGGAGGCAAACACACTTTCCTTACACATTTTCTGGGCTCCCCTGGCAGTGGGAAAAAAGCAGCTTTTGCGTGTTCTGGTGCTGATTGGGACTGTCTGGCTCTGTCACCGTGCACAGACCCCAGGGAGGTGACGTCCAGCCACGCTCATGTGTGGCAGTGGGAGCTGTCAGAAGGGTTTTGTGTCGCTGGGCTCTGCTGGGGAATCACTTCTTTACCAAGGTGCCTGGTGCTGCTAAAGAGGAAAAAATTCACTAAAAGGTCTCATGAGAGCACCCAGGCAGATGTGAAGAAACCTCATTTAGTCCCAAAATCAGAGCTGATCACCAAAATTAAATATCTACACCCTGTTGCCAAGTTCTGGACTCATTTTCCAGCAGCCAAGTCCCCCATTTGCACCACAGCAGGAGAACAAGTGATAAAAACCACAGTTCTAAATGTAAATAATACCAGAAGGTCCTGGGGACATGGCTTAGAGCCCTGCTCACCCCAAATCCCACATTCAAGGGGGGACAGGCTCCTCCTGAGGCAGAGCCCCCTCCAAGCTGGCACAAGGATGAATAGCCCCATCACAGTGGGCACCCACCGCTTTCTTTAGTTCAAAATCATGAAAAACTAAAATATTCTCACGAGCAGCTTTCCTTGGTTTAAGAAGGAATGAGGAAGGTGCAGAGCCTCCAACTGCCCAGCTCTGCTGTCCTGTCCAAGGATTTCCCATGGGAAGCCACAGGAAAAGCTCTGCACAGTTTTCACAGGCAGCAGAGATGGAGCTGCCTGGGATGGGCATCCCAGGGTGTCCTGCACATCCTCTGGGATGGGTGGGTGCCTCACTCTGCCATGCTCCAGGCTTTAGCTCTGCTAAACCCAACTGTGCTACAAATCTCTTCAAAGCCAGGCTCAGGGAAAGCTCAGGGATTTTCTGTGCCTGGCTGAGCTCACAGCATGCTGCCACAAACACCTCTGTTCTTAGGGAATATTCCTCACTCCATAGTGAAAGTCCTGGGGTGGGGACTGGCCTCTGTTCTGTGCTTTGGGCAGCGCTGAAGTGATAATCAGCCTTAATGATTAATTAGTAAAGTGTCTTTGTGCTGAAACTTCCAGTTTATCTAAAACCCAAGAGCAGAGGGAGGAGCACAACCACCCCCTGCTCCATCTTGTGCTCCAGGACAGGACAGGAACCAGCAGGGCTGGGACACGAAGCCTCAGTGTCCCTGCAGTGACTCTCCAAAGCAAAACACCAAGAAAATCATCAGGCAGCTCCCAGGGAACTGTTATTCCTATGCCCATATCACACAGCCTGTGCCTCGCTGCCTGTGCTGAGCCCATCCCAGCTGTCTCAGGTTGGAAATGTAAGATGTGGCTGGGGGTGTGTTCTATCACCATCTGTCAGAGCTGGGGCAGTTCTCCTCTGTTCATTGGGCAGTTTTCTTCATCTCTCCCACAGCCAATCCTCCCTCCANACCCCTGGAGCTTTAGAGGAAAACTCCCCCCTTCTCCAGGATCCCTGCTCCACCAGAGCCACCCCTGGCACTGCAGGAGGAGCAGCCACCATGGAATGGGACTGTGCAACACCCTGACCCACAGGAGGTCAGCTCCTGTTCTCACTCTGACAGTTTGTTGTTTTGTGTTAAC
Source organism: Peucedramus taeniatus (assembly GCA_013400575.1). Taxonomy (NCBI): domain Eukaryota; kingdom Metazoa; phylum Chordata; class Aves; order Passeriformes; family Fringillidae; genus Peucedramus; species Peucedramus taeniatus. The sequence goes on from WBNO01011426.1 coordinate 81,442, forward strand.
GCATTTTTAATTTTCCTAGTAAAGAACTGTTATTCCTATGCCCATATCTTTACCTGAGAGCCCCTTAATTTCAAAATTATAATAATTCAGAGGGATGGTTTACATTTTCCATTTCTAGGGAGGCTCCTGCCTTCCTTAGCAGACACCTGTTTTCAAACCAAGACACCAGCCAAGAAGGAAAGAAAATCCCCTCAATTAGGCTGGATGTGGGGAGGAAGAAGTTTGGGATTCAGGGCTGATTCTCAGCCCAGACACGAGCTGCATCACTGCAGTAGGGGTTTTGCACTTGTGTTTCAGTTCCACCAAGAACATAAATGAGCTTTTAAATGATCTCTGAACTGTTCCCCCTGTCCATTACTCAGGGCTAAGTGAGAGGTTCTGCCAGGAAACTGCACCCCTGAGAACCTGCAGGAACCAGGCAGTGCACACATCAACCCAGCCCAGATCCCTGGGTAAAACAGACACTGACATTCCAAGCTGGAATTTCCCAGCACCTGGAAATGAGCTGCATCCTTAACACTGACACAAGTCACGGAGGCGAGTGCCAAAACCTCCAGCACAAAGCCACCCACTGGCTCTGGGCACCAACAATTCCAGAGCAGGAGCTGCAGAGGCAATGCCTGCACAGCCATTCCTCTTTCCACAGGGAAAACATTAATTTTTTTTTTTCTAAAAAGGCAATTCAGGATATTTACGAAGCGCTATAAAAACCCAATCAGGAAAACACAGCGCCTGTGAGCTCAATTCCATCTCCAGAGCAGTGAGGAGCGTCCCAAATCCTGTCATCCCAAAAACACCACTCAGGAGCCAGAGCCAGGGCACAGGGGCTGCTGTGGGAATGGGGAAAAAGCACCTGAGCACATGGGCCCCATGGGGACAGCGCTGGGAATTCCAGAGCCAGAGCAGCAGCAGGAAGTGGCAGCTGCTTGTCCAGCTGGATTTATCCAGCCCCAGCTCTCTCCAAGTCCCCACAGTCACTGAGCTCGGGATTTGTGGCAGCTCCTCCTCTCCTGGTGCTCTCTGGGCATGGGGACAGCCCGGGAGCTGATTTATGGCACCCCTTAAAACAAAGCAGGGCTTCAGCACAGCTGCCTGCTCGAGACAAGATGCAGCAACAGGAGGGGTTTAGAGGAGATGGAAAAACATCAACGGGGCAAAAATTAATTCCTCTGCTTCCCCCCTCGTTTGGTGCAGTGAATTCTGCACAAATCAGGGCAGGCACAGCCCAGCTACAGCATGAGCAGGGCAGGACTTGTCTAAACTGATCAAAAAGAGGATTTGTGATAACAAATATTTACTCCACAAAAAACATAAAGCTAACTGCTTATCTGAGCCCTGCTCGCTGCTGGCTGCTTAAAACACTCCTGAAGCCATTAAGGAAATTGCCTGTAAATCACTCCTGACTTGCCAACATCCTACAAACACTGCTGGTAATTCATTGCTTTACTCCCCATCCCTATTTTCAGGAATATTTGGAACTCTTTGAAGGCTCTGCTCCATCCCCAGATCCTCCAGGCTGGAAATGTTGTAGATACCACTGCTGGTACCAGCTCCACTGGTTTTTCTTGGGTTAAGACAGCAACAAACAACTCCTGCCTGTGGCTGGAAAGAAAACCCTGCAATTCCTGGAGAATCAAATAAAATTCATATTAATGAATCAATGACTAATATTGGTATAAATAAAAACTGCAAGCACTGTGTGGTTTGTTCAAGAAAGGGAAGTGTATTTTTAGTCAGATTCTAATCTTAGGGTGCTCCTTAATGATTCAAGATTTTGTTCCCATAACCTTTGAAATCACTGCTGCGCTTCATGGAAATCCTTAAAATTTTGCTGCTGTAAATAATGAATGAGAGCAGCCTATGGAAAGATAATAATTCAATGTTAAAAATAACCACACATTACACACTGGCTGTGAAATACTGTGTTTCAGATAAAAGAGAATTTGTTGTTAAAATGCAACAAAACCTTTCCACTCAAATTCTATTTTCTGTTCATGAACTCAGGGTTCATAAACTCCACATTTCCATTTTCCACTTGGAAAACAAAATGGGATATTTCACTTTGGGGTTGGTGTGCACAAAACCCAGTGTTTTATCTCTCTGGAGGTTTTGGGGGAAATGCTCCTTAATACTCACTGAGAAAAAAAAGCACATTCAGCTCATCCATCTCTGCATCTTTCTGCCTGTCAAAACTCCCAGCAGCCAGGAAATACATTGGAAGAAATGATTCAAAAGATGACTAAATCTAATTTATTCCCCTAATTTTCACTGTCCCAACCCTGTGAGCCATCAGACCTGGGCACAGACAGGTCACACCTACTTTGGGCAGTCACAAAAGCTCAGTCTTGACCACAGAAGTTAAACTCATATAAAGCATCAAGATATTTTAAATCCCAACTTCTCCAAGATCCACCAGTGCACAAGGAGCCCCAAAACACCCAGGGGAATATCAGGGAGGAAAAGCTGCTGGAAAAGCTCCTTGGCTTCACAATACCTTGGTGCCTGCTGTGGGGCCAGGACAAACCCCCAGGCTGGGATTGCACTTACTTGAGTCTCCAAAAGCATTAAAGAAGAAAGACAAGGTCACACAGTTAAAGGATAACCCAAAGGACAGTCGCAGGGATGGGACAGGAGCTGATGAGGAGTTTTTGGGGTTAGTCAGCAGCAGTAATGATGTTTTTACCAACCTGTTGGTGTCAAAGCACACCCTGACCCACAGCACAGCCAGCAGGATTGGATTGGGAGGAAGCACATGGGTGAGAGAGTTTTCCACTGTGTTTGCTCAACTCCAGCTCCAGAGGAGTTGCCAAGAGCCTCATTAGGACAAAATCTGTCACTTTAAGCTCCAGCTTGAGAAGGTCAGGGAGCAAAGACATAACCAGCTTTTCAAGAATTTTCCAATTTAGTGTCACTTGGACCTCGTTTCCAGAATTCTTTTGAAGTCCTCCTCCAGTTTCCCCTCCAAGAGAGCTCTCCTGGTTCTCCCATTGAACCCAGAGTGCAAACACTGGTGGAACATCAAAGCCAACAGCCCAGCACAGAATAAACACAGAGAACAGAAAGAAATACAAGTGAGAACAAGACAAACCATCAAACAAGGGGAGACAGGAGAAGAGAGGAGAATAGTTCAGGAGAAATGATGGAAAGGAATTAAGGGAGAAAAATGGAGGAAGGAAGAGGGGGAAAAGTCACAGTCAATGTATGGAACACAGGAGTTGCTCACAAATCACAAGCATCAAATGACAATGACACCTTCCAGTCCTTTCCCTGGATGTTGGTCTGGAGGCTTTCCACAATGATGGGAATGATTTTTTTTGGGAAAAAGAACACAGGGGCGAGTGAAGGCACCAGGAGAAGGGGAAGGTTGATAGAGCTCTAAATGAGAAATCCACGTAGTGAATATCGTAACAGAGAGCAACTCACGGTGAATTTACGCTGGAGACTGACGAGCTGCGAGATACAGTACCTCGAGTTTGCTTTACAAAACTGCACATGCAAAAAAACAAAACAAACAAAGAAAACAAAAAGTGAGAAAAGAAAAAGCCAAAAAACCAAACCAAACCAAAACCAAAAAGGAAAAAACCAAACCAAATGAGCAGAGAAACCATAAAAGACATCGGGAAGAGACTCGCACAGGCCGTGTACTGTTGGATGCAGACGGGGAGGAGACCGGGCAAGCTCCAGGACTGTGGAAGCCACGGACACACCACCCTCTGGAGAACAGAGACACAACCAAAGAGTCCAAAACGGAACCAAAAGGGAGCCAAAAGGAAAAGGTGACCAAGAGGCACACGATGATCGCGGGGCTCCGCGGCTCCCTGGTACTCACACCACCAAGGTCCTGCAGGAGCCACCTCTGCGACCCCAGGGGAGGTCTGGCTGCAGCCACCTGGGGACTGTGCTGCAAATCCTCATTTCCAAGTGGAGCAGGATGCTAATTCCTGCTCTTGGCACCAGGAGGAAGCATTAGCGTGGAGCAAGGGCTGGAGAGAGGACCTTGGGCTCCAAAATCCACCTGAGCTCCAGCAGCTGGTGCCAGGCAACTTCTCCCCAGTTCCTGCCTCACATGGGCTCTTTGGAGGCACCTACCTCTCTCCTTGGACACGGATTGGGATGGGCCTGGCTCAGGCTGCCCAAAATTGGGTCACTGGGCCTAAAAACCTCAGCTCTGCTGCAGCTTCAGTGGGGCAGGGCCCAGGGGTGAAAGGAGCTTCCTGCAGCTCAAGGAATTTTGTAGATTCTCCTCCATCTCCTCCACACCATTTATGTGGGGCGTTCCAAGTATGGAAATCACTGAATCACACAGAAAAGGCAGGGAAGCCACAGAAAACCAGAATTCTAAATATTCTGACTGATCCTGGTTTGAGGCAATAATTTTTTTCCTAGCTCTAAATAATCATTTTTATCAATCTACAGTGTTCCAACCCTCCCCAAGACTGAAAATAAATCCCTTCACCTCCTGATTTACCTTTTCAGTTGCAGCATTTTTCCTCCTACTTTCATGAGCGTTTAAATCTGTTAACAATAAATTCTAGCCAAACCAGAAGGCCCAGTTAAAATCTAATGTTCTTTGGGTATCATAGAAGTAGAGTTTTAAATATACACTTATTAAAATTAATGGATTGTTCTAAACAGAAATGTTGGCTCAGATACTGCATATAACACAAAATCCAGAGGTTCAGAAACCTGGAGTGAATATAAGAAAAATTATGGAAGGCATCATAAAAGTTTTGCTTGAAGCAAATAATCTGCTGAGCAGTCAGGTGAAGTATTTTACCTAAACCCCAGGATTTCTGTATTTGTCTGGTGCCAAATGAATTAGGAGCAGAGAAAGAGTGGGGGTGGCATGTCCTGCATGTTGACCATGATTATTTCCAGGTTTCTCAAGCTGGGGACCTTTTTACTCTTTGGCAACAAAATCCTGCAGAGAACAAGCCCCTGACTGCAGAGCATAACCAAGAAATTCCTTTGGGAAAACTTGGGATGGAGGAGAATGGCCCAATTTATCTGGGAGTCAGTACCAAGCCCATACAATACGTGTGGAGATCTTGGGTTTAATTGTTGAAAATTGTTGAAAGCAGATGAACATCCCTCAGTGAGAGGCTGGGATGAACCTCTGCGTGTCTCCCTGCCTCGTTCAGTGCTGGGCAGGATGAAGGCCATGCTCTGATCTTGTCACCTGTGCAGGGGATGTGACACAAGTCCTGCAGAGCTCCAGGCTCACTGCTCTGCTCCCATAGCTGGATCTGCCTTTTTCAAACCATAAATTTTCCTGGAACCACCATGTGTGAAACCACAGAGCCAGCCCAGCCTCCTTTTCCAGGGCAAAATGACAGCAGGAGTTGATTTTCACCAGATGCTACTTACCAGGAAGGAGGGACAGAGCCCAGAGAGTGGCTTTGGGTGACACAGACAGTGAGGACCGAGAGGAAAACCCACGGGAGGAATCAGAACCTCACACACTGACACACTCCAGAGGAGGAGGAGGAGAGGGAAGAAATCACAACCAGCAAGAGAAAAAGAACACCTCTTCTAATCTACACCCCCCAGCACAGCACAGGGTGTTCAGGCAGCTTCTTGCTGGGTCCTGTTGGGTCCCCACAGCCCAACAGAGATGTGGAAATCAGCCACGGTACTCCCGATACAGAAGGAAAACACGGAACCTTTGAGATGGAAAACCTGGAGAAACAGAGCAGTCCTCCCCTCCCTGCATCCCCAGACCTGTACAAAAGGGCCAGAGGAGTCAGGGTGAAGTGACTGAGGTGCCACCTCTGGTGGCTTTTCTGCCTTGCTCACACTGACAGGCACAGTCCCCCTGTGGGACTGCAATTACAGCAATTACCAATTCTGTGAACAGCCCCAGTGGGACCAGCAGAAACCAGTCCTGGAGACAGCAGGAGGTCCTTGGAGGCTGGAAAGTTGTCCTGGGAAGCACAGATAACTCTGGAGCAGCAGTGGGCAATGTGATAAACTGTGCTTAGGTCTGGTGCCCACATCCAGGAGCTGTCTCGGCCACTGCCCACAAGGTTTTATCCACCACCCTAGTTCTCCTCCCACCCAGAACTCACACCTCACACCCATAATTAAATTATTCCCTTGGATCTGGCTACAACTGTAATCCATACCTCATGGAATTAAAAAAACCCAAACCTCATAAATCACAGAGTGCAAAAAGTTCCTCCAAGTGTGGCTGGCTACCTGGCAGGCTCCTACAAATTTAGGGGTGCTGAAAAATTGCTATTTTAAGGCTTTTCCCAAGAAAAGGTGAGGACACTGAGGAGTGCTGTGGGTGCCAGGTGAGCCCCAGGTCAGGGTGTGCTCGTGGCAGCCCCTTTTGTACGGGCCATTGGTGCAGCTCTGACTGGGATAGGGAAGGCAGAGGAGGAACCCAAACACAGGGAATTCAGGCATCAGGCCAGGCAAAACCAGGAAAAATACTCGTGTTTGCTTTGTATGACCCACAAGGATGAGCCTGAGGGCTCTTCCTTCCACTGGCAGTGGCATCAAAAAGTGCTTTGGACATCCAGTGCCTTGGAATTGTCCCCTTGTCCCCCATCCTCCGGTCTGGCTGCCAAGGAAGCTGCACCAATGGTTTGCCCTAAAGACCCCTGGCTCTGGGAAGTCTCTCAGGTGCAGAGGCTGAGCAGGGCAAACGACACAGAAGGGCTGAACAAACCCAGAACTCACCTCCAGAAACAACAAAGCAAGGAAAATGCTAAACGGAAAACAAACAAAAAAAATCACAAAAAAAGAAGAATGAAACAATGGGCACAAATCAAACACATCTCCTGTTTTCAGCCAAACATTGCAAACAGTGACAGAACCAATGCACCACCCTTTTAGCTTTTCATCCTAAATAAATCCTTCAGGGTAGAGTTCACCAGGTGAAAAAGGAACTGTGGTCAGACAAATCTGCTCAGGTCCCTTTGGTGGTGGAGCAGAGAAATGCTGCGAGCTGGATGAAGCAGGAGCTCCACACCAGCCTCACTTTTCATCCAGAGAAACCACAAAATAAATCCTTCAGGACGGAGTTCACCAGGTGAAAAAATGAATTGTGGTCAGAAAAATCTGCTCAGGTGAATCCCTTCAGTGAGGGAAATTTCTGGGAGCTCCAAAGCAATGCAGGATGTTGTGAGGCAGATGATAAACGATCCCTCCCCAGCACTGCAATGATGAACCTGTTATTAAAGGAGATCCCCAGTGTCCATCAATCACAAACCAATTCCCAGCTCCCACAGCATCCAATTCCAGGTGGGAAGGTGAAGGTGCCTCTTCAGAGCCTGGATAACACTGGAAAACAACCGGTTCCTTATGCTTAGGAAATGATGTTTAGTAACCAACACAATAAATGGAGCTCAGAGCAGAAGAGGGGGGACAAGGGGACAATTCCAAGGCACTGGATGTGCAAATTTGATGGAGCTTGGTTAGGAGGGGAGGCTGGGGAAGGTGATTAAATTATTCCCTTGGATCTGGCTACAACTGTAATCCATTACCTCACGGAATTAAAAAAATCCCAAACCTCGTAAGTCACAGAGTGCAAAAAATTCCTCTTCAGGCACAGCTCACCCTGTATTGGCTGGGTAAAATGCCAGAGGTGGAGGATCCAACACCGTGGGAAGGGCTGGAAGGAGGTTTGGGGGAGCCACACTCAGTGCTTGGAGCAGGACTGGCAAGGGCAGGGAAGAAAGCAGCACCTCAGCCCTGAGACAGCACAACCAAGGTGACTTTTCACCAGGCTCAGCCCAGGGACAGCTTTGTCACCTCTGTGGGGACACTGGGAACATGAACATCATGATCCAGAAAATCCAAGTCATGGTGTTCTCTGCCACCACCTGTTTGGACTGATGCAGGCAGGGAAAATATCAATGTTTTCAGAACATCCATCCACGCCATCGATGCCTGCTGTTATAGAAATCCATTTTCACATGTTGGGAAAATAATATCAAACTATAAAACTAAAAAAAAAATATTCCTCAGGGAAAAGTACAAATAGAAATTGATTGGGTAGAGCCACCTTTGCAGGAGCTCAATCCCAGTTTTCCCAGGCCTTGTTCACTGAATCCTACAGGGATTGGATTCTCAGTTCCTTATACCTGAGTTTTGGGTTCTGGTGATATTTTCATTTACCAAAAATCCCATTTTTAAGACCACTCAGCACTTTTGGCATGTCCAGCTCTGGATCTGATCTGCCAGGACTTGCCATGGTCACGACATCTGCTCCACCCTCAGAGTACCGTGGGGAATGAGAGCAGGAGAAATTAAGTGTTGGGGTGGATTTGGGAGCCAAAAGGTCCTTAAATTAGCCCTACTGTACTGGAGAGAGGTATCCAAGGGTTTGTGGCTGCAAACCACCCCCTATCCAATATTTAGGGGCTGCAAAACATCTCCCTGTCCAAGATTTAGGGACTGTCAAGCCCCTCTGGAGCTCCCTGAGGATGGACATTCCATCTCTCTATGGGTTTTTCACTTGAGAGCTGGGTTTGATCCTTGTAGGTCTTTCCCAACTCAGAACATTCTGGGATTTCTGTATAAAACAAATTGCTTTGAGATGGATTCATTAAATCTCACGGCTCACGAGCCACCAATCCATCCAGCCCCCTCTTCCCATCTCCCAAAATCTGACTCCTCCCTTGCCTGTTCCTCCAGGGCCTCATCCCTTTGGGCATCGACCTCTGGACCTAAATGCTGCTTTCTTTTCCCCAAATCAAAGCTTTGTGAGTGGCTGTGGGAGGCCCAGCATGGCCCTGCAGCAGGGCCAAGGAGATGTCACAGGGTGTCACAGGGTCAGGAGATGTGGAAACTATCCTTTCCACTGTGCTCCTGTGATTTTTCACACAGCTGGGACAAGGCAGACTCCATTTGAGGCAAAATAAGCAAAAATCCACAATTTTGTCCTCACTTTGAATTACTGTCACAAAAGTCTCCTTGTGCTTTTGAAAACCTGGTAAAAAATCATGGGAAAAGGTGATTTTAAGCAATTTCAATCTTGGGTCCATGGAAGTGAATTAGGTTTTTTTCTGCTGATTTCTAAGAAATCTTCTCATGCAAAATGCTTTGATTAAAACAGAAGCAAATAAGCACCATCATCATCTTGCATTTTCAAATACCAGAACCAAGAAATTCATCAAAGAGCAGGAGCAATTATCCTCATTTGACTTCTTTTCAAGGCTGGCCAGAAAATAATTGTAAGGAAAAAATGGTATTTAAAACTATCAAACAGCCAGAGCATAAATAGGAACTGATTACAGCAGTAATGACAAAATAAAAAGGTAAGAAGAATAAAATAGGCAAATTAATAATATTCTTTTCCTTCACATGTAATAAACTGGCTCCACTTGGCCTTTTGTCTCTGCTAAAGTGGATTAAACTCCCAGTAAAAAGAGATTTCCACTGAAGGAATCCGGCTGCAGTTCAGGTTTTTTCCAATAAATTGAGCAGGAAATTTCTTTTTTTTTTATGCTTGAGCTTCTCCAGCCCTTGGAGGTCTTCCCTGTAAAAGGGATCTGGAAAACATCAGCAGCTCCCAGTAAAATGCAGGACCAAACTTTTTGGTGTTGATGCTGAAATTCCAGAAGAGTTCAAGGAGCCTTTTCAGCAAATCCTTGTGAGGTATCCCAGAAGAGAATCATGGAATGGTTTGGGTTGGAAGGACCTTAAATCCCATTCTAACCTCTGCAGGGACACCCTCCACCATCCCAGGTTGCTCCAAGTCCAACCAACACTTGGATATTGCCAGGGATGTCTCAAACACAGGAACCTGGACAAATATTTCCACCTATACCTCGTTTTTGCACCTCCAGGATCCAGGAAAAGTTGGGCCCAAGGCAAAGCTTTCCAAGGGTTTTGGTATCACAGGTTCTGTGCTTGTCCTCATCCAGGCATCTGAGAATCCCAAATGGGTGTTCCTACCTCCAAAGCAGTTCATTTTATTCCACCCAGCTCTTTCAAACAGCAAAGAAAGGAAATTCAAGCACATTTTTCAGCTATTTAAGAGGATGTCTTTGCACTTGAATTCTCAAGATTATTAAAAAACATTTATTTCTGTGCACACACCCCTCTCCTCATTAAGAATCCAAAGTGGGACATTAACACTTCACCTGGTGAAATCTATCCTGGGACAGCTTAAAAAAAAATCCTCCTAAAACACAATTATTCAAAGATGAGGCATTACAAAGAGCACCAAACTGAAAGAAACCCTTCATTAAACTCCTAATTAAGTGCTCAGCACTGAAGTATTTGGCCAGAGGTGGTGCAAGAGGGCTCCCAGATCACAAGGGATGCTCCAGCTGGACAGACAGACAGTGACACTGGAAAAGGGGGATGTTCTCCCAAGGAATCAAAGGTGCTTACGCAGCTATGGAGATGTTGGCTGCTGACATGGGGCTCACTTCGGCCACCTCCTTGGCCTTCTGCAGGGCCAGCTTCTGGTTGGTGGCTTCCTCCATCTCCTCCTCGTCCTGGGGCACAAAAGCGAGAGAAATCAGGGAATAAATCGTGGAATAACAACAACAGAGCTCCCCTGGGGTGTGGGTGGCTGCCACTGGTGTGCTGCAAGGACACAGGAATTTTAATTTAGGGCAGATTTTCTTGCAAGGAGCCCCAGGTTTGGTGCAAGTTGAGGTGAGAAAGGCAAGGTTTGGCCAAGAGGGTGTTTTACCCTCAGAAACTTTCTTGACTCTGCTGGGTCTCCTCTCAGCACACAGCACTGGGGAAGGAGACTTGGAGGGAGCAGGAATGGGACAATTCCAGGTGGAATTCCCCATTTGTCCCAGAGCTGTGTGTGTAACAACCAATATCATGGTTTGGCAGGAGAGGAATTTAGGGAATTTAATTTAACTTCCCTAAATTGCTCTCCTGCCAAACCATGACAAACCCCTAAAGCCAATGTCCTGCTGGAACACCTGGACAGGCTCCTGAATCCTCCCTGACCTCCTGCCAAGGGGACTTTTCTGAAATAATAAAAAACATGGATTTGGGACTGGTCCTGCTCCCATCAGGTATTCACACCCACCTCAGATCCCTGAGGACTCAGAAAACAAAAAAGGAACCATGTAAATGTAGTTTGTAGGGCAAAGCAGGGTTCTGTTCCTGCTTCCTGCATATCCCTGGGTCACGTGGATTTTTAACCTCTGGTGGTACAGAAGTGCCTGAGAATTGTACCTGGTATTTCTCTCTTCCTACCCAACATGAGAAGCACCACTAAAACACAAAATTAAGGATCTTAATAAAAAAAAAATTAATTACAAAAATTAATTTCAAAAATTTAAAATTTAAGGATCTTAAACACTGAGGTGAGAGCAAAACCCAAAGAAGCAGCCTGGCTCCCCTTCAGTGGTGACCAATGGCAGCTGTCTTGGAATTTTCTAACCAAAATAAAGTCAAATCATGGCAGGGTAAGCACAGAGCTCTGGTGACAACACCAGCATGTCACAAATCCAGGGAGAACCACACTGAGAGTAGTCACAGGCTCTTCTGTCAACCTTTATGGGATGGCACAGGTCTGCCTCTGCTCTCCCAGGGTGGTGCTGCAAGGAGTCATGATTAAAATAATGAGAGCAGACAGATCTCCAGCTTTGGAATAAGAAATTATAGAGATTTATCCACCCTGAATTCCATCTGCATAAACAGCTCCTCGCTCTGCCTTTGGTGCTATTTGCTTCAACTGAACTCATTTGGAAACTGTTTTCCTTTTCTCCTTCAGAAGGAAAAAAAAAAAGATGGAAATTTGATTTTAAAAATCATTACCATATAAGTTTGGCTTTTTTTTTTCCTTTGCAAATATTTGCAAGTCTATAACCAGGCCTGAATAAAAGACCTGCTGAGCAATTAGATAAAGTCAATTTTTCTCAGCTGCCAAATTCCAGTCAATTTATCAAAGCTTTGGGAGCTCATTGCAAATTAAGGGTGTTTGGTTTAACCCTGGCCCACAGCTCAGCCCCAGGTACCTGTCCTTTCACTCTGGTGGGGTGGGAAAACAGCAAAGCACCCATGGATTGGGATAAATTCAGTGTATTTGGGAAAGAAAAAGCCGTGGAGACAAGCAGAGAAAGGAATGAATTCCACATTTCCCATCCCAGGTTTTGCCATCCCCAGCAGAGCAGAGCTCCCTCCATGGAACAGGACTGGGACAGACAGATGTTGTCACTCTGTCTGGAATGTCCCTGGGCTCAGCTGTCCCAGCTGTGTGTCCCCAGGTCCCTGTGCCCCCCTGCTCGCCCCCCTGGACTCTGTGGGGTCGCTGCTCAGCAAGAACAAAACATCCCAGAGTGGTTCCAACACAAATCCTGCTTTTCCACACAAATCCCACAGCAGCTCCTGTGACAAAAATTAACTGTACCCATCCCAATCTAGCAGAAATGTTATCCTCAGGACACAAGCTTTAAAAGGAATAAGACCCCAATAAAAAAAAATCTTTTAAGTTTTCCTTTCATCCTCCTGGTAAATTAAAATTATTTCTTCCTTTGAGGGATCTCCAGCAGCCTCAACACCAAAGGCTGTTGATTTTTCTTTCTCTGCCCCTAAAGCACCAGGTGCAGGTTTTAAAACCTCTCTTAAATTTGTGGCTTCTGCTCCTTTCTCCCGGGTGCCTCTGTAATTCTGCTGGATTTACATCCTGAAGGAGCAGCAAACGCAGCTGTTCCTCACTCACAACGAGCTCAGCCCTCAGCAGATGTTTGCTTTGTAATATCTCTGTAGCTCCTTCCATGCAGATATTGCAGATGACTCCAAAAATTCGTTAATTTTTTACCTGATATTTAAAATCCCAGCTCACACTGAAGCTCTGAACAGCTCAAACTGTCACCCCCATTTCACAGATAAAGCTCTTGCCCGTAAGGACATCCCTGGTTTTGTCCCTTTCTGTTTTCTAGAGCTCTAAATCATAATTTAAATCAACTTCTCACAGGGTAAAACCCATTTTTGGTGCTACCCATCATGATATGCATCATTAACACTGAATTTTCTTTAATACATTCAGCCAGTTAAAGCCTGTTCCACAGGAGGGGGATTTATGGATGTTCAGCTCTTGGTTTGGCCACTCCCTTCAGTCCAGAATTTCTGGGCATTCCTCAAGAATTTTATACAAATTTATATAAAATTCCCACATCCCTCATTCATGTTTTTAGCCTGCTTTTTCAGGGATCACTGGCAGTGCACAGAGAGGAGAAAACACTTCTTGCTTGAAGATATTTAGGAAAATAAAGCCTCAGGGGTAGTGGCTTTACACTCCAGTTAAATGAGGATGGAGCAGGAGCTGCTTGATGTCACCAGAGACATTCTGGATGATCAGCAGAGAGACTGGGAAAGCAAATTTTGGGGCAGTTGTAGATTCTGCTCTGAATAAGTGAACAGGAAGAAAAACCTTTTGCAATAGTGAAAAAACCCTAAAGGTGAGAGAACCCAAAGGGATTCAGGAGAGTTCTCAGGAATCACTAAAAATTGGGTTGGCAGAGTTTGAATTAGTGCAAGGCCAGAACAGGAAGAGCAGGAGAGGGAGCTGGGAGCAGACTTTTTATAGATTGAAAGCAAAGGTGGTGATTCTTTATTTTTCCCCCCCAAAAATGAGTCATTCCTAAGCACTGGTGAGTTCTGTAACAGCCACAGGATGATCAAGCTGCAGTTAAATATAGACCCAGCTCTGAGAGCTTCTCTTACAGGTCACAAAGCCCAGAAATGGTCAAAATGCCACATAAAGAAATCCAAATTAGCATCCACAAGTGGGGAAAGTTGAGATGTTCCAGCCCTGAGGCAGGAAAGTTTTCTGTCTTCCCTAAACAGAGGCAATTTCAATTGCTCCTGGTTCTCCCACATTAAGTTCAGCACTGATCTCAATTAATTTCACAGAATAAATGTCAGGAAAGTCTCCTGGGACCAACTGACTCCTGAGTAACTTCCTTGTATCTCTGGGCCATTTTTGGGGCTTGCATGATCATATTTACTCAGCAGGAAATCCCTCATTCTCCAGGTATGTGTCTAATTGAATTTTAGCTTTTTCCTCTTCTTTTGAAAGCCCCAGTGATCTGGGAGGAGGGGATCATAAATAAAATTAAACTAAAAAAAATCCCCAAGAGAGTTTTTGGAGAAGCTTTATGATTTGGCAATGCTGTTGAATCCATCAATATTTAATTAGACTTTATAAACATCCCCAAAGTCAGGTTTCTAACCCTCCCTGTCAGCTGCTGAAATATTCACAAGAAAGCACTTAAAGGATTAAGAAAGAAGGAGGATGAGCTTCATTATCCAAGAATTGTGCTGGGCCTCATCTCCCCTCTTAGTACATGCAAGGGATGCCCAGAAATCTGGGAGGATCTTTGCCTCCAGGCTGGAGATTTCTGTGAGCACAGAAACAGCTGAGCTGCTGAAAGGGAAAAAATTCCCATTGAAAAAAAAAAAAAGAAAAAAAAGAAACAGTAAAAGCTCCAAAACAACACAGAGACATTAAATACAGCATTTTAAGGGAGGAGGGATGCAGAACACAGAATTGGAACAAAATTAAATAATAATAAATTGTTAAAATTTATTTATAATAATAAAATGTTATTTATAATAAAAACTATCTATAATTATTAAAAAAAATATTTTTCACCAGACTGTTTGGAGGGTCTGTTGGGAAAGAGCTCCAGAAAAGCTGGGAGCTGGAGCCAGTTCTGCAGTAAAAGAGGAGATGGCAAAGAGCAGCTCAGCCACAACAGGGATGTGGGTTTTGACTGGGAACATTTGGCTGGTTTGGTCTTCAGCAGCTGGAGGAGGGTGGGAAACTTGGGGAAATCTCCATGTCCCTGAAGTGTGGAGCTGCAGGGGGGATCCAAAGATCTATAAATATCAGGAAAGATTGAATCCAGCAGTGCCAGATCCACCCCCAAAGCTCAGCACTAACCCTGAGCACCACATCTCCCTGGATTTTGAACAATTCCATGGGATGGTTTGGGGTGGAAGGACCTCAAAGCCCATCCTGGACACCTTCCACCACACCAGGCTGCTCCAGCTCCATCCAGCCTGGCCTTGGGCACTGCCAGGGATCCAGGAGCATGAATTGCTGCACCTTTCCCTAAAAAAAACCCCCACCTTTGCCTGCTGCTGCCTCAGCACGTGGGCAGAGAGCTCTGCCACTGGCAGGAGGAAAGAAATTAAAGTTCTAAAACACAACCACCCCAATGGGGACGCTGCTGCCTTTGCTCCCAGCAGGTCACTGTGACTGCTGCTGATGGCAGCAGCACAGGAATGGCTGAGAAAAGCTAAAAACGTGCAAAAACCCCTTAATTCTCCTCATAAATCCACCAGAGTATGCCAAGAAATCAAAACTGTGCAATAACCCAAATACCAAGGGCAACAGTCACAATCCTTCCTGCACAACCCTGGGGCTGAGCTGGGGAATGCTCCAATGTAAAGATTCTCCAACAGAAACCTGTGTCCAACTCTCTGCACCCAGAAAAGTCACAGCAGTGTCACTCCCATCCCTTGCCAGGACCTGGCTTTATGCCTCTGATTTCTCATGCACCTGGGGAGAGGCAGGAATATCCCAACATCTCCTCTGAGTGCTCACAACAGCCTCTGCAAATTTTTTTGCCTGGAGCTGATTGGAAAATTTTAATTCTTTAATCCATCACCAACCTCGGCGAGGTAAGAGACACAAAGTGTGAGACCAAACTAAACACAAAATATTCCCTGCAGCCTGAAAGAAAGAAACCTGCAGGGGAATAAATCTCTCTGCAGTGCAAACTGGTCACCAGAGGTGCAAAAGCAGCACCACAACACTTGAATTTGCTCTTGTCTGAGCTTCCAGTCAGCCCAAAAAACTGTTAATTGCTTCTCTTCTGCTCTTGGAAACAGAAGATGATAAGCAATGGCCACTCTGGGATAAACCAAATGCAAAATATTCACTGCAACCTGCAATAAAGAAACTTGAAGGGGAATAAACCTCTCTGCAGTGGTCACCAGAGGTGCAGCAGGTGATGCCTCAGGTTTTGGCTTTTCTATTTTTCAGATTCTGGGCTGCTTTGGTGTGTGGGTCTGAGCTTCATATCAGGGCATGGTGAGCTCTCTGCACAGAGCAGGGAGACAAAACAATTCCTGCTCCAGCTGGGGACCAAGGACAAATGATCCAAATCTCAGCCCCAAGAGCACAAACAACGTGGGCTGAGGAGAGAAAAACAAGAAGGATGGGACTGCATGGGCTAAAGCTGGAATGGGACAATGAACTCCAATCTACAAATGGACCAAAACTTATAAGAGTATGAGACCTTGTGACCGAGCCCTCTTTTTTGCTTCCACCTTGGAGCCATGGCTGTGGCACTGACTGCCAGGGTGTGGCCTTTGAAGGCACTTCAATAAATATCCACTTTACTCCTCGTAACTCCATCTAGCCTCTGTTCCAGCTCCTTAAGGCATCCCAGGGCTGCAGGGGACACCTCAGGGTGTCCCCCATGCTCTGGAAGGCACAGCAATGTCTCACCTACCTTGGTCAGCTCCTGGGCGTTGGCCAGGTTGTCCACAGCGATGGCCAAGAAAACGTTCAGGAGAGTATCTGTGGGAGCAGCTAAGGAAAAACTCTTCACACAGCACAGGCAGCAATTATTCCCTTCCTGCTGCCCCTCTTTCCCCCCTCGGTGTTTCATGGAGTGATCCCTGGAGGCTTTGGCACCATTCCCAGCTCACCCAGCCTGCCTGGAGCTGGCCCTGCAGCCCAGCAGGGCTGGACACACATTCATGTCCCCAGCACCTGTCTGCAGAGGGAACAGGACCAGAGGGGTGTCACCCCATCAGAGGGGCAGGGTGGGACCTCCTGCTGCTCCCAGAGGCACCACAGCCCCTGCTTTTCCATCCCTGCAGCCCAGAAATGCAGATTTCAGCCCCATTTTCCCCTCTTGGTTAAAAGGACAATGTGTGGAGCTACAGGAAATGGGTCATTTTAAGCCAACATTTACATTCTTACACACACAGAGCTGTATAAAGTCATGGAGAGCATGGAAAAATGAATCACTGCTGCTGGGAGGAAAGGATCATGGCTTACCTCACTGGAGTCAGGGTGGCAGTGGGGCCACCCCAGACATGCTGAGCCCCACACAGAGTTCAGCTCCCCCAGAGCAGCACATCCAGCCCCATTAATGAGCTCTGCTGATAAAACAGCCCCTAAGCCCAGCCCAGAGCCCAGCTAAACCAGGGCAGTGCCCACGGCAGCCCAGGTCTCTCAGCTCTCATTCCATCCCTGAGACATAACACTGGCCTGGAATTATTTATTCCTATTTTACTTTCATTTTTCCACTTAATGATTTCAGCTTTTGCTGAGTTTACTGTTGTTATTCCAGCCTTGTGGCTGCAAAACAGCCCCAGAGCAGCCATAAATCAGCTACCTTTGCACAGGGAAGGAGGGCAAGCAGAGAAAACCACAGCAAAACCACTCTCCCAAGGAGAAAATGCATTTGGTTCCTGCACAACACCTGGGGACAGGAGAGTCACTCATTGCAGAGCTCTGTTTGCTCCTCCAGAGAGGAATGGGCATGGGAATGGTCCATAAATCCACTGAAAGGACTGCAGGAGCTTTAGGAAACGAATCCAGGTATTTGCATGAGGCTGCAGGAGAGCTGGAGAGGGACTGGGGACAAGGGAGGGAGGGACAGGACACAGGGAATGGCTCCCACTGCCAGAGGGCAGGGATGGATGGGATATTGGGAATTAGGAATTGTTCCCTGTGAGGGTGGGCAGGCCCTGGCACAGGGTGCCCAGAGCAGCTGTGGCTGCCCCTGGATCCCTGGCAGTGCCCAAGGCCAGGCTGGAGGGGCTTGGAGCAGCCTGGGACAGTGGGAGGGGTCCCTGCCCATGGCAGGGGTGATCTTTGAGGTCCCCTCCCACCCAAACCATTCTGGGATTTTCTGTCAGGTTCACATTCCCCTGCCTTGAGCTGTGGGATGGAAAGACAAGGGCAGGGGTGAGGATGGTGAGAAGGGGAAAGCAGAAACCCCTCCTGGGAGTGCAGGACAAGCAAGGGATGAACTCCAAGGGTGCTGCAGTGGGATTTTGGGAATCCATGGCCTCAGAGCCCTTCCTGTGGTTCTCTATCCCTCAGAGGGCTCTCTGGAGGAGCAGTTGGGGGTTGCTGGCAGCAGAGGAACCAGGAGGGCTGCAGGGCTGATCCCCCTCTCCCAGACAGCCACCCCGGTGTCCCTGCAGCTCCAGCCTGCCTCGGGGGCTGCAGCGCCCTGTCCCACATCAGGAAACTTCCCAAGGCAGACAGGGACCAAAGCTGGCCCATCCAGCAGATCAAAGCCCCTCTGCTTCCCTTCTCCATGGTTTTACCAAACACAATTCAGCCCAGACTTCAGAACCAGGCATTCCCAGCTCTAATCCCAC
Organism: Peucedramus taeniatus; assembly: GCA_013400575.1. NCBI lineage: Eukaryota > Metazoa > Chordata > Aves > Passeriformes > Fringillidae > Peucedramus > Peucedramus taeniatus. The sequence continues at coordinate 99,787 of WBNO01011426.1, forward strand.
TGAGGGAGTATCAGACATTTACTGTTAGATATTTACTGTTATTAGCTATTTACCCAGTATTAGATGTTTATTTACTATTAGATATTTTTCTGTTATTAGATGTTTATTATTAGATGTTTATATTGATAGTTGTTTGTTATTGTTAGAGACTTATCTGTTATTACATACCTATTATTAGTAAATATTAGAATAGAAACCCAACAAGGCTTGTTGAGCCTCTGAAGGGGGGAAATGATGCCTCAGGTTTGAGCTTTTCTATTTTTCAGATTCTGTGCTGCTTTAGTGTGTGGGTCTGAGCTTCATATCAGGGGATGGTGAGCTCTCTGCACAGAGCAGGGAGACAAAACAATTCCTGCTCCAGCTGGGGACCAAGGACAAATGATCCAAATCTCAGGCCCAAGAGCACAAACAACGTGGGCTGAGGAGAAAAAAACAAGAAGGATGGGACTGCATGGGCTAAAGCTGGAATTGGACAATGAACTCCAATCTGCAAATGGAGCAGAGCTGATCACAGTGACAGACCCCGTGCCCGCTCGTGCATTTTGGGACCATTTTGGTTCATCTTGGGTGCAGCCCTGGCTGGGCTCTTGTGCTGCCCAAGGTGGATCCATGGAGGCCTTTGAATAAATCCCTGCTTTATTCTTTAGCTCAGTCCAGTCTCTGTTCCAGGGCAGCCTGCACAAGGCACACCCAGAGCCTGGTGCCCATCAGATCCAGGTCCAGCAGGAGTTGGATTCATCCCTTTGGATGTTTCTCCATCCTCCCTGACTGCCAAGCTCTGCAGGGCATAGACACAGAGCCCTGGGGTTTCTCCAGCCAGGAACCAGCATTTCTCCTGGTTTTTCCCCTTGGAAGATGATTCCTCAGGGGCAGAGGAAGGTTTGGAATGTGATGCCCATCACCTGCTCCTTCCTCCGTCCCAGCAGGACAGCGAGGAGTGGCTGAGAACACATCCATCCCAGTGAACCCAGTGGAAACATAACAGGAAAAACAGTGCTGGAATCATCACCCCTCCCACACAGAGACAGATTTGTCCTTTACAAAGACATTAATTCCCCCATTTTCTTTGGGGGTGAGGGGCCAAGGGCACCTCTGAGCCCTGGGCTGTGCTGGGTGTTTGGATTTTTTCCTCTGGGGTGCTTCCAACAGGCTGGAAACACTTCCAAGCCTCCTATCAGGGAATAAATGTCTCAGCAGTAAAATTGCCTCCCTCCCCCTGCCTCCCACACCCGCTGGAATTGGCTCGTGTAACACAGGCAACCCCTGGAAATGAAATTAATTTCTTTTTATCAGATCAGCCTGGCCTGCTCCATTTCCAAGCAGACACAGTCTGGCACACTTGGGTGTTTCTGCCCCAAAAAAGGTCCCTCCATCCTTTCCACAGAGCTGGGGATTCCAAATTTCTCCCAAACTCCAGGCTCTGTCTCAGGCTGTGTAACCTGGATGAGGCAGTGCCTGGAGCCAGGAATCATCTCATGCCTGGTATTTGAGGGCCAGGGAAGGGCAGCATCCTCCAGGCAGTTCCTGCTTTTCTTTTCAGGCTCCTCTACAGTTTTTCTTGGAGTTTTTTTTTTTCTTTTTTTTTTTCTTGTCTCAACAGATGCCTCACTTTATCAATTAAGTGAATGCAGGCATGGTGTAATTTCCTGGAAAATGGGCCAAATCCTGTTGTTATTTTAATCATAAAACTTTCATTAAACCATTTCTGGTTCCACACAGACTCTCTGGAAATGGAAAGGTAACATGAGACACTTCCCACTTGGAAAAACAAACTTTCCTTGCCATGATCCATTGAAAAAGCAAATGGATTCAAAGAACAAAAAATGGATTCCAAGAGCCAAGTGCCATGAGGAGCAGCAAATCCAGCCCCATCCCAACTTTTCCTCCTCAGGAAAAGGAATAATCACAGAGCCCTGAGCAGCTCTGGGAGGGAAATGAGTCCCTCAGGTTTAAAAAGAGAGGGTTTGGCCAGCTGACCCCAAATTACCCATCCCAGTTCCCCAACAAGGTTTGACCCAGCTTTCCCAAACTCTTAAAGTGGCTTCATCAAATGGGGCAGTGGGTAAAGGGCATGGAAAAGGCACTGGAGATGTCTGCAGGAATTCAGGAAAGCCACCCCTGGATCACCTCAGCAGCAGAAGGGAAAACAAGACAGCTGCACCTGCCAGGATGAGATTTAGGGAGAAGGTAGGTAAGGTTTCCACTCTCCAAATCCCAAATCCATGGCAGGGGCAGCAGATCCCCTCCTCTTGAACATCCCCTGCACTTTCCCTGGCAATGAAAACCAAAGGAGCAGGGAGAAGTCCCTTCTGAATTAAAGGTGAGGAAGGGAATTAATGTCCCGTTCCTCAAAAACGCTGGATCTTAGCAGCTCAGAGGTGAAAAGTCCCTCCCTCAGCTGTGCTGTCAAGCCTGATTAAAGCTTAATCTCATTTCCAAATGCCAAGCCCAGAGGATTTAGAGCTCTCCCTCCCTCCCTGCTCTCCTCTGACCCAGTTTTCAAGCCTGGTGTTTTTGGAAGGGGCCATGCTGGCTGCCGTGAGGAGATGTCTGAGCATCGCTGCCACGGCTCCAGGAATGGGATAAATCCCATGGGGACACTCATGTGACAGGCACAGCTCCCACTGCCTGCTCTGTTCCTCCCTGTCCCTGCTCCTCATCCTGATGGAGGAATTCCAGCCAAGCCAGAGGGCTGGAGCAATGCTGTGCCATCCATGGGCACCAATGTAATAATCAAAGGCACCTTCTGTCACCTCCACTCCTGCTGGAGCAGCCCATTTCTGCAGAAACTCTGTCTTTAGCCCCAGTATTTCCCCAGTTCACCCCTCCCTTTCTCCTACATCTCCAACCCAAACAAGACTCCCAGGAAAAGAGGAATGATGGGACTGTAACCAGTGAGAAGGTTGGGAAATCCTCGCAGGAGCTCCCGGGTGGAGCAGCAGCGCTGGGCGTTCTCATCCCACTTTGGGGCGTTCTCATCCCACTCTGCAGAACAAACAAAGCAGCTGGGGCTGCCTCAGCTCTGCCACAATTCCTGGGTTTCCTGTTTTAGGGATGCTCCCTCTGGATCCACACAGCTTGTGGCTGCAGCCACAGAATCAGTCACAGAATTGGTCATAGAATCACAGAATAAATCATAGAATCAGTCACAGATCAGAGAATCATAGGATTAGAGGATCAATCACAGAATCACACAATCAATCACACAATCACAGAATTAACTAGGCTGGAAAAGCCCTTTGAGATCATGTCCAGCCTACACCTGACACTACCTTATCACCCAGAGCCACATCCAATCTTTTCTTAAACACTCCAGGGATGGGGACTCCAAACCTCCCTGGGCAGCCCCTTCCAATGCCAAATCATTCTTTCTGAGAACTTCTCCCTAAGGTCCAGCTTAAACCTCCCCTGGTGCAGCCTAGGGCTGTGTCCTCACACAGTGATGCTGTGGCTGGTTGGTGCTGGCACTGTCACAGTGTCACCACTGGCACAGGGACTGGGCCACCACAGCCCCTCTGCCCTCCTGGCTCTCCTTCTCACACCCAGCTGCTCCATCAGGGAGCTGCTTTGCTTGTTTGTCTATAAAATATAAATACAGCCTCCCTTCCCAAATCCCATCTCAGTGTCACTCTGTCCCTGCCTCCCTGGACCTTTGGGACACACCACCCCTTCCCCAGCAGACACCCTGGGACATTGGGGGGATGAAAGCTCCCAGTTTCTTGTTACCCTCAAGAGATTTCCATCTCTCAGAAGAACAAAACAGACACTTTGTGTGCCAAGGCTTGGAGCACTGAACACTCCCAGAACCTGAAACCCAAGATCCAGAATTAAATTTTAAGCATTATGTGGAGATGAGATAATTGTGAGCATTTGGGACAGCACAGCTGGTTAAGGTGCCCTAGACAAAGGCACCAAGAGAATGGAGCCTCATCTCTACCATCATCTACTCATCTCCACCAAACCCATCTCAATCCTCCCCTGGCTAAAAAGAGTTTGTGAAAATATTCAAGGTCCTGCTCTGACCTGCCCTCAATTATTTTTCCCACAATCTAAATTAACTCTTAACAGAACATTTTCAAGGCAAAACATAACAATTTAAATGAAACTTCTTTAAATTAAATTAAAAATTCTTACATCAGCGTAAGAAAAGCGACACCAAGTTGGACAACTCACCTTCAGTGCTGTCAGGAGCAAAGCCATGGCAATAATTTGGCTTTTAAAGGATGAGGCGGTGAGAATTTAGGGAAAACTGGGGATTTCTAGCAGCGTGGGAAGGACTGTGTCACCAAGGATGTCCATGGAAGGATACAGTTACCAAACAGGGTGAGCACAATGAAGTAGATGGAGGAGAACATTCCCGAGTGGACGCCGCCCTGCGACTCTATCCCGTGGTACATCACAGCATTCCAGTCTTCCCCTGTCAGGATCTGCACAGAGCAGGGAGGGACAGAGAGGGTCACTCACAGGAAAGGATGACCTTATCACTCTCTACAGCTCCTGAAAGGTGCCTGTGCTCAGGTGGGGTTGGGCTCTTTCTCCAGGCTGCACTGACAGAACCAGAGGACACAGCCTCAAGCTGCACAAAGGGAAGTTTAGGTTGGATATCGTTTTTTGGAAAAAGTTCTTCACAGAAAGAGTGTTAAAGTTCTGGAGTGGCCTGCCCAGGGAGGTGGTGGAGTCACCATCCCTGGATGTGTTTAACAAAGCCTGGATGTGGCACTGGGTGCCAGGGTTGAGTTGAGGTGTTGGGGCTGGGCTGGACTCGATGATCTTGAAGGTCTCTCCCAACCTGGTCATTCTGTGAAAGGCAGCTCTGGGGGAGCCAGGCAGAGCAAAGCCACCACCAGGGAATGTCCCTAGTAAATGAGGAGCTCATGGGGGACACCAGGCACAGCATCACCAGATGGGGGAGGGAGGGACTGTCCCGCTCTGCTCTGCTCTGGGGCAGCCTCACCCCCAGTGCTGGGGAGTTTTGAGTGTCTCAATATCAGAAAAAGATCTAAAGGTGTGAGTGAGTGTCCAAAGGAGGGGCCAGTGAGGAGCAGCTGAGGGCTCTGGGATTGTCCAGCTGGAGCAGAGTGAGGGCAGAGCTCCCCGGGGGCTGCAGCTCCTCCCGAGGGGCAGCTCCGATCTCTGCTCTGGGACAGGGACAGGAGCCAGGGAACGGCTGGAGCTGGGCCAGGGCAGCTCAGGCTGGAGAGCAGGGAAAGGTTCTTCCCCCAGAGGGTGCTGGCACTGCCCAGGCTCCCCAGGGAATGGGCACGGCCCCGAGGCTGCCAGAGCTCCAGGAGCCTTTGGACAGCGCTGCCAGGGATGCCCAGGGTGGGATTGTTGGGGCTGGGCTTGGCCTGGGTGACCCTGCCCTGCCCCTGTCCCTCTGGGTCACCTGCCCACTGCCCACCTCGATCAGGGGCTCCCACACAGGCAGAGGAAACAAAATCCACATCCTGACACTTCCTTCTCCCCCTCTCCCTTTCTAAGCCATGCAGAGATCCCAGGTTTCAGCAGTCCCATGCAAGGCACTTCCCACAGCCCCAAGAATGCCCTGAGCTCCCAGAGCAGTGTCCTGAGTGGGAGCTCTGTCAGTGCCAGCCCCTCTCGTGCCCTTCCTGCAGGCAGGGTTGGGTTTGCTCGGCACCCCCAGCCCTCACTCATTGTCCCCAACAGCAGAAGCTCTGTCACCTCCTGCCACCCCTCCTCTGCCCCTTGGGGCTGGCAGAGCCTTCCTGCAGCTGGAATGTGCCTGGGCATCACTCTGGGCACCACAACCACTGCAGGGGCTGCACACCACGGGTTCCCCTTCAGTTTCCCCAGATTCGACCCAGAGGGCCACAGAACCCCAAAAAAATCCCTAAACAGAAGCAACAACCTCTGTGTGTGAGCGAGGACAGAGCAGGGGACAGCTTGAAGGGGACTCTGATCCTCCTTGTCCTTGGGCAGGGACAAGCACAGTGCTGCACCTCTGGTTATCGACCCAGAGCTAATTAACAAATACAGGAATAATAGGAAAACTAATCAGTGTGCAAGACTCCAAAAAGCCTTGCCATGCTAAATGCTCATTTTGCACCAGTCTGAATTGTCTGGCATTCCTTTCTTTACCAAAATCTGGAATTCTGGGCACATCAGCACATCCTCTGCCTGCCGTGGCAGAGTCAAACAATGACCACTTTTAGTGCATTAAAACACTGGGATGTGAAGATCCAACTCCTGAAAAGGAAGTTCTCTTTGGGTTTAGTAGGTGAAAAAAAAAATGCAAAACAACAACTAAAAAAGGTGGTAAAAAGCCCAAAGCCTGATGAGTGCTGTAGTAATGGGGTTCCATGTGCACAGAGGATGCTTGGAATGACTGCAAATTCCAGCCTGGCTGTCAGCTGCTGAGAGAGAGGAAATTTCTGGCTGCAGGGATGGTGCTGATGACAGCACTGGGCTAAGAGTGAGTCTAGACACAAGGACACTCAGTGCAGACACCAACTCCTCTCCCAAATGCACAATTCAGCCTCAAATAATTCCAAAATCAGGGTTCAGACCCAACACTGCTGGAGCTACTCTGGATTTGCACCAGAGAATACAAAACAGAGCTTTGGGCCTTCCAATCTGCCACTCAATTATGCAGAGTATTGTCCACAAATGTGCATTCACAGAATTTCCATGAATTCACAGCTGCTCCTGCTTTCTGGGAATAGCCATAAAGAGATTTCTGATCACACAAATATTCATGGAAAGGGCAACCATTGGGAACTTTTCTATTTCCAAGCAGAAGACCAGGATTTGCAGGTATGACAAAATCCAGCAGGGTCTGGATTCAAAATCCAGCTTTTGGATTATTTAGGAGTGGAACAAAAAGTTCAAGGAAAAAAAGAGATGGTTTATGGGGTTTTTGCAGAGAGATAAATAATCTAAACTGAGCAGCCTGCCTGGACAAACTGAGGATGCTCCCTGAGGCCCTGGAAAGAGGAGCTGGTGTCCTTCCCACTGTTACCCATCAGCAGGAATTACTTTAGCAATTAGGGAGCAGCCTGAAGGATCCAGGATCTGCTGGCTCTGTCCTCAAGCAGTTAATGAAATTCCTTCTGCTCTCTCAGCTCTGTTTAGGGATGCTGCAAGGAATTTTTGCTGAGGAGAGGGAAGGACAGCACTGCAGAGGGAGAGACACAGGCAATGAGGACTTGGGAGCAAGGTTAAGCTTTTAGTTATTCCCTGAGCTCCAAACTGCCTTCAGCTACCCCAAACGAACGTTTTGAGTGTATCTCACTGTTTAATACTGAGGAGCCACCAGGTGAAGGAATAAAGCAGCTGTCAAGAGCTGCTGTGAAATGTTAATGGAATAATGAGCAGGTTAAGGGTGGGAGAGGAACAGGAACAGGACTGTGCTGCTTCCAGGGGCTGCAGTGAAAGGGAGGTGCCTGAGGGAAGGCTGAATCCCAGCAGCTCCATGTCATACCCCACAGGCAGGGTGCTCTGACATCAACCCACAGCCAGACACTGGTGAGGCCAAACCTCGAGTGCTGTGCCCAGCCCTGGCCCCTCAGTTTGGGAAGGACCTGGAGACGCTCGAGCGCGTCCAGAGGAGGCACCGAGGCTGGAGAGGGGCTGGGAACACAAACCCTGAGAGGAACCACTGAGGGAGCTGGGGGTGTTCAGCCTGGAGAAAAGGAGACTCAGGGGTGACCTCATCACTCTCCACAGCTCCTGAAAGGTGGCTGTGCTCAGGTGGGGTTGGGCTCTTTCTCCAGGCAGCACTGACAGAACCAGAGGACACAGCCTCAAGCTGCACCAAGGGAAATTCAGGTTGGATATCAGGAAAAAGTTTTTCACAGAAAGAGTGATAAAGTTCTGGAATGGCCTGCCCGGGGAGGTGGTGGAGTCACCATCCCTGGATGTGTTTAACAAAGCCTGGATGTGGCACTGGGTGCCAGGGTTGAGTTGAGGTGTTGGGGCTGGGTTGGACTCAATGATCTTGAAGGTCTCTCCCAACCTGGTCATTCTGTGTGACATGGGCAGGGCAGAGCTCTGCTCCCATCCTGCCACTGCCACTCCTGATTTCCAGCTGTCACCACTTCTCTGCCCCCGGCAGCCTGTGAGGATTTCCAGAGGAAATCAGGGAGCAGGGCACAGGTACCTAACACAGAACTCTGCTTTTCAGAGGCTCTCTGCTCATGGATGTAGTTTGTGTGTGTATTTGGATCATTCACAACTGAGCATTCAGCCCACATGGACTTCCTCGGGAGCCAGGAGCCGGAGATGAAGGTTGATGCTCCTCTGAGGGAATTTAGGCTGAGCTTAGCCAGCTGCCAGGTGGACAAAACCCATCGTGGCTGTCCAGTGACAGAACCATGACCCAGCCAGGCTGCTGGGATAAAAATGGGCTACAACAGAGGGCAGAAGTGTTTGTTTGAGGAGCTTCTTACATAGAGAATGTCCAAAGGTACAGGGTGGGCAGGGTGTATCTAACTTTATTTATTCAGCACATTGAATGCTGTCTCTAACTGATACTGCTCTGCTCAGCCTGGCTGAGGTTATGGAAGAAAAGCTTGGAAAGGGATCCCAAACCCACAGTGAAGGAACACTGAGCTGAAGTCTGCAGTTCAGGGAAGGAGCGGGATGGAAAGAGAGCAGAAGCTCTTTGAGCCTCTGGGAGACCACAGTTAATCCAGAGCTGGTGGCTTTTGCTGGGTTTAGTTCCCAGCTCTGACATTCCAGACAAATATCTTAAACCCACATGCTTTCCTTCACCCCTCCACCCCACATTGCAGCGTATTTATCTCTGGACTAACAGGAAATATTCCAGCTGAGTATTCCACAGGCAGCTCCAGTCCCAAAGCAAACCAAAACCATGGTTCCCATGGCTCATATCCGGAGCTGCTCCCTGGCAATACCTGTCTCTGAGCCCTTCCTTTGATGAGCACAAAAATCTTATGCAAATCTTATGCAAATCTTAATCCCCCGTGATGGGCAATATCCTGTGAGGTGAGCACTGAACCTGCCTCACATCTGGGCAGTGGCTCCTGCAGAGCTCACAGGACACATTTTCCTTGAGATTCTTTTTCTGTCTTTATCCAGAAATTTTCATCACCCCCCTCGCTTTCCTTTTTATCTCCTTTTGGGGTCATGACACTGAAATTCATCAGCCAGACCTTGCTGAGATTTAGGGAAGTTTGCATCAGGGGGAGCCCACAATGTGGAGGACAAGGCTGGAAATGCTGGATCTGTGAGGGTCACCTACACCTGGAGCAGCCCCAACTCTCCTGAGTTGGGAAACACCTGAAAACATTATTTTTAAAATTATTTTAAATTATTTTAAACTATTTTAATTTGTTGTTTTTAAAAAAGACAGGTAGGAAACAGCTGCAAAATTCAGCTTTAAATCCAAGCATTGCATCTGCCAGAGCTGTAACTCCATGGGCGAGGGCTGGAGAACACAGAGGGCACACCCAGATGTGGCACAGCCTGGGCACACACCGATTTTAATTTAGCACAGAAATAGCTGTTTTATTGGCATTTTCCCCCCTAGCAATAATTTTTTTGTTCTAGTCTTCCTTAATACCACAGCATTGATTTTTAATTTGATTTTTAGCGATGCATGTATTGGTCAACAAAGTAAAACAACGAGAAGGAAGGACTTCCCCTTTCCTAAATTCCACAGTTTTTTGGGAGCTTGTTTGCCCTCCCTAAGCAGGAAGAAACACCCAGGAATTTCAATTCTAACACTGCCCCAGGACAAGGAATGGCTTTACCTGGAAGACTGTGAGGATGGCAGCAGGGAAGGTATCGAAATTCGTGGTTGGAGTTTCATCTTGGAAATTGAACCTGGAGAGAAGGGAGAAATAAAAAACAGAGTGGGGAGGGACAGGCAGCTCCAGGCAGCCCTGGAATACCCTTTAACACCCCATAAACCAAGTCAGGGAGCAACATTTGTTCCACCTGGCTGTAACACCCCAGGCAAGCTCGGTGGGGAACATCTCAGAAAGTGCTTAACAGAACCATCAGCAAAAACTCAATTTCATTCCCAGAGAAAATTCCGATGCTTTGAAATTCATTTTCATCCCCAAGTAAAATGAACAATCAAAATCTCCAATGATTCTGCAGAACGAACCATTCCAAGAAGTTTTCATCCTCAAGTGTAAAAGCCCAAATTGAAATTACTCTCTTAGTAGCTAATTTCTTTATACTATTTTAAAGATAAAATAGGTATTGACTGGGAAAATAAAAGACCAAACAAAACCATTTCATTATTTCAGTTTAGAAGTGGAGCTGGAGTTTAAATGGTAACACTGTGATGGTTCTTACTACAAAATTCACCACTGCTGGCATTTCTAATGAGAATAATCAGATCCAACAAAATTGTGTTTTCCATCAGGAAAATATTCCAGAGTGCCATTATATTTTATATTTGGATATTATATTTTATAGTGGATAAATATAATGGCATTCTGGTTACCAGGGAAAGAACCAATACAGAAAGTGCTGCCCCCCAGTCCTGTTGCAGCTCTGGGTGTCCTGGGGACCATGAGCTGATGGGGGAGCTTTGAACTGGGGACATTCTTCCTTAGGAAAGAATCCAGATCCAGGGAAAAGACCAGAACAGGAATTATTTCCCTGTCCCCAGCCCTGAAATCAAGGATGTGAACCCTTCCAGGCAGAACAAAGATTCCTCAGACTCACTGTTAGAACCCTAGTTACTAAAAAATTTTAATTTTCTGTACTAACAGACACTAATCCCCAAAAGAACACTACATTTGACCTAAAGCTGTAAAAAAAATTCCAAACTTAATAATAAAACTAAGATTATGAGTGCATAGTTTAAATAAAAGTGTGTAATATCACAAAGTAAAAAACTTAAAGAGTTTAAAATTTTAGAATATGTAAAAAACCAAATAAAAGTTTTAAGACAGAAGCTAGTCCTTCTTCTTTACTTTCTTCTTCACACATTTAAGTAGTATTATGTAATTAAATAAAAAATCCACATTACAAAACATAAATAAATAGTTATTGAGTTAAAAATAAAAATAATTTAAGTGACATTTCTTAATTAGACAGTTCATCCTAAAACAACCTTGTAAAAAAGAGATACTGCTCCATTTTGTAGTTTGTTAAAAATAAAGTACTATAGAACTCACAACTTATAAAATTATAACCTAAATAAAATCCAATAAACATCTAAGTCCAAACAAAAAATACAGTCTCACAATTTAATCCTGACCTTAACAAAAAAAAACCAAAAACAAACAACCAAACAAACGAATCAACAACTTACTGCCCTCCAAAGAGCTGCATCCCCAGCAGAGCAAAGACCACAATGAACAGGAACAGCAGAAAAAGCAAACTGATGATAGACTTCATGGAGTTCAACAAGGAGACCACCAGATTCCTCAGGGAATTCCAGTACCTGCATTGGATCAGAGCAGCCAGGGGAGAATGTGAGAAATTAGTAGGAATTTATTTCCCGTGTGTCCCAGGTTCAGCTGGGTGTGTATTCAATTCCCATCTGTCAGAGGTGGGGCAGTTCTCCTCTGTTCATTGGGCAGTTTTCTTTATCTCTCCCACAACCAATCCTCCCTCCAGGAGATCTCTTCTGTCCATGGCCACTGAGTGTCCCTGCATGGCTGAGAAAATTCCATCATCCCATGGGGAGATGCTCTGCCCAGGGGAGGAGCCAAGCATTCCTACCTGGATCCAATCTGGGCCTGGGAACAGCACAGCAGCCTTTGCCCACTGCATTCCCAGAGGAGCAGCTTTCTGCTGCACTGCATTCCCAGAGGAGACCAGGCCCAGCTACAGCACCCCTGGAGCTTCAGAGGAAAACTCCCCCCTTCTCCAGGATCCCTGCTCCACCAGAGCCACCCCTGGCACTGCAGGAGGAGCAGCCACCATGGAATGGGACTGTGCAACACCCTGACCCACAGGGGGTCAGGTCGGATTCTGACTCTGGCAGTGGTTTGGTTTTTTGTTTGTACTATTGCATTTGTATTTTTAATTTTCCTAATAAAGAATTGTTATTCCTACTTCCATATCTTTGCCTAAGAACCTTTTAATTTCAAAATAATAATAATTTGCAGGGAGGGGGTTTACATTTTCCATTTCAGGGGAGGCTCTTGCCTTCCTTAGGAGATACCTGTCTGTTCAAACCCAGACACCATAGAACACGGGGAAATAGCCTCAAGTTGCACCAGGGAAGGTTGAGGTTGGATATTATTCATGGAAAAGGTGTTCAGGCATTGGAAAAAGCTGCCCAGGACAGTGGAGGAGTCCCCACCCCTGCAGGGATTTAAAAGATGTGGCACTTGGGGACATGGTCAGTGGTGGCCTTGGCTGTGCTGGGAATGGTTGGATGCAAAGATCCTGAAGTCTTTTCCAACCTCACTGATTTTGTGTTTTAATTATTTCTTATTATTATTCAAAAAAAAAAAAATTAAAGAATGACAAGGGATATCAGATATCATATATTTACACTCCCTTCTACTGTTGGAAAATGCAGCTCAGGGAGTGGCAAAATCTCTTGAGAACTATGAGAGCAGAGATAGTCACTTGGTGTGTGAGCACCCCCACACAACAGTCAATAAATGTCTGGATCAGTTCCTTAGGAGCCTTTTCCTGAGATTTTTTCTCATTTTGGCATCTTCTCACCTGGCACAGCAGTCAGGAGAGGTGTCATGAGCAGGGGTGTATCAATAAAGGTGAGACTGGAGATGTGAACAGTGAGCCCCAGCCCCCATTAGACACAAATCAGGAATAAAATCAGGAATCAACACCTCATTCCCACCTGGACATCTTTGCAGGGTGTCCTTCCAACCCATCCACTGCAAGTATCCAGGAGTGCATTAAATGCCCACATTTTAAACATTCTTGTGGGAATCCAACATCCAGGCATCCAGGACCAAGCAGTGGCCTCAGGGTGTGGAAACAAATCCAGAATGTTAATTCCAGCCTGGCAAGAGGGAATGGCTCAGCCCAGCACACCTGGCCAGGGGCTGAAGGTGGTTTGGTTTTATCTCCCAATCCCCTGGGACAGCTCCTGGCTCATATCAAGAGGCTGCTCAGGAACAGCTCCTCCCTGGATTTCTCACCCTGCTGGGAACAGGCAGGGAGTGTTTGTATGAGGAAAACCAATGGATCAGGAAATGCAGGAGGAGCTACCAAGCTTTGACAAGCTCCTTTTGGACACATGGGAGCCTGGAACAACAAAGCTGGATCAGGCAGGAGGAAAAGAGGGATTTAGAGCCATGTGGAGGATTTTTCCCTCTTTTTCTCTCCTTTCCAGCTCCTGACACTGGGAGCTGCCACCCAGAGCCAATTCCCAGCAGCAGCCCACGATTTCTTCTCCCCTGAGTGCCCTCCAGACCCCACTCTGAGCTCCTTCCCACAGTGGCTGTCCAGCAAAAGGGATAATATGGATTTGTCTGAGAAGCTCAGAGCTTGGAGTCAGATGAGCACCATCCTTTCTTTTTGCCTTTGTTTTCCCCCCTCTTCCTTCCCCCAGGCCTAGCTGGGAGCCCAGAGAAACCACCCCAGGTTTCTCTGATGTCCATCCCAAGGATCTTGCATCCCATTGCACCCATTCCAAGGAAAAATTACATCCATAACACAGTGACAAAGGTTTCAGGGGGAAATTTTGTCTTTTGGGAGAATAACTTCAATTTTGAATAAGTGGAACCAAGCCTGCTCAGGGTTTAAAGGGGCTGAGCTGCTCTCCTTGCAGGAGGGGAAGGAGAATGCTCCCAAGGGATAAGGAGTTGATTCCTGCAGAAGCCAGACCCTGCTCAGCTCTGTCAGGACAAGGAAGAAAATCTGGGGAGCTGTTTGGTCCTTGTCCTCCTCACTGAATTTTAGTTCCTCCTGGGCTGTGTCCCCTCGTCCTGCTCTCACCTTTTACCATTTAACTCTGCTGTCCATGGCCACACTGATTTGGGACATGGGAACGAAAATTCCAATCCCAATCATAATCCAATCAATGCAAATCATAATTTGAATAATCCCATTGATTATTCAAAGCAGGAGCACTGCAGCCTCTCCTGCTAAACACAAAGGAAAATCAAACCAGGGCAGGGAGTTTCAGACAAAAATTGCTACGAAAGAGATGGGAAAAGCAGAAAACTGCCGAAGGTCAGGATGTTTTTCCAGCAAAACTGCACTGAGAGGGGGTGGGCAGCAATCTGTGCCTGCTGCCAGCACTTTGGTGGCTCTCCTGAGCCAGGCAAACACTGAGCTGTGCACTCAGGCACCGGGATAACGCAGGATTCCCCCCGGGAGCTGCAGGGACCTGGCTCTGCTCACGCAATGAACTCAATTCTGTCATGTCAGGTGAAAAATCCACTAAATTAGGGCAGGGGAACTTCAGCATCAGTGGCTTGAGAGTGTCACTTGCTGTCCTGAGAAGGGGCAGAGCCCTCAGCTTGGTTTGTGAAGTCAAATCTCTTCTCCCAAGGAATGAGCAATAACAAGAGGGAACAGCCTCAAATTGTCCCAGATGGGTTTAGGTTGGGTATTGGGAAAAATTTCTTCATTAAAAGGTTTGTCAAGCCCTGGCCAGGCTGCCCAGGGAGTGGTGGGGTCACCATCCCTGCAGGGATTTAAAATCCTGCAGATGTGGCACTCGGGGACATGGGTGAGTGGTGGCCTTGGAAAGACTGGGTGGACCCGATGGTCTTGAAGGTCTTTTCCAACCTAAATAATTCCATTATTCATCCCTTTATCATGGTGACTCCGATCAGTGGTCAAAACTCACAAAAATAAAATTGTAACTTGCAAAAACATCCAAAATTTTTACAAAGCATAGCACCTGATCAGCAAGAGCAGATCTCAGCAGCTCTGGGTAAAATGAACTAGTGAAAATTGCTTTGAATTTGCTGCAAGTCCAGGAATTTCCCACATATAAATCAGTGCAAAGGTAAAGCACAGTGACATTTTTGGTGCAGGTACCCACCTTTTTTGTTGGACATTTACAGAACTTAAAGTTTCCACCCTGTTTTTCCCAGAACACAACAAATGGCACAGTAGTGACACAAACCTGGGACCTGAACAATAATAATTAGCAATAAACAATTAGCAGGTACAAATCAGCTCCACAGAGCTACAAAATTTTTTCTTGGTTACTTCAAATGACTGTTTTGCTCAGATTTTCTTTATCTGTTTAAGGTGGTTGGGGTATTTTTGGAGGGAGAAGCTGTTCCTCCAAGCTATGAAGAATTGAGGGAGTGATGGAAGCAAGGGAGCACTGAAGAGGTAACGGTGTAAAAAATAAGGTGGAAAACAACAGCAGGAGCACCTAAATTTGTCATCAATTTCCACAGCAATCCTGCAGAAACGGCTCTGGATGGGTTTGGAAATGGCACAGGAGTTGTTTGCTAATGCCAGCACACATTAACTCAAGGCAGAAGCACGAAAACAACAGAAAAGCTGTGGAAACCTGAGTGAAAATTCTTCCTCAGAGTCTCCAGGCTGAAAAACTCCAACATTCCCAGTCCAGGCAGCAGGAACACATTTCAGATTTGTGTCAACACAGCAGCTCAGCCCTGGGATTAGCACCCAGCAATCCCCAGGGAAGCTGCTTTTCCAAAGTCTAAATACTTAAGGAATTGTCATCAGATCAGTGGGAAGTTGATAGGTCTTAGAAAGAAAATAAAACTTCAGGCTTTTACCACAAAATACGAGTGATAAAACAATATTTTTGTTTTAAACAAGCCTAAAGATAAAGCAAAGAAGGACATTCTACTGTCAGCCCACTGAAGAACCAAGGGCAGACAAACCTGGACGTGAGGCTGAGGAGAAAGGGCTCTTCAAATCCATTGTGGGTGTAAATCCAGGCTCAGGAATTCCCAAAAATTCCAACTGCCCAGCCAAGGAAAGGGGAATTCTGCATCTGCAGATTTAATTTCCTCCTGTCCCCCAGTGCAGACCTTGGAGGTTGGGGCAGGCAGGGCTTTTGTGCCAGCTGCCTCAGGGGGTTGGAGTATTGGTTTTTTGGAAAATTTTAAACTTTTTAGCTATTTAAGTATTAGTTTATTGTTGAAAAACATGGGAAAAGCACTCCTGGCTCTGGGGTTAGGGACAGGGATTTCCTGGGGTGCTCAAAGTCTTCTGTGAGCACCAAGGGGGCTGCACTTACTTGGTCACTTTGAAGATCCTCAGCAGCCGCAGGGCTCGCAGGACGCTGATGCCAAAGGAAGTTCCTGGTTTCACTGCAGCCCAAATGACCTCAAAAATACTGCCCACGATCACCTGCAGGGAGAGACCACCTCAGAGAGGGCACAGCTGCTGCTGAGCTCCCTGGGGTGCTCAGGAATCAGAGTTCAGGCTGTTCAGGAGAATCCTAAATTAGCCAGGAGACCTGGAAAACCTCACTCCAGCTTTCTCCATACCCAGAAGGAGAACTCTCTGTGATTTATACACAGAGAGGAGCCTGTTGCTTTCTTCTCTAGCAAAGTACCTTAAAATACCTTTTTTTTTTTTGAAGGACATTGTAATTTTTAATTAGAATTTCTTAATGCTGGCTCAACTGCAAACACCAACATTTCCTTTTCCCACAATATCATGACAAAAACTTGGATGTCTTTGAAAATTCCAGAACTGCTTAAGTGTCCTGCAACACACACTGTGCCCTGAGCTTCCAGAAAATACAGAGAGAAAGGGAGATCCACAACAGTTGATAATTCCAGTGTCTCCCATCTAAGAAGACTTCTCTCCCACCATTGGGAATCTCTCATTGTCTCAGGTTTAGCTGGGTGTGTATTCAATTCTCATCTGTCAGAGGTGGGGCAGTTCTCCTCTGTTCTTTGGGCAGTTTTCTTTATCTCTCCCACAACCAATCCTCCCTCCAGGAGATCTCTTCTGTCCATGGCCACTGAGTGTCCCTGCATGGCTGAGAAAATTCCATCATCCCATGGGGAGATGCTCTGCCCAGGGGGAGGAGCCAAGCATTCCTACCTGGATCCAATCTGGGCCTGGGAACAGCACAGCAGCCTTTGCCCACTGCATTCCCAGAGGAGCAGCTTTCTTCTGCACTGCATTCCCAGAGGAGACCAGGCCCAGCTACAGCACCCCTGGAGCTTCAGAGGAAAACTCCCCCCTTCTCCAGGATCCCTGCTCCACCAGAGCCACCCCTGGCACTGCAGGAGGAGCAGCCACCATGGAATGGGACTGTGCAACACCCTGACCCACAGGGGCTCAGCTCCTCTTCTGACTCTGACAGTGGTTTGGGGTTTTTTTTGTGTTTGTTTGTATTCTTGCATTTGTATTTTAATTTTCCTAGTAAATAACTGTTATTCCTATTCCCATATCTTTGCCTGAGAGCCCCTTAATTTCAAAATCATAATAATTTAGAGTAAAACGTAAATAATTACATTTTCCATTTCAGGGGAGGCTCCTGCCTTCCTTAGCAGACACCTGTCTTTTCAAACCCAGGCACTCATGAATCAGCAAAAACCTTTCCTCAGCCCCTGCACATGGCATTGATAATTAATTTTCCTCAGCAGCCCCTCCTGGGAGCCTGTTTCCCACTGGACTGGTGCTCCCCAGGCAGATGTTGCTCTGGTTTGTTGTTTCACCCTTTGCGCTTGCACGGTTTCATCTCGATGGTTTGTCAGACAAAACTGGGTACAGAGCTCTGTGATGTTCCAGTGCTGAACTCATTCTGGGGGCTGGAAGGTGGGTGAGGGAGGGAAAAACACAGACAGAAGGAGGATCCCTACGGATTCTCTGAAGGAGGAAGAATTAGCAACAGATCAACAGCTTTCCCTCCTGGGAAACCCTCAGCAGAGCTCCCTGCCAGGGCTGCACAGCCCACAAAGCTCAGACACCTCCCAAATTCAACTTTTGCTTTGTACAAGCTCCTAAATCACCTGTCCCTGACAAGCTCTCATTATGGAAGGAGCATCCTGGATTCAGGGATCCAAGGAAATTGGCAGCCAGCCTGGAGGGCAGCTCAGAGGCCACCCAGTGCAGGACATTGACCCTTGTGCTGCCCAAGATGGATTTGTTGAGGCCTCCTAATAAATCCCTACTCTATTCTTTAGCTCTGTCTAGTCTCTGTTCTAGGTCAGCCTTCTCAAGGCATCAGTGACACTCCTCAAGGACAATTTATGGACAGTCTGGGTCTGGGCACTGTCCCTTGGGCTGTGCAGGACAACCCATCCCAACCCTCTGAGCCACCACAGCTGCCAGGACACCCCAAAACCAGAGCCCCACATTTGGGACAGCCTCATGCAACACCTCAGGCTGCTGGACACGGGTGGGTGATTTAATCTCAAATTCTATTTTCTCTGAGGTTTGCTGTTGTCACAGCCAAAAAGAGAATAAATTGGCTGTGCTCAGAGCCTTGGATTTAGGAGGGTCACCCACTGAAGGTGAG
This sequence comes from Peucedramus taeniatus, assembly GCA_013400575.1. NCBI lineage: Eukaryota > Metazoa > Chordata > Aves > Passeriformes > Fringillidae > Peucedramus > Peucedramus taeniatus. The sequence continues at coordinate 118,130 of WBNO01011426.1, forward strand.
AACAGCTCCTCCTCCCTTGTAGGAGCAGAGAATTTGGCTTCATGGAAGAAGAGTCACTCCCAGCATTTTGGCAGATAAAAGCTAGAAATAGCAGCCTGAATGTCAGAGCAGGGCTGGGTGAGGAGTGCAGTGACCTGAGCCATTCTCCCTGTGCCCCTGGCTGGATCTAAAGCTCCATATCTGGATTGTTACAACAGGCTGAGTCCTGCTCAGCCCACACTGCAGATAAGAGAGGCCGAGTTCTCCTTTGAGCACAGATTACAGCTAATAGCTTTTAATGAAGAAATTAACATCCACATGCCAGGCTCTTTGTCAGGCGGAGCCAAACCCAGCCCCGCTATTCACACCAGAGCTGCAGTTCGAGTCTGGACTTCTGCACTGAAATAATTTGAATTATTGCCCTGCTGTCACCTCCTCAGGTGTTTACTCTGCTGCTCCTGGTGATGTCTGCAAAGCTCTGCCTGTGTGACTCCGGGTGAAGGCTGCTCAGTGGGTGACACGAGCAGGAAGATGTGTGGGGTTTTTTTTGTCTTTCAATCAGCTCATTGAAATGAGAGGGACAGAATCTGCAGGCAATCAGAGGACTCAGGGGCGCTGATGCTGCCAACAGCCTGGGGCTGGAGGAAATGAAATCCCCCAGCTGTCACTTCCCTTCCAAAAGGAGGATAACGAGGGAAGCTTAATGCATTTCACTGCTAATTTATACAGGGATTGCTCCCCCCAGGAGACACTCCCAGCACCACTTCCCATGGATTTCCATACTCATCCTTAAACACCCAGCACCTGAATGACAGGAGAGACACCTGCTCGTCACAGGGAGGGTTTTCAAGGACATGGAGTAGCAGGATGGAGGTTTCCCACTGCCAGAGAGCAGATTTGGATGGGATATTGGGAAGGAATTCTTCCTTGTGAGGGTGAGGAGGGGTTGGAATGGAATTCTCAGAGAAGCTGTGGCTGCCCCTGGATCCCTGGAAGTGTCCAAGGCCAGGTTGGACATTGGCCCTCTAATTAAAACACCATCACCATTGGCTAATTAAGAAATCACCCTTTGGTAAACAATCTCCATAACACATTCCACATGTTCACAACAATAGGTGCAGCAAGTTAAGATAAAAATTGTTTCTAAGAATTGTTTCTCATTCTTTTCTCTGATCTTCTCACAGACTTTCTCAGGCAATGCCTGGGAGAGTTGTGCCTCTCTCTGTGGCCAGAGAGCTGCTGCCACAACGTGGGATAGTGGAAGGTGTCCCTGCCCATGGCAGAGGGTTGGAATTAGATGATTTTAAGGTCCCTTCCACCCCAAACCATCCCATGATTTATCCACCCTGCTGGATGTTACTCACCCCAAAGTCAAAGCAGTTGAATGAAGAGTGGAAGTAATTCCTTGGCCCCAGCCCATACATCTTCAAAGACATCTCAGTGAGGAACAGCCCCAGGAAAACAAACTCTGCAAAATCTGGGAACAGGAGAAGAGATTAAATTAATCCATGAGCCCTTGGTGGGCAGAGTTCTTCACGTGGGGAACTTTTTGTTGTTTTTTTCACAGCACCAAGGGCCTGCTGGCAGAAGAAAATCCCTGTGCAATGGCAAACAGGAGCCAGGCACAGTTTGGCACAATTCTTTCTGTGTGTCCATGAGCTGTGTGAAGGCAACGTTCACCTGTACCCTTGGGTGGGGGAAGGAGCATTAAATAATATCCTCATTGTCTCTAGAAAGGAATTTCAAAGGAAAGCCCTGGATCTAATATTTTTAAAGGTCAAATTTAATTGTGAAGATGTTTTGGGACTTCTGTACTTGCAGGAGATGGAAACTTTTGGGTGTGGGGTGTAAGTTTCTGTACCAGCCTCTGATGATAAAAATACCTTTCTACCCAACAGAAGTGCTGACTCTGAGGGCTCATATTCAGAGGTGTTGTGTCTCCTGTTACCACATTTATTTTTATTATGCCTTTATAGCCCTGTAATTATGGAAGAGCCCCTTCTGTTTCCTTTTCCTTCACATATCACAAGCTGGGAAGCTTTTGATGGGAAAATTTATCACCTATGATGAAACAAAGGGCAGAAGGAGCGGAGCTGGAGGCTTCAATTTCCACATCAAGTTTTGAGGATTTGAAGCTACAGCAAACACTGCCTTTGGCATTTTAAGTTTGGATCTGGAGGCCAATAAGCAACAGCAAGAGTGAAATGTTAAAAACAAAAAAGAAAAAAAAAAAAAAAAGCAAAAAAAAAGGGAAAACCCACCTACACTACCAAGAAAAACCAAACAGCAGAAGGCAAAGCTCTCACTCTGGAGAAAAGATGAGGAAAAGAATCAAACCTCAAAAGGTGGGGATTAATCACCTTGTTTAATGCAGCACAGGAGGTTCTCAGAGGCTGCAGCAGAACAGATGCTACAAGAAAGTCTCCTGTAATTTCAATTTTATGATTCCAGGAATGATGAAAAGGAGATGGTGCCAAACTTTACACAGAGGTGCACAGAGGTAGAAGAGGGGCAAAAGATACAAGGAAAATTTCAGCAGGATGATCCTGGATTCCAGGTGCTTTGCACTCTGGGGCAGCTCCGATCTCTGCTCTGGGACAGGGACAGGAGCCAGGGAATGGCTGGAGCTGGGCCAGGGCAGCTCAGGCTGGAGAGCAGGGAAAGGTTCTTCCCCCAGAGGGTGCTGGGCACTGCCCAGGCTCCCCAGGGAATGGGCACGACCCCGAGGCTGCCAGAGCTCCAGGAGCCTTTGGACAGCACTGCCAGGGATGCCCAGGGTGGGATTGCTGGGGGGTCTGTGCAGGGCCAGGGGCTGGGCTGGATGATCCTTGGGGATCCCCTCCAGGTCAGAAGATTCCATGATTCCACCATCCTCTGACCTCCTGCAATCTGCAGCTTCAGCTGAGTGTGGGGAGAGACAGGAGGGAGTGAGGGTCCTTCCCACCTGCCTGGATTTCCATTCCCAGCCTTGCACTCACTTCCCAGCCTCACTCCATAGGGAGTGAGCAGAGCTGGCCCAGGTCCACTCTGGGTGTCTTTGGAAATGCCTTGAAAAACTCAGCTTCAATTACCCAAAAATAAAAAGGGTTTTAAAATTTTAAATGAAAGCCAGTCATGGAACACCATGGGCATAAAGTTCCTTGAAATCCAGGGAGCAATAATGAGATGAGAGAGGCCTTATTAACACCTTAGTGAGGAGCCTGCAAGGACACCTGTGCCAACATTTGCAAAAGGGGAGGAAATTTCAGGCGAGTATTAATTATCCCACATGACCTGCTCTCCTTGAAAACAGGAGCAAGATCATTAAAGGAGACCCTCAAGGGCAACGTGTTCCCAGCTGAGGAATAAGATGACAAAATCTGAGACCCACAGCCTTTTTCCCTGGAGGAGGCAGATCCACCCTCAGTGCTCAGGGAAGAGCATGGGCCCAGGAGCAGCACAACTCCCTCTCACCTTGACCTTGGAGCTTTTGAGGAGAAGCCTCTTCACACCTGACCAAGCTGCAACTTTTCTCTCCTTTCTGACAGGAGGTGCAAGGACTCAGAGAGGAAACTCTGTTTCCAGAACCAAGGATCCCAGAGTAAGGAAATATCCATAATTGTGCTGGGAATCCATCTGACCTTTTATCTGCTCTGGTGAAGCCCCACCTGCAGAGCTGCCTCCAGCTCTGGCACCAGCAGGAGGACCTGGAGCTGCTGAAACTAGTCACAGAATTCCCAGAACTCACAGAATCACTGGGTTGGAAGAGACCTTCAAGATCATCGAGTCCAACCCAGCCCCAGCCCCTAAACTCAACCCTGGCACCCAGTGCCACATCCAGGCTTTGTTAAACACAGCCAGGGCTGGTGACTCCACCACCTCCCCGGGCCGGCCACTCCAGAATTTTATCACTCTTTCTGTAAAACACTTTTTCCTGATATTCTTGGCACAGCTTGAGACTGTGTCCTCTGGTTCTGTCAGTGCTGCCTGGAGAAAGAGCCCAACCCCACCTGAGCACAGCCACCTTTCAGGGAGCTGTAGAGAGTGATGAGGTCACCCCTTAGTCCAGAGCAGACCTGGAGCTGCTCCAAGGGCTGGAGCCCCTCTGCTCTGGAGCCAGGCTGGGAGAGCTGGGGGTGCTCACCTGGAGAGGAGAAGGCTCCAGGGAGAGCTCAGAGCCCCTGCCAGGGCCTAAAGGGGCTCCAGGAGAGCTTGAGAGGGACTCTGGTGTCACACTCAGCAGGTGGTGCTGACTGGCATGACTTCCAGGTGCAGTGTCCCTATCCCAAGGGTTGATATCAGCCAAAGCTGTGAAAGCTTTGTTAAATCAGCTGATAAAATCACAGGGAGAGGTTGTGGATGCACAAGGAAGCAATGCACAGCCCCCACATGTCATATCTCTAGCAGGGAGATTCTCATTCCCTTATCTCTGCCCCAGCCTCACCTATGCGAGTCACACCTCAGCTGCCCCCCCAGATTCTTCCACAGAACAACAAAAATCCTCAGCAGTGTTTTTTAACTGCAAATTTGCACCAACAGACCTCAGGATGCTTTGCTAAGACAATTACCATCATCCCAAAGGAGCAAAAAAGGAGGAAGGACCAAGGATTAATGTTCAGTCACTGCTCCAGCAGGGGGCTGAACATACCCCAAGGTATCACAAGGGCAAAGGTGTCACCATCAGATTGACACATCCTGCAAACACACATGCAAATCCACAATATCACACAAGAAAAAAGCTAGAAAGTGGCAAAAGAGAATCAAGAAATATTTGATTATATTAAAAAGTATATAGAAAATGTTTAAAACTCAGAGCATCTAAAAATCAGCTTCCTTCTGGTGCTCTTACAGGAGCCACCCTTGGCCTTTCCCAGCTGATGAATTCCAGAGCAGAGCCCAGAACTGGCAGCACGAGCTGTGTCTCAGCAGGTACCAGATGCTACAAATCACAGCCCAGAGAGGCTGGGATGGAGGGAAGTGAAATTCAGACCCTGAACTCCTCAGGCAGAAGGAGTTGGCTCCATGGAGAGGCTGCTGCATCCAACACATGATTTCTTCTGAGAAAGCCCTGCCTAAATAATTGAAAATGCAATTTTGTTGTTTGGGCCTCCTGGTATTCAAACCTCACCTAATTTCATTTGCCTTACTCAAAAGCATTTTGTGATGTGATTTAAGGAGGAAAGGTTTGATACAAACACTCTTATTGCATTTCCAAGCTGTGCTGTTGGCAAAGGCCGTGCCCCCCTTCACCCCACACCTTTGAATTAGGTTCCTAATTAGAGTTACCAGCTCCTTTTTGTCAATAATTTATGGATTAATTCAATTTCTGCCCCATCTCCAAGTCCAATGGCATCAGGAGCAGGTGCTGAGCCTGACACTTCCCTCTATTCACTCTCCTCTCACATTAAACTGAGCAGGAGAACCTCAGCAGGGCAAAACTTCCCCCTTTCTGCCCAAGCAGATGTGAAATGCTCAGCAGACAGAATAAATACGCTCCAGAAAGCCTTTTCCTTGCAAATGCTGCATATTGGTATCCAGAGGGAGCTGGGCCTTGACTTCAAAGGCAACAACAGCACCAAAATAAGGCCAAATTGCCCCAAACATGAGGTTCAGCACTGGGCAGGGAACAGGCCATAATGGCTCAAATGCTGTGTTCAAACACTGGATTTATCAAAAGGAGACACTATGGATTTGGGGTTCAGACTTACACAGATTAAGAAGCCAGGAAGGATCCCTGCAGCATTTGCTGGAGAAAGAAGAGATCTTTGGGAAAGGCAGCCCCCGAGTGAAACTTCAGTGACCCAGTGCTGGAAACTCCTCCCCACAGTCCCTAAAACCCATCCCACAGATCCAGAGAGCTCTGTTCCCAACCACATCCCACAGCTTTAGCTAGAGGAAGAGGAGCCCACCCCCAGCCCCATCCCTGGGGCCTCCTGCCCTGCAGCAATTCCTGCTCCCACAGCAGGAGCTGCTGCACATCCAAAGGCACAGCCCTGGTCACTCTGCCCCTCCACAGTGTCCCCAGAATGGATTTTGAGGGGTCCTGAGTTCATCTTTGCTGCTAGGAGACCTCAGTGATGCCATTCCAGAGTTGGTTTCTGACTGAAATCAGACTGAATTCTTTCTCAGTGACAGTGGTGGAAATGAGCGTGAAGAAATGATAATAAAATCATGAAATAGATGCATGAAATGTATTCTTTTATGGGCAACTGCAGCTTATTTAACCAAAGTTCTGTGCTTCAGTGAGCAGTGTCCATCTGCAGCATGACAGAAATCCTATTTGGCCCTGGAGTCCTTTCCACACAGAGAAGGAGAATCTCTGATTGAATTTGAGGATAATTACAGGGGCATGAAGTATGGCCTGTTATTAATCATACCACAAGAATTCAAAGAATTCCTCATCAGTTCTTTCAATAAGGCTAAAGAAATCCCAAGCCTCTCTCCAAAGCTCCTGCAGTCCTTTTTGCAAAGCAGTTGTAGAGATATGGAGCATCAAGCAGAGAAAGCTAATCAGAACAATTCAAAACAGAAAAGTTAAAAGAAAAGACCAAGGGAAAAATAAATCAATGCAGACCCGTAGGCTTTTACCAACTGTTCTTTAAGTAAAATTAATTTGTAATGTAATTAAACTTCTCCCCAGAGGGACAGGTATAATTGAATTAGAGGTGCCTGGGTAGAGTTGCAGGGTTTAGCAGATCCTTTCCCGTGCTCCTCTCCTGCTGCTGCAGTTCACAAAAAGCCTCCTCAGTTCATTCCTGAGCACCTTCCCTGAAACAACATCGTTGGAATTTTTGATTTCTGTTTTGCTCTGCATCCCACCAGCCAGGTCCTGCTCCTCTGCAGTGATGTTCCCTCATCATGGATTAACTTTTAAGCCATTTTTAAACTCTGTCACTTTCCCAGTTATAGGATTTTGCCAAGTATTTCCAGGAGCTCTTTCAAATCCCCTCGTTCTGCCTCTATCTAATGGATTTGTGCACAAATCTTGGGCAGAACGGGGCTTTCCAGGAGCATTCCTGGAGGGCTCAGCCCCAGCTGGGCTCCTTCCCAGATGTTTGTGCTGCAGAGTTATCCAGGTAGGAGTGAGGGGACACATCCAGTCTGGCCATCACTGTGACACCAAAACAACCAGCAAAGTCCTTAACACACCAGATATTCCTTGCACTCAGCATTAAATTAGAGATTTGTAGAAATCTGAGGCTATGAAAACTCTGCTATCCCCCAGGAAAGGGGTAGAAAGGTTTAGGTCATCACCAGTGCACAGCCAGGTGTGAATGCAGTCCCACAGCTCCTCATCCTGGAATTCAGTGGGGTTTGGAGGAATGGGATACTTGGAATTTAAGAGGTTGAACTTGTAGGGCTTTTCAGGACAATTCTCCAAAGTTCTTTGTTCAAAAATCACACTAAAATAGGTTTCTGGTCAGAGAAGGGACAATCATCCTTTAAATGAGCCCACAGAGCCTCTGCTTCTTCTCTTGGAGAAAACCATCTTAAATATTAAAACAAACCCCAAAATAAACAAATAAAACCCTCCCAGAATGGTCTGGCCTACATTAGAATTTTCATTATGACCATTCATGGAGAGATTTAGTTGGGATATTGGGAAGGAATTGTTCCCTGGGAGGGTGGGTGACCCTGGCACAGGGTGCCCAGAGCAGCTGTGGCTGCCCCTGGATCCCTGGCAATATCCAAGGACAGGCTGGACAGGGGTTGGAAGAGCCTGGGACAATGGGAGGTGTCCCTGCCCATGGCAGGGGTGGGATGAGTTTTAAGGTTCCTTTTAACCCAAACCAGGCTGGGATCTCTGTTTTTTATTTTCATTGTCACTGTGACAAATCTTGTACCACCCTGACTAAAAACCCAATGTAAGCATCCACAAAACCTGTCCCTACTTTTGGATAATCTGTTTTTTTCTGTGACACACACTGGGCTGCCCCTCCCCAGTGCCAGGGGAGTTTCCAGCAGGGTTTAATATCCCAGAAATAAACGGAGCTCCTGCATGAAGGGTGACAAAGATGCTGAGGGGACTGGAGCATCTCTCTTGTGAGGACAAGGCTGAGAGAGCTGGGGCTGTTCAGCCTCCAAAAGAGGTGATTGAGAGGAATCTCATCAAAACATCTGTAGGGAGGCCTCAGAGCAGGGCCCAGGCTCTGCTACAGGGGCCTAGAAATGGGACAGCAGGACAGGCAGGAACTGATCCCAGGAAGTTCCACCTGAATGTGAGGAAGAACTTCCCTGTGAGGTGAACAAGCAGCTCAGGAGGGTGTGGAGTCTCATCCCTGGGGATATTCCGGAGACAATTCTGTGCCCTGTGCTCTGGGATGGCCCTGCTGGAGCAGGGAGGTGGCACCAGGTGACCATCTCAGGTCCCTTCCCTGCCCCATTCTGGGATTTCTTTCAGGGATGATTTGGAAGCCCCTGTCCAGGTGTTTCCCCATCGGCAAAGGGCCCTCAGGGCTCCCAGGTAAAGGGCAGCATGATGGCACAAAAGCTGGAAGGATGCTGGGAATTTAATCCCCAAGAAATCCCAATTTTTGGTGGTTTTCTGCCTCTTCCATTAAATGTAAGGCAGTGGGGTCCCCCACTCCCAGCTCAGTGGGACTCTACGCCAAGAAATTCAAACTTGCTGCCCAAGTGCTTCTGGCACTAACTGACATTACTGGGTGTTATGGACAAATGCAGAGTTCCTGAAAAATGGATCCATCCCTAATTCCAACCTATTCCCTATATTTGTCTTCAGCTGGGATAGATTTGGAAACCTAATTTGTGGCCTCTGTCTCAGATAAGTTTCCCAGCTGGAGGTGAATAATTCCAAGAGACAGAACCAGCCCTCCCAGCCCTCACTAGAACATTAAGGAGTTTCTGGCTCATGGATTTCTCCATGTTCTCTTGGAAAAGTCACTGCCTAAGGTGCTCCCAAAACTGAGTTCTCTGAATCTGCGACCTTTTTTAGAGTTGAAAGACTTCAAGTGTGGGGCTTGTTTCCTAAACATTTAGTCCTAATTCCAGAGGAAATCCTAATCCTCAAACTTTTAATTACTCTGCCAATCTAGCTTATTATTTCCTCTGGTAAATTGAGGTAATGAATAAGCAAGAGTGACTTCTCTGTATGGTCTGTCTCTCTTTTCAGTTGAAATCTTGCCAAAAAAAAAAAAGACTTGAAAGACATTTCTGTCCTTATTATACATCTCTCATTAGAGCTCCATTACCAGGTGGCATTAAATATTTCAACAAATATTAATAAGGAGCTTTTGATGTCAGAGCAGTCAGTATTCCTGACCTCTTAGGTCTAGTAAAAAAAACTTCAAAAGTTTGCCTTCCTTGTAATAAGGTAAGACCTGAGGATCTGAGGCAAGAAATATTTAAGTATCTAATTTACAGAGAAATCAAGGGAAATTAGGTAGATAAGGATCTTTAAAGATCTAAGCCAACATTGTTAGACAGTTGGAAATATTTGAGGTTTTTCCCCAGTCTTCTGTTTGCTTTGTTCAGAAGTTTTATTTAAATTTTCATCTGGTCAAGTGCTGAACAACAGATTTGTTCCTGGCCATTTGATAGGGTCAGAAATGGCCAAAGGAATGGCTTTGTCTTCCAGGAACAAACCTCATCCCATCCCTTCAGAAAAAAAATTTGCACTATCAGCATGAGGAATTTCTAGGAGTTTTCCAGCTCTAGGAGTCCCAGCCTCCAAACTTCATTAAAATAAACAAAAAAGCTCCATCCCTCACCTTCCCTATTTTTTTAAAACCAAGCTTTGTCAGCGAGTCTGTGACCTCAGGGAGAATCACTGGGTTGGAAGAGACCTTCAAGATCATCGAGTCCAACCCAGCCCCAGCCCCTAAACTCAACCCTGGCACCCAGTGCCACATCCAGGCTTTGTTAAACACATCCAGGGATGGTGACTCCACCACCTCCCCGGGCAGGCCATTCCAGAACTTTATCACTCTTTCTGTGAAAAACTTTTTCCTGATATCCAACCTGAATTTCCCTTGGTGCAGCTTGAGGCTGTGTCCTCTGGTTCTGTCAGTGCTGCCTGGAGAAAGAGCCCAACCCCACCTGAGCACAGCCACCTTTCAGGAGCTGTAGAGAGTGATGAGGTCACCCCTGAGGCGCCTTTTCTCCAGGCTGAACACCCCCAGCTCCCTCCAGTACTCACAGAGAGCAGTGGTCAGCTTCTCGGGCTGGTCGTAGTGCACCATGGCCACACAGAGGGTGTTGAGGGCCACCACGCAGAGCACGACCCAGTAGAAGCTCTGAGCCTTCACCATGCGCCGGATGAAGAAGCGGAACATCTTCTCTTTCCTCCTGAAGTAGGACGAGCTCTCGTTCTTCCCACTCTTCAAACTGGCACGGGCAAAAGGAGACCCTGGGACAGAAAGAAGAGTCACCACAGGCCATCCCAGCAGGGAAAAGGCTGGAGGGGGTTCCTGGGCACACAGAGCCTCTCCAAGCACCAGAACAGCTCAGCAGGAAGCTGGGAATGAGCTGAGCAAGGGTGTCTCGCTTGTAATGAGAGATGAAGGCTGGGCTTTTAAAACTTCATGGATCGAGGCCTAGCTCCACCAGCTAAATTGGGCTTCCAAATCTTTGCGGCAATCCTGGTTGTCCCAGGTAAACTCATCACTTTTTCCTGGTTGACAGGGACAGAGAGCAGCAGGCACAGGGTATTTCTGCCCACGGTGTGGAGCACGTCCTTGTGGAGCTGGGTAGGTGCAACAGGAAAGCTGGTCCCTATTTTTCCTGCTCCAATGACCAATACTAGGGAATTGAGTGAATTCTCCTTAATTTACTCTCCACCCTCAGTTATTTCCTTAGCATAGGGCTCATCCTGCCTCCATGCATCAGATTTTGGGCACAGCCATTCATTTGTCTCAATTCTGCATCTATCAGCTCCATTTCCACTCTGGGCTGAAACCCTGGCAAAGAGTCAAGGGTTTCAACAATAGGAAGCTGATGGAAGAAATGATTCCTGATGTCAGCTCTCCTCCTGGGGTAGAGGCACTGCTCAGATGAAAAGGCAATCTCCAGCCAGTGCTGAGACAGGAGAAATCAGGAATAAGGGAATAAACACATGGACCTCTTGGGGCTCCTCTGCAGCAGCCACAGAAGCTGCTGCAAGTGGGGGAAATGGTGACTGTGCCAGGCTGGCCACTGCCTGTGCCAGTGGTTTGTGACAAGATATCACTGCTGCCCTTCCTCATCCTGGGATGGAGCATCCCAGGAGGATGAGCAGGACAGGTTCTGTCCTGGAGTAGGTGACTCTCCTGGGCTCAGTGACATGAACAAAGAGTTCTGGCTTCAGCAGCCAAATCTTGGAGTGTGATCACATCCATGTCAACACTTGGACTGGGTGGGAATCTCACCCAGCCTCATCCTGCAACATCAACCACAGCAGCCAGAGAAAGGATGAGGCATCCAGATGTGACAGCAGCGAGTTCTCCAAGCCTCAAAGTCCCACACAAGTGTGATGTTCCCCCATGGAAAGTGAGCTCTCTGCTCCATTTCACATTTCTGGCCATCCACCAGCACTTCAAAAGCAGAGCTGGCCTGGGCCAGATTTTGAATAAACTCTGTGCTGAAAAAATCAGTGTGTTCTTCTGTTGGTTTGAAAATCCTGCGTTTGGCAGTTTGGAGGAGAAGAAATCACAGTGCTCCTCCTCTGCTTTAAGACAATAAGAAGACCCACAGGCTGGGATTTAGGCTGCTTCATATCACAGCAGTCCTTAGCAGGTACAGAGCTCGCAGACATCCAAGCCCCTTTGTACTCCCAGACTGGCAAAGGAACAGTGCTTCCCTCTCATTCCTGTCTGCTGATCTTCCAGAAATGCAAAGCAGTGATATTTAAACTCCTCTAACATGGAAAACATCCCCTTCTCCAGGCTTTGGAGAATCAAGGCAGTGCCCTGTGCCTGGTACAGCACGGAGGGTGTGAAGCCAGTGGGAGTGGAAAGATAAGAACAAAAGCTAAGAACAACTGCAGAGAACCCCCTGGGAAGTGTTTACCACTACAGAGCTTTATACTGCAGTTATAAAGCTCATCAAGGTGCTTATGTTTGACTTAAAGTGCAGCATTTTCAGCCAATGGCCAGAGAGAGACCTGGCAAAGTCTCCCCCACCCTGAGCTGCATCTTCACATGGCACTCAGGGATTATTTGTTAGTTCTTCCACGCTCCTTCTGTTCCCATCTGAACACATTACAGAAAACGATCCAAAAACCCCTTTTCTCCAAAACAGATCCTTTATGCATAATTGCCCACGTGATCTGATTGTTTATGCTCTGCATTTCAGCCTCTTCACAAGCCTGCAGAAGTAGCTGCTTAATCCATTCCTTCTTTTCTGCCTCGTTCCATGAATCAAAATCAAAACCACTTTTCCCAAGTGGGTGAAGCACTCGCAGAAGGTGGAAAGCACTGCTGCTATTTTCCCTGCCATATGCTCCTGAGACAGTTCCCAGCTCTGCCTCGGATTATTCCCGAGCCCAGATGCTCCATCATCCGTTGCCACCTGAAATGCTGAACTCCAAGATCTGTTGGTGTGGCATTGGCTGCCCAGAGCCTGGAGGGACTTGGATTTGGAGGCAAAGATCTTGTAATTATTGCAACCGTGAGCAAATATTCCAAAAATGACCATTCCTTGTTATCCATGCAGGGATCCAAGAAAAAACAATAACAAACCAAAACAAACCAAAAATGCACACAAGCTGCTGCATTTTTGCCCTTTTTCAGCACCAAACCTCTCCTGGAAGTGGCAGCAGTTTCACCACAAACCCTGCAGCCCAGGGGACTATGGCATTCAGTGCTGGTGTCAGGAACATGCCAAGCCACGCTCATTGTCTGCAATCAGATCTTCCTTTAAAGAGGAAAAAAAAATTCCAGCAGCAGCTGTGATCCCTGAAAACATCAACACAACTTTCCAAAGGGCAATTGAGGCACTCATGCTGTGCAAGCAGCCACGGACACGGATTCTCAAATGTGCTGTTTGTGCTGCTCCTCCTGTGCATCCAGGATTTGCTGCTTCGTGGGGACTGGGCTGCCAAGACATTTCTTTAGAAGATAATGAGAACATCTGCTGCTTCAGCAGCAGAACAGACTCCAACAACAGGCACTGGGATGAGCAAAGCGCCCGACTGCGAGAGCAGGAGACGCCTCTCCCACGGCTCAGAGGGGTTTGGCTCCAGCAGCTCCCTGAGGTGGGTGCTGAGTGCCCAGAGCCTCCCCTGGCAACCCAGAGCTGCCTCTGCCTCCCCACCTGGGCAGATCTCGGCAGGGAATCAGCTCTGGGAGCTGCAGAATGGGCAGCACCTCCTCAGCCTGAGGATCCCAAATTCACCCCAGCAATGCCCCACAGTGCAGGATGCCCTGCTCTGCACTGGATCTCCAGATCTGGCTTTAAAATTGCTGTAAGATCTTCCTCTAGGACAAGAATGAGAGAATTGAGGCCACTGCCCATCACTTCCCAGTGACCACTCCCACAGCAAAGGCTGTGACACCTCAGCGGGGCTTTAATGGACCGCAGGACTGTGGCCACTTCCTCTCCTCCCTCCAGCGGTGTTGTTTGGCAGATTTGGGGTTCATTAGCATGAATGAGCACGTTCCAAGCAGAATCCCGGGATGGCCAGCCCAGCAGGGACTGTCCCAAGGCTTTGCAGGGCTCTCCCAAGTGTGCAGCATGCAAGAGCTGAGGCAGGCAGCGCAGGGAGAGGGTGAAGCCACGGAGCTTTTTGCTTTGGGAAGTCGAGTGCTGCTGCAGCAGCAGTAGAAATTCATTCTCCTTCAGGAAACTGCAGCTTCTGGAGCAAAGAAGCCTCTCCAGAGGAGGAAACATGACATGGACAGGTTCAGGTGGAGATTGAAACCTCGGGGGATGCGAAGCCAAGTACTCACCAACGGAGCAAATGTCTGTGAAATGGTCCTCACCTTCTTCTGCATGAATCAGGTCATTTTTGCTCTTCTTTATTGCTGCTCTTTTCAACACTGCGTGCAAATTAAAGAGAAAATGCCCCGTGAGGATGCAGAGTGGATTCTCTCTCCCCCTCCCTTCACTCTCCGGGGCCAGCATTTCCTGCCCAATGCCAGCTTAAAGCTCTCCCACCAGGGTACCCTGGAGCAAACAGGACAACCCACAACCTTGCAGGGCCTCTGCACGCCTCAGTGCCAGGGTGCTTCACTCCTTTGCCCTTCCAGCTCTTGAAGGTTTGCCAGGCACAGCCCTGCACGTTCCACTTCATGCAGCAGATGCAGGAGGGTGGGGGTCACTGCAGCTGCCGGGCCTCGCAGCACAGCACAAAGGCTGGGCAGGGACACTGGAGCTTCCTGAGCCCCACGGGGCTGGGAGATGAGTGCTGCCAGCCCTGGAACCACCAGTGCTGTTTGCAGCGGGCACCGTGGGGGAGTCAGCGTTTACAGAGCTCGGTTTACCACCCAGCCATGCCTCAAGGAGCAGAAATGCTGCATGGAAAAAGCGGCCACACATCAGTGGTCAGCCTCTCAGCAGCACCCGCTGTGCAATCCCTGCCCTCTGGGGATGTCGGGATTCTCTGAAAACACTTTTTTTTCCCCTCCAAAAGCAGCTTTTAGTGTGGAGGGCAAACATCACTACATTTACTCCAGTAGGGAATGAGAGCTCTGCACTGCCCACCCAGAGCACGGGGGGTGAGGCAGGAGCACTGAGGACGCTGCTCCCAGGACCACCTACCTGCAGAACCTTGAGAAGTGGCAGAAAAAAAAATCACGTTGGTACAGTTTGGTGACAGCTTCGAGACATACAGTAACTAAAGCAGCACTTTCTATCAGCAGTAAGACACCCCACGGTGTGGTGATACAGACTGGTCCGTGGGCACACACAGCAAAGCCACTCACGCTGCAGAGACTGCCCCGGGGAGGCTCCTCCACAACATCCCCTCACCCTAATTTTCTACAAACTCATTTCCCACACTGCACGGATTGCCCTGCCCTGACAGAGACGTGGATGCGCTTCCTGCTCCTAAGGGCTGTGCTTGAGTCACTTCAAGGGAACACCCAGAGCAGAGGAGAGGATGCTCTGAACCTGTGATGTGGATCCATTGTTTTGCATTGTTTGTGCTCCTTGCTGCCCCACCCAGCTCTAGGCTGAATCCTCAGTCCCAGCAATAGCAGCTCGGGGGTCCCTCAGGCTGTGTCTGTCCCAGTTCACTCCAGCATGTCCAGGGCTATCCTCAGCACTGGAGCGCAACCAGCACTGGGGTTAAATTTTTCCAACACTCCCTGGCATGAATCGAGCAGCTTTTTTATCTTCTCCCCCAGAAAACTCCTCCGTGTGTTTGGCAGTGAGGTTGTGCCATCTCTCCAGGCGTGTCCCTCTGTTTTGGGTACTCAGAATTTACCATCATAGACGGTGGCTGCTCCACACCAGTTGCTCCAAGGCTGGGAACATTCTCGGTCTCCTTTCGCTTTAGGATAAGAGGAACCTGAGTATCTCTGGGTCTTTACTCCGTGCCTGGCACCCACCTCGAGTTTCTCACAGCACTCAGCCTCTCAGACCTCTCCTCAGACACAAACTCTGGCCGAAGCCTGGCAGCCCTGGCTGCACCCAGGACAGGCTTCCCCAGCTCACACACACTCCCGACACGCACACTTGGACTGGCCACGCACACCTCGGCCCTGACCTGCTGCAGCCCCGGCTCCTCCAGCCCCAGATCCTCCCCAGCGCAGGTCACCGGGCTGGCCGAGGCTGGAGCAGCACCTGATGCTCCGCAGAGCTGCACGGCTGGGAGCCAGGCAAAAGCACCTGGGGACTGCCACCGGTGACCTGGGCACGGGGCTGTGGGGGAAGCTGCCCCTGTGTGCCACCTAAGCCCCTGGTGATTTGCAATCCACTCACTGTTGTAGCTGCTGCCGCTGCCAGTCTCTGCCGGCGCCGTGCCTTGAGGAATCGGCCCTTCCGAGGCGGCCCTCCCTGACAGTGAATGGGAGGAGAAAAAAAAAGAGGGGGGGGAGGGAGGGGAGGGGAAAGGAGGAGACATGGGAGGACGAAAGATGGTCAGAAAAGGGAGAGGGAAGAATCTTTAACTGAGCTTTGAGTGGCTGGCGCATCCTAAGAGCTGTCGGGGCTGGAGGCACAGGGGGAGCATCCCCGTGGCCTCGCTGCTCGGCTCCTCCGGCCGTCCTGCCACGCTGGGCTCGCACGTCGGAAGGAAGCATCACCACACCCTGTTATGTCTTACTGCTTACAGCTAACAGGGGGCTCAGTCCCTTGGTCAAATCCGTTCGGAGCCCTGCCTTCTCTCGGTCAGCGCATTCGCTCTTCTCCATCCTTCTGGCAGCCTCTACCCCCTGCACACACAGCCAGCCACCCTCGGCAGGGCGTGGGCACCGACCCCGAGGGCACATCCCCATCCCGGGCCGGTGTGGGGTGTCCCATAACTGCTCCTCAGCCACCTGCAGCCTGCAGAAGGGGCTCTGTGGCCGGATTTGTGCCGGGTGCATGCGGGAGGATCCTCCTGCTCGGGAGGAAGGCGTGGCAGTGACAGCAGTGGAACCTCTCCCGTGGCACAGGAGGAAAATGCCCAGCAAAGCCACCTACCGTCCAGAGGGGACTTCTCCTCCGCGTTCTTGTCCTCCTCGGCCAGCATGACCTCCTCTGGAAAAGGAAAACCGGCCAGAGTCAGCCTCAGGTTCCTCACAGCCCTGCTCCGACGCTGGCGGGTGGGGCAGCAGGAGCCTGTCCCAGTGCCACCCAGCCCATCCCAGTGCCACCCAGCCCATCCCAGGGCCACCCAGCCCACCCCCTGACAGAGTCTGCAGAGCAATTCATGGCTCAGGGCTGTGTTTCTCACAGAATTCAGAGAATCCCAGAATCACTGGGTTGGAAGAGACCTTCAAGATCATCAAGGTCCAACCCAGCCCCAACACCTCAACTCAACCCTGGCACCCAGTGCCACATCCNAGCCCACCTTTCAGGAGCTGTGGAGAGTGATGAGGTCACCCCTGAGGCTCCTTTTCTCCAGGCTGAACACCCCCAGCTCCCTCAGTGGTTCCTCTCAGGGTTTCTGTTCCCAGCCCCTCTCCAGCCTCGGTGCCTCCTCTGGACGCGCTCGAGCGTCTCCAGGTCCTTCCCAAACTGAGGGGCCAGGGCTGGGCACAGCACTCGAGGTGTGGCCTCACCAGTGCCAAGCACAGGGGAAGAATGACCACCCTGCTCCTGCTGGCCACACTGTTCCTGATCCAGGCCAGGAGCCATTCCCAGCCCATGTCCCTCTCGCACAGGGGGAGGATTCCAAACAAAACACTTACTCTGTGAGATCCCTCCTCACAACTTCCCACTCCAGGTTCCTCACCAGCTCTCATTCCCAAGGCACCTCTGGAGACCAAAGACCTTCCTCCAGACCAGGCAGGACCACAAATCCCACAAGCCCCAGGAAGGTCCCTCATGCCCATCCACACTGGAGGCAGTTTGGAGAAGATGCTCCATACCCGTCACTGCTCTTTAGTCTCCAAAAATCAGGATTCAGCCATGGGGAGCAGAGTGGTGGCTCAGGGTGAGAGCAGCAGGGCCACATGGCAGGAGAGTCACTGTCACCACAGAGCCATCACATCAAATCTTTGTCCAAATAAAATCCACTGCAAGTTTTTGAGGGAGGAGCTCTGACTGGCACAGTGATTGCAACAACACCCTTCCATTCCTCTGTAACTCATCTCCAAAATACAACCTTGCACTGTCTTAAATTTAAAAAAAAAACAGGCAACACTAAAAACCAAAACAGAATAATTTTTATCTGTGTGAAAGGCAACCCAATTTCCTGAGGTTTCCCAGAGCACTGCCACCCCCCTGGCCAGTTTGCAGTGCTGTGCCAATGCTTGAGACTGCGCTCAGAACCACAGATTTTTAGTTTGCTGCTGGAAACTGATGTGGGGATCTGCTAAAGGACAATCCAAAGCAAACAAAACATTGAGTTGGCAGCTGGTAAACTCCAGCCTTCGTTCTATTCTTATAAACGGCAAATTCACATGCCTGTAATTCCATCGATGTGATTTGGGCTCTTACTAAAACATCTGACAACCTCTTCCCACCAAATTTTACTTTAAAGTCCGTTTAAGCCAGTCTAGATGGAAGAGTAACTTGAGAAAAATAAATACAAACAAACCAGAGGCCAAACATCAAAGTGTGTAGCTGAGAGCTGTCTAGAAGGATACCAGAGGGATCAGCCTTATATAAGCCTATATAAGCCACACAAGCCTTATATAATCTCTTTATTAATCATCTGGGAGAGAGAGGGAATGATACTTTATTAAGACAGCAAATTGAGAAGGCTGAAAAATAATACCAAGGGCTGAGGAAGGCTGGAAAACCAAGTAGAGGGGAAGAAAATACAGAAGTGCAGAGTAATGCACCAGAGATATGAAAGAAAGGAGAGCTGAGAGGGGTAAAAATGTCAGGTGAGCTCAAAGCTGCACTTTAAAAGGTGTAAAGTCCTTCCAAAAACCCAAAAGTTGTGCCTGCAATTCCCATCTACAATTCAGGTGGTTTTCAAGTCTTCTTAAAACAGGTCAGAAGAGTGAAATGGGCGTTTTGAGACAGTTCAAGAGACTTCTCTGACCAGCCAGCACCTCAGACCAAAAGGTTCTTCTGAAGTCCTCTCCAGGGAAAGCTGCATTTATGTTTGGGGGCTAAAATATGGGAGGACTGAAATGGCAATTCCCAGTTTGACTGCAAGGAAGGGATGCGAGACCCTTCCCAAAGGCTGCTGCTATACTGGATTCTCACTACAAATTACTCTTACAAGACAATTCTGCAAACCTTTGCCCCAAATCCAGGGTCCTGAATTGGTGCACAAACAAATCTCCATCCATAAACACAGCTGGGCTCAGTTTTGCTGTTCCTTTAAAATAACCCAACCTTTTTCCACCTCTGAAATTCCCTCAAGCCTCGCTCTCCTCCTGCTGTGTTTTCAGGTTCTCTCCCTTGATCATTATTCCTGTCTGCCTCGTGTCCTCTGGGAATCCAAAGGACCACAGCTACCCCAGGAGGTTTTTAAGGCTAAAAAGAGAGCTCAGCAGGTCACTGAGCACTGCCAGGAGGGGTTTTTAACCAGCCAGCATCCTGAGCAGAGGCTCAGGAGCTGCTTTGCCTTTAGTCATCACTAACAGAGCCTGGAAGGAGATAATTGGGCACCTGAAAACCCCCCAAAAACGGTGCCTCTGCATGAGGAGAAATGTTCAGCAGAGAGATGGAACCAGATCAGCAATTCTGAGCCTCCAAACAAAGGCTCAGGGGCTTTGCCAGGGTATCAGAGGCAGGGGTGTCTCAGCAGCAAGAGGAATTTTTGGTCATTAAGTGCTGGGTGTGACTGGGCTGGAAATAAAGGCAAAGCAGCCAAGAAAGTGGTAACCCTTCTCCTTCTCTTTGGTGTGGGGAAAGAGGATATTGGAGGCTCAAAGGAGCAGCAGATTACTGGAAATAACTCACACTCAACAGACAACAGAGGTGAGGAAAAACAAAGACTAAATGAATTTAATTTCTGGCTGGGTAAATAAAAAAAGTTGATAAAAATGCAGCCCTCAGAAGTGGCTGTCACGCTCTCCCAGGGAGCTCTGCTTTGTCTTTGTGGCAATTACCCTGCCTTGGCATCTCACACGGGGTTCTTTGCTGGAGGTGTCTGTTCCCATCTCTCTCAGGGGCTCAGGGCTCTATTCTGCTAAAGAAAGCTGAAATCTGAAGTTCAAAAAGCTCTGTCGTGCCAAGGGATGGCCTTGAAGTTACAGAGGGCTGGGAGAGAGAGGTGAAACCACTCCCAAAGCCTGGCACTCCAGGAGAACAGAAGCACTCCAGTTTTGTGTGAAAAAGATGGATTTTGAAAGAATTAAAATGCAAAAGACATGAAACTTGATTAGCCCTGAACAGGAAGACTTTGAGTCTCTGAGCAAAGTGTTTTCCAAACGATTCATGTCCTTGTAAGATAAGAGAAATATCTTCAAAAGAATATTTGTGGGCTTATAAACACTTTACTCTGTGTGGAGGACTTGTAGTTCCCTGTTCTTCAAAAATTCCAGCCTTGGAGTTCCTGCAGTTCTGAGGAGTTCAGTGGAGGAAGCAGCAAGGGCAAAATCATTTGTGTGGATTGCATCGCTTGGCACTTTTTAATTCCTCTGGAAAGCACAACTGCCTTCAAACTGAAGGAGGGGAGGTTTAGATGGGATATTGGGAAGGAATTGTTCCCTGTGAGGGTGGGCAGGCCCTGGCACAGGGTGCCCAGAGCAGCTGTGGCTGCCCTTGGATCCCTGGAAGTGCCCAAGGCCAGGCTGGATGGGGTTTCCACCCCAAACCAGTCTGGGATTCTGTGATAATTCAAATTACTGACATTAATGAGAAACACTTCAGAGTGGTCAATGAGCAATAACCACATTGTTAAATTAAAGTTATTGTTGACTGAGGGGAGGTAGGGCACAGATAAAGGAGTGATTTTAGTCACTCACACTTCGCTTGGTCCTAAAACAACACATGAGGTAAAAACTTGAGCACTACAAAGGACAAGGGCACCTCCTGTCCAGCTCCAGCAACTATACAGAATATGTAAAAAACTACAGAGCAAAAACTGTCTAAGGATTAAGACATCATTTTATGAAGCACTGGAATGCAAGTACCCACTCTTCCTGCCTTGCATCAAAAATAAACGGCGGGGGAAAAAAAACCCGAAAAAACCAAATGCTCAGGGAGGATATTAGAAATATTGGAAACCTGATGAGGCTTCCAGGGGAAGAGAGGGGATTGGGCTGACTGGTTCTGGGTGCTCTAGAGCAGGAAAAAAAAAGATCAAACAAGGTAAAGGGAGATTAGAGAAAGAAAAGTAATTAAAAGACTCCTGAATTCTTCCTCTCACTACAGAAAGGCAATGGATTTAAAGCGAGGGCAGAACACAGCTCCATGGGGTTGGTTTACTTTTTAAAATCAAACTGAGTGCTAACACATGGCACTCTTTGCTCCAAGAGTCAACGAGGTCAAGGCTGGCAGAAGGATTTAAAAACAATGAGATATTCCCAGGAATAATGACCAAATCCTCCAGAGTTCCATTAGAGCAGAATCCAAGGAGCTTTTGCTCGTCCCTTTGTGCAAACAGCTCCTGCCTGGGGCTGCTGCAAGATTTCTGTCCAACTTCTGTCTGTCCTCCCTGGCTGGATCTCCCCCCTCCGAATCCAGGAGAAGGAATTCCAGATCATTTCAGAGCTGAAATCCCCAGACCAGACCTGGGAAATCCCCGTCGACAGCACAGTCCCAATTTTCAGTGCCTCAGTCCTAAAGCCTGGATTCTCTGCTCTGCTTTGCCTTCACGCTGCATTTTTATTCAAAGATTTTATTAACACTGCTAAGCTGATTTTAATTACTGTTATTATTCAGCTGTACTAGGAGGCTCTTTTATATTCCTATTGTATTCTCAACAATGCCTTTCCAGAGTATTTTTAACATTCCCTGATTCAGCTCTTTTGCATGCACTTCCCTGTTCCACAAAACCTTCTGGATCGTGTGTTATTAGGCTGAAAAATGTGCATTTTCCAGCAGTTTCTCTCAAGATTGGTGTGGCATTTATTCAGCCCTGGCAACAAAGAAATAGAAGAGCCAGGAATTCCCACAGGGATGGGAATTGGAGCAGAGGTTGACTGTACATTTTATAATTTCTCCATCCCAAGTTTCTCACAAGTTCAGCTGGTGATGGGCAGAGGGACACAGAGCCATCCTCAACCCTGCAGGGGAATTCTCAGCTCTGTTTTATTGATGGAGATCAGGATTAAGAGACCAAAGACCACCAAGAGCCTTAAAAGCAAGACAGGATGAGAAAGGGAGAAGCCCAGAGAACCCTGCTCCAGGCACTGGGCAAGGCAGGAATTAATCTGAGTGTGAGGCTGCACAGAAGCTGTAAACTAATGAGAATACAAATTCTAAATGGAAAGGAAAGGGAATCCTTTATTTACTGATTTCTCCAGAAGCACAGAATGAAGAGTGGCTGTCTGAGTTGCTGTTGAATAGTCACAGTGAATAAAAGTCTGACAACACAAGTGGCCCTCGATTGTCACCCTGTGCAGTGCTACAAGAAATAATGGGTTTAAAGCATCACATAAACTGCTGATATTTCTATTTTACATTTCAGTTGTAAAGAGCAACAATGAAGCTCATCTGTCTAAAATGGCACCCAGGAATCCATTTGAGAAACCAGCACTTCTTTTCCTCCCCATCATTGTTTTTAAAGGCCTTTTCACTTGGCTCAGACATTGAAAAGCAAGCAAGGAGGAAATTACCCCCCATTCTTGGTGCTGCATGAAAGAATTGACTGTAGTTATGTCAATATATAAATATCAGCTGCTCCATAAGGCAGGAAGGTTATTGGGAATCGTTGCAGTCTGATAAAAATGCTATTTTCTGTTAAATTAATGTGTCTGGGTCCTGTTTAAAGTTGCTCACGCCTTGCAATAAAGAGCAATGTTCAGTTCCAGTGGTTATAAATCAATGTTAATATG
Organism: Peucedramus taeniatus; assembly: GCA_013400575.1. Taxonomy (NCBI): domain Eukaryota; kingdom Metazoa; phylum Chordata; class Aves; order Passeriformes; family Fringillidae; genus Peucedramus; species Peucedramus taeniatus. The sequence continues at coordinate 140,572 of WBNO01011426.1, forward strand.
GGCTGAGGGGAGTTTCGTGCAAGTGATCTTTGTAGCTCATAAAAAATGCCACTTGGGTGGGTTTTACCAGCACAGAAAGAAAGGCTGATAAACCAGCTGGGGCAGGGAGTAAATAAAACAGAAATTACTCATGGAAGGGAACAGTTCCCCTCTGTGCAGGCTTTGGGCACTCGATCACTTTTTATATCATCCTGTATTAGGACAATTGCTTTGATCTCAGCAATAAAGCTGGCTCAGCTCATTTAGTTTTGCTTCAACCAAACCAAGATCTTTCTGCAATAACTTCGGTGCAAACGCTCAGAAAGAATTCCAACAAAACCAACAAATGTGGGCCGGGCCCTCCCCAGGCTTGGCCACACCAAGGACTCATTCTGGAGGCCATCACCAGACCTCACTTGCCCCAAAACACATCCAGGCAAGCCCAGGAGATGCCTGCCTTACCTGCTTTGAAGATCCACTCCAGGTACCCGTTGAGCTCCCGCTCGATTTGCTGCTGCCTGCGGAGCTTCAGGAACGCCCGGCGGTTCTCCACCCGCTCTCGCTCCTTGGCAAATTCACTGTGGGGAAACATGAGAGGGAAAACCCATCACAGGCAGCCAGGGCAGGCACACAGCCCTCCCTCAGCTCTCCAGAGGAGTTCAGGGAGCCTGTGGAGTCCAGGATGGGAGTAGGGAGTGGAAAGCACAGCAAGGGACTTCTTGTTGTCCTGGTGCCTTGTGTAGGACTGGACAGAGCTAAAGAATAAAGGAGGGATTTTTTAAAAGGCCTCAATGGATCCACCTTGGGCAGCACAAGAGCCCAGCCAGGGCTGCACCCAAGATGAACCAAAATGGTCCCAAAATGCACGAGCAGGCACGGGGTCTGTCACTGTGATCAGCTCTGCTCCATTTGCAGATTGGGGTTCATTGTCCAATTCCAGCTTTAGCCCATGCAGTCCCATCCTTCTTGTTTTTCTCTTCTCAGCCCACGTTGTTTGTGCTCTTGGGGCTGAGATTTGGATCATTTGTCCTTGGTGCCCAGCTAGAGCAGGAATTGTTTTGTCTCCCTGCTCTGTGCAGAGAGCTCACCATGCCCTGATATGAAGCCCAGACCCACACACTAAAGCAGCCCAGAATCTGAAAAATGGGAAAGCTAAAACCTGAGGCATCAGTCCAAAAAATTATTCCTCAGCTGCCTCTCTCATCCTGAAAAAGACCTGAAAAATTCCATGCACATGCACCACAGCCAGTCATGAAACACAAATTATCATCCTCAACGCTAAAAACCATCCTCCAGCTCTCTCCACAGCACAATCGCCTCTAGAAGCCAACATTAAGTCACAGACATCAGTATTTTTCTGAAGAGATCTGCTCTTCCCTGTCAGCCTTTCTTCAAGGTTTCCCAGACTTTTGGTGATTGTGACAAGCACAAGTCAAATGAGAACTGAGTGGGAATGGGTTGAGATGAAATAGCCCAGATGTCCAGGGCTGAGAGTAAAAATGATCCTGCTATTTGCTAAGATCCCATGGAAAGCAAGAATCTGGCTATCATCACTAGAACAGGGCAGGCAGAAAGGAAAGGTCACCTAACCAGCACAGAAATCACATCCAAGTACATCCTGCTGGTCTAGCTTGAAATGAAGGTGAGGAAAAAGTGCAGCCACCAGCCTGACAACCCACACTGGGGCCTTCCCCAAGGTAATTCCTGGCACATTTGGAAATTTTCAGATTTTCTGGACACATGAAAGTGTCCAGCTGCCATTTATGGAGCTCTGACCAGCCCCTGCAATCCCTGTTTAAGCACACACTGGGGGAGTCTCCCACAAGAGCTTTGTGTGGATAAATGTGGGATCATGAGGCTTCAGCCACCCAACACATCTTAGCTCTTCTGTGTCCTTCATTGTGTGAATCCTTAAAATTAGAGGGTTTTGGGAAAGCTGCAAAAGGTAGGATAGAACTACTGTCAATGTGCTTTTGCTTTGTGTAATTGGTAAAAAAACTTTCAAGTGAGTTATAACACTAAGTCCTTAGTCTACTACCAAAGACATGAGCTACTCCTCATACCTTCAGTTTACTATTAATTAATCAGCTAACTAATGATTTTTACTAAAATCCCACCTAATCAACCCACATGTGCTCATCAAAAGCCAGAAAGGAGCAGGAGCTGGGAGAAGGGTGGAAGAATGGGGGAAAAAGGAGCTCCAAGTACCAGGGGGAAGCTTTGCATTCCCAATCTGCAGCTGGTCCTTCAAAGGTGCCACTTGTGCTTCGTTTGGCAGGAACATGACCCACAGAGAAGGGACTGAGGGAGAACCCGGCACTGATGGGAGAGCTGAGCTGGAATCTTCGTTTTGGAGCACATGCCAGGCTCCTGACTCCTCTCTCCTGTCCTGCCAGGACAGCCCCTGGCCCCATCCTTGGAGTCAAAACACGGCTCTGAGCTGATAGCTCCTCCCTGGCACTCAGCACATCCCCAGGGTGATCCCAGATCCTGCACAGCTGGGTCACCCCTCTTCCCTTTTCATGCTTTCATTCCTGCTTCAGCCCCTGCTGCCTGGGGCCACGGCCCTTCCCTCAGTCTGGATTTGTGTCTGGAGCAGGAGGAATGAGATCAGGCAGCACCAGGTGACAACGTGCATTTCATTTTCCAGGCGTGGTGTCAGGGACTGGCGTCACCACAGGTTTCCCAGAGGAGACAGCAGCAGTGGGAAGTTTCCTGGAGGACCCCCATGGGCAGGAAGGACAGCAGATGAGCCATGGCACTGCTCCCTCACCCCTTAGGAGCAGCAAAGGGAGAGCTCTCCTTGCAGAGCTTTTCATCTTCTGCCAGGTCCTGTCTGGCCTGAGGACAGTAAAAGTTACCCAGGACTTGTCCCTTTTATCACAACTTTATATTGCAGAATCACAAAACAGAAAGGACCCACAAGGATCAGAGTCCAAAATCTCAAGTGGAAAAGTCTGTACTTTAAAATGAGTAGGAAAATGAGAGAGAAACTGCTGGAAGCTGCAAACCTTCAGCAGTTTCTGTACAGCCAAATACAGATCTCCCAAGGCACCAGTGAGGGACATTGTGAGGTTAAAGCCACCTGTGCCCTCCTGCTCCTGGAACTGGCAGCTTTGGCCACCACAGAATCCCAGAATTGTTTGGGTTGGAAAGGACCTCAAAGCCCATCCAGTGCCACCCCTGCCATGGCAGGGACACCTTCCACTGTCCCAGGCTGCTCCAAGCCCCAATGTCCAACCTGGCCTTGGACACTGCCAGGGATCCAGGGGCAGCCACAGCTGCTCTGGGCACCCTGTGCCAGGGCCTGCCCACCCTCCCAGGGAACAATTCCTTCCCAGTATCCCATCCATCCCTGCCCTCTGGCAGTGGGAAGCCATTCCCTCTTGTCCTGGCACTCCAGGCCCTGAGACAGTCTCTCTCCATCTTTCCTGTACCTTCAGACTCTGCAAAGCCACAGTTTGGTCACCCCAAAGCTTTTCCAGGTGAACAATCCCAGCTGTCCCAGCCTTTCCTCCCAGCAGAGCTGCTCCATCCCTCTGATCCCCCTGGTGCCTCCTCTGGATCTCTGCAGCAGCTCCAGCTCCTCCCTGTGCTGGGCCAGGGCTGGGGCAGCTCTGCAGGTGGGGTCTCACCTGAGCAGAGGGGCAGAATCCCCCCTACCCTGCTGCCCACACTGGGCTCAGCCCAGGGCAGGGGTTCAGGGCTGGGGCAGGTCCAGCTCTCACCCACAGCACCCCCAGGTCCCTCTCCAGGGCTGCTCCAGCTGCTCCTCCCAGCCTGGATTCATCCCGGGGGTTCTCCTGACCCAGGGGCAGCTCCAGCACTGCTGAAACCTCCTGAGGTTCCTGTGAGCCACTGCTTGAACTTGTCCACACCCTTGTCCAGGCATTGCTGCAGAAGTTGGGAATGTAACTTCCAGGAGAAGGTAATTCCTTGGGTCTCTGCCCATGAAATTTTTTCTGAATGTTCCACAGTTGCTGCACAATCAGGTTCAAGACTGGAGGATCTTGATTTAGGATCTTCCTGGCGAAAGGAGCTTCACTTGTCCTTTCTCATTTCAGGAGATGGGAGAGAAGTTTGGTGAAACTGGGACTTGTTAAAAAGAGGGTTTTTTGTATGAAATGAAATAATAAATGATGTGTGTCTCTTCCACTACATCCATCACCATTCAGGAACTGAAGTATTCCCCATTTGCTGCAACTAGAAAACTCCCAGAATTTCCCTTTGAGAGCTCTTCAACAAATTTCAGAACACATTCAAAGAAAGGGGGGGAAATTATATCAAAATGCCTTATTTCATCTAAAAATATTTCAACTGAAGTTTCCCTGCCAGCTCCAAATGAAAACACAGAGAGCCCCATGGGAAGGGTTGGGAGCAGTAAATACGTTTCCTCTTTTATTCAGCATAATTCCCATTTATGCCATTGACTTGCAAAAATCTCCCAAATCACCAGAAATGAAAAACCTGAGAAGAAATTTGCTGCTTCCTGCCCAGTTTTACCTCCAGGATTTTTTTCAGAGCTGGTTTTCCACCCTTTGGCCAGTTCTGGAATGTGTAACAATGATTTTTGGGAGGGTGGAGAGGTCTTGGCACAGAGCAGCTGTGGCTGGCCCAGGATCCCTGGCAGTGCCAAAGGCCAGGCTGGATGGGTTGGGAGCAGCCTGGGATAGTGGAAGGTGACCCTGCCCACGTTGTAGCTGATTGCACAGAGACATCAGGAACAAGCAGGATTCCAAGGCAGTGCATCCATCATGGAAACCACATCCAGGCAGGCTCCATGTGTCACATTTTTCTCCTCGAGAGTGGCCGGTGCTTAATGTCACCAGGAAATGGATGGTTGCTGCTTCCCACCTTGGTGGGTGGAGGAGTGAAATCAGTCTCGCTGTGAAATATGCACTGAGACAGCCACTCCAGGGCAACTCCGGAGCCCCCCAAGCCACACAAGAGACTGAGGCAGCTCCTGAATAACTACCAGGGTCAGGAAACACAATAAACGAATGAAATTCTTATAACTACTTTATCCACGCTGGCCTTAAATTAAAAATACTGTCACACCAAAGAGGGAAAAAGAAATCAACAAACCACAATCTCCATCCCCTGAGTGTGTGATTAACTTTCCTGTGTGACAGCAGAGAGCTGGGATGGAGCATCCTAAATTCTCCTCCTGCTTTGGCTTGCATGGCACTCGCAAGGGCAGCGGCAGTGCAAGGCTGATCGCATCCTCAAACCTCTGCAATTCAGGTTTGCTGCTCAGAAATCAGCCACACTCGCGGGGAAGAGGCAGAGAGAGATGAGACAGCACCGCTGTCATCTTTGCTAATAGTGCTGGTGATTAGCGACTCGTAATTACAGCACAGGTAATTAGCTCCTCATTGAGAAGGATCCCACGTTCAGATCTCAGGAAATCTTAGACTTTACACAGCAGAGCAGCCGCCATCCACGGAGCTGAAGTGTTGCTGAGAAAGCAGCAGATCTTGGAAGGACTCTGCCAGCCACTCCTGGAAAGCAGCTGTGAAGAACTTTCGGAATTTCAAGTCTTCAAATTAACATTATGAAAAAAAAAGAAAATCCAATGAGTTTTAGGACTGGCTTGGTCTCCAGCCCAAATACATCCAAGGAATGCATAAAGCTGGGCCTGGATGGCAGGTGACACCTCAGGAGACACAGGGACAACCAGTCCTTCCTCAAGAAACAAGGATTGATAAAGCAATGGATGGCAGGTGACACCTCAGGAGACACGGGGACAGCCAGTCCTGCCTGGATGTAGGAAATCCAGGACTCCTGGACGACTGACCAATTTGATCAAGCAGAAGCCGTTTATAGTTTACACTACACACATGTTTATAGATTCTACAAACTACTAAGTACACACTTCTTGATTGGTGCCTTTGTCTTGTTCACTCGTTTTCTGCCTGCATTTCTCACAGTCTGTGATTGGTTACAGTGCAGGTGTTTCACAGCCCTCTGTTATCCAGTTCTTGTGGTCTTGGTATTCGGTTTCTCAGCCTCTTCTTTCTTAATTTAGCACAATTTATGTTTCAGTAACCTTGACAAATTCCTGAGGCTTTGATAACAAACTTAGAAGCAGGCTGGCTGGTGCACACTATGGCCTAAGCCTTGCAAATACATTGCAACACCCAGAAAAGAAGGATTGATAAAGCAATGGATGGCAGGTGACACCTCAGGAACCATGGGGACAGCCAGTCCTGCCTGGAGGAACGCAGCCCTGGGCAGTGCAGAGCAGCCCTGGGCATCAGATCAGGGATCAGATCTGATGATCCCTGATCATCAAAGGCACTGACCTTTGGAGTTTCTCACTGAAACTCCTGAAGGAGAGGAGGAAAGGCAACCACAGCAGAGTCTGAAGTAGCCACAGCAGCAGCAGGAGAAAAGGGACAAGGGGAAGAGATAGGGGAGAGGAGGGAAGGATTTATTCCCTGTGGCACACAAAGCTGGGAGGATGTTGGTGAGTTAGAAATACGCTGTTAGAAGTTAGAAACTTGGCTCAGGGAAGAAAAATCTGAATAGATCCAGGAGTGAATAGAAAAGCAGTGCAATTTCCAGCTGCTTGGACATGACCCAGAGCTGGGAAGATGCAAAGCCAAGAGGACAAATCTTAGCTGGCACTTTGCACCCAGAAGGGCTGCAAACAGAATGACAGAATAGCAGTAAAACATGGATTTCTTCCCCATAACATCAGATCTTTACCACAGCAAGCATGAGGAAAAGTTCAGGATGAGCTGACTTTGATTATTCTCATCCACAGACAAAATCCTCAGAAATCTGCAGGCAAAACTAAAAATAAATTGATGCCTCTGACTTACTGCTCTGAAAACATGAATAGAGATGAATGTGGTGTATTGTTAAATCACTGGTTTCAAACAGTTCTAAAAATCAGGACCAGGTCACCACTGAACACAGGCAAAGCATCTTGATTGGAAAGGCCGTATGGAATGAGAAGGAAAAGCATGGAAATGCACCTCATTTGGGCAAGGAAAAACCTGAGGGAGGTGAAAGGAAGCCCATCCGTGGGGCACAGGGAGAGCACACTGAAAACTGCTGGAATGAGAGGAAACCAAACAATGGATTCACCTGAAAAGCCAGAATTTTTTTTAGAATTCCTTTGTGCTGGTGACAGTTGGCACCTCTAAGATAAGTTTTACTGCAGTTTTCTGAGAAGTCAGAGTTTATTAAAGAAGGAAAGCCCAGAGGCCTGAGCTGACAAAGCTCTATGGCTCCTCACCCACAGAGGCTGTCCCAAGAAACGTATTTTGGTTTCTATTTCACCTGGAGCTGCAGCCAGCCAGAATCCCACTGGGAAAGGTCCAGACTGAGCCCAAAAGAGCTGCTTAACCCATCCCAATGTCCAGTGCTGAGGAATAAGCACTGAATCCAACCATCCTGCATGGGGAGAGCTGCTCCTACTTCCTCCTCATTGCTCTAAAGAGGGGAAATCTCAGCTCTCCTCCAGCAGCTGATAAGGGATGGGAGTATCTCGGACAGAATGATCTCTGAGCACCCAGTCAGGCTGCAGAGTCACTTTAATCACTGCCACAGCAACAAGAGGCTTCAAATACAGGCCAGATATGGGAAATGTTCTGTATTTCTGGGGAGAGACGGGGAACAGCCCAGAGGAGAAGCCTTCCATGCATCTTCCTCCCTGCTTTCCTTTGTCTTTACATTCAGCTTGTGCCAATTTGGCTTTGATTGCCCCTAATTTGATTTGAAATCTGCAAGTGCCACAGCTGGGCAAACCTGGCTGGAAGGAGGCACCAGAAAAGGGAGAAAAAGGAGTTCAAAAGCCCCATTTATCTCCTTGCCTCAGCCTGCTGCAATTGCAGGATGAACCTCTGGTTCTGTTCAAGTTTCCACTCCCAGGACAAAGCAGAGGCCCCATGAAATTCAAATTTAGGTCTCCTCTGTATCATTTTTGTATTCCAGGCTTTGATTTCCATTGTGGCTTAACAGAAGGGCAAATAAAGGAAGTCCAGCTCTCCTGGACTAACCAAAAACACAGAAGGAGCAAAGGACCCACATTCAGTAGGATCAGTCACTGCTCTCTGCCCCTCCAGCAAGAAACCAAGAAAGAAAAATTTCTCCCTCATTTCATGTTTGCAATGATGGCTTTGTTGAAAAGGGTGATGAGCAAAGAAAAAGGGAAAAAAGAGTTCTGCTTTTTTCTTCTCTTTCCCCTCCCTTTTAAGCACAGACTTGGAACAGACTAAAAGCAAGGAGAAAGCCAGAATCTCATCTCTTTCCATGATGCAGCTCTTCTGCTGCAAATAATTAACAGCAGGCAAAGTCAGATCGCAGCAGGTACGAGTGAACTGGGAACAAATGTGCAGGGAAATGAAGGATTGTCTCAGTAATGAGGGGAAGGAGGACAGAAGAACACTTTGCCATTGTGACAAATTAATCAGCACCACTCTCCTCCAGCCTCTGCACATCTTGCAGGCAGAGGTTTTATGATCTCAATCTGGCAAAAGTCCTCAGCATGGGAAAACTTGTCATGAAATTCAGTAGGGCAAATTCTTGAGCCAGCCAGGTTCAGGGAAGTGGGGATGGGGCTGTGCTGCTTCCCAGGGAGCTGCTCCAACACCACAAAAACCTCAGTGACCCCAGGACAGCAGAGACACAGAGATCCCCCAGGGAGCCTGGAGCACAGCACAGGGAGGGAGTTTGGTGGGATGAAGGATCCAGGCTCTAGACTGCTCAGAAAAAGGGTGAGATAAAGAATTAAATCCATTTTTCCTGCCCCTTGTCCCCTGTGAGGTGCCAGCACAGCTGGAGCTGTGTCCCCTGCCAGGCTCTTGCTGGCCCAAAGCTGCTGCACCCATTCCAAACATCTCCCCACAGTCCTTGTGATCCCTTAGGATTTTAGCTTTTATATATTCTACGTATTTGTAACCCTACAGTTCTTTAGTGTATAACTCTAAACTCCACACACAGTGTGAGCTGCTGCTTTCCCATTTTGGGCAGACACAACAATTCCCCTCCAGGCCTGGCAATCAAGAACACGACACCTCACTGCCTCGGGCCCTGAGAGATGGAAACAATAGTGAGTTGGGGGGAGCAAACTTGGGGTAAATGACTTCATTACCTGAAGCTGTAATTGGCAGATGAACCCCCAGTATGCAAATGAACCAAACTTATAAAAGTGTGAAAACCTGTCACCTGTGGTCCATTTTTGGGTGTAGCCCCTGGGGGGCTTTGTCTGCCCAAAATGTACCTGAAGGCCCTTCAATAAATATACCTGCTTTTAATTCCCTTAATTTTGTCTGGCCTCTGTTTTTAGGTAGCCTGAAAAAAGCATCACCCACCCCAGGTGATTCCATAAAACAGAGGTGTGGCACACCCAGGACAGAGCAGTTCTGGGGAAAGCACAGCCCCGGCCTCGCGGAGCGTCTCCAGCTCAGCTCTCACAGCCAGATGAGTAAACCCTGGCAGCAACCATCACTCTTCACTGCCTGGGCTGGAAATACCTCAGGCTTCACCATAAATATTTGAGGACATGACAAGCAGCATTTTTCACACTCCAGAGGTGCAGACTCCCAGGATCCCAATGCATCACTCTGGGAGCATGGCCTCTCTGGCCAGAATTCTGGCTGTCTCGCCACCCCCAGCACTCCCCCCGCCTGAATCCGTGCCAAAGAGCACTTAGCCTTGAAATAAGTTCAATCATCTACCTCCCAGCATCCCAGGATAACGTTTATCCTCTTTGCATTGTGTAATACAAAGCATCAAAACAGTTCACCAATGTATTGTGTGGCATCATCCAGCTCATTAGCAGGCAAAATTAATACCCGAGCTGTAGGAAACCCCATAATCCCAGCAGGCTGTGGGAAACGCTGGGGGCTGGGAGGAGAACAGCAGCAGGAGGAGAAAAACAGCACTGAAGGGGCTGCTGAGGGAGGAACACTGGGAAGCCAAGGTGGGAATGGGATGGGGATGGGAATGAAGAAGAGGATGGGGTTGGGATGGATGTCAGCATAATGGTCCAGGGCAGTGTAATAAGGGACACAGCTGCTCAAGACATTCACAGAAGGCTAATTCCACTTTATTAAGAAACCCATTGCTTTTTATACCCTAGTTCACTACAGGCAGACTTGATTGGTCCTCTAATTAAAACACCATCACCACTGGCTAATTAAGAGACCACCCTTTGGTAAACAATCTCCATAACACATTCCACATGTGCACAACAACAGGTGCAGCAAGTGGAGATGTGAATTGTTTCTCATTCTTTTCTCTGGTCTTCTCACAGCCTTTCCCAGAACAATGCCTGGGGAAGTTGTGTGTTTCTCTCAGTAACCAGAGAGCTGCTGCCACAGATAGGGATGGGGTTGGGATAGGGATGGGGATGAGGATGAGGATGAGGTTGGGATTGGGATGGCAATGGTGATGGGGTGCTCAGCCCTTGGAGGCACAGGGCAAGAAACCAGAATTAAATCAGAAAAATATTCACTGTGGGGCAGCGCTTTTCAACTGCATGTGGGGATTTTTCCCTTCTCACTGCTAACCATGGGCAGAGTTCAATATAAAATTCATGGGAATCATCCCAGGGCATTTTGTGGCCAGAAGTGACATCCCAAGCAGCAAATGACCCTGTGTTTGAGGGACACAGGAGGGCAGCTGGGGTCAGCACTTCCTGCCATGGTTTGCAGTCAGAATAATCTTGTGGTGCCACCAGAGGCAGCCAATCTTTTTTTTTTTTTTTTTTTTTTTTGTTTTTTTTTTTTTGGTGAAAAAGTTGTATTCCCCTATATTGCCACCTAGATCATAAACAAAGAATTTACAAATGATCTAATAAAAATAACCTCCCACTGCAGTCAGCACAGAAAGATGTTCCAAGGGAAATACATTATGGATACAAATTCCTAAATATTTGCACCACTGCAGTTGTTCCACTCTTAGAAAATGCCACCTCAGTTTTTAGGAAGTAAGATGCCCCAGCTTTTGCAACAGGGATAGCATCACCCAAGAGCCTGGAGGGATGGGTCAGCAAAACTTCAAGCAGGTGTCAAATCTCCTAATTCCATCTAGTTTTCAATTATTTATTTTTATCATTTATATTTTCCCCTTTCTTGTGTGTGTCTGTGACAGGGGACTAGGGATAGTCCTATGCATAATTCCCAGCACATGGATGGGCAGACCACAGCCATATTCAGAATTCCAGAACGCCACAGTTCACAAGCAGAAGGAAATGAGCTCCTGGATGTTATTGGTATCAAAAGCGAGAGGAATTTCTCCTCCTGCTCCAGCTCTTCTGGCCCTGTACAGTCCTGAGATCTCAAATCAGCTCTGACACTCAGCAAAAGTTCCTGCAAAAGGAAATAATCTGTATTTTTCTGCTCTATTGGGTTCTGCAGGGCTGCTGAGTTTTCTTGGTTCACAGAAGAACCAAGCACCAGGGAAGGAAAATGGAAAGAGGCGAAATACAAAGTAAGGAGCAGGGAGGAAAATCCCCAACAAGGGACACAAAACCACTGCTCCAGAGGATGCTGAATCCTGCTGGAGAACCCTGGATATTCCATAAAAAACCAACCAAACGCCCTGGATTTCAGAAGCTGCTTCAACCACAGCTCCCTTGTGCACCTCTGACCACTGCACCACTCCAGGAAATCTCTCAATCCCCCTGGAAAACAACACAGTATTTCCTCTATTTCCTATATTTCTGTGATACAGTTTCTGTATTTTCCAGTGCTATCCAGCCTGGCAAGGAGGAGATGATCCCAGTTTCCCCAGTTAGAGCCCCACCTTTGGCACTGGGGTGAGCAGGTCCAGCCCAGCATCCATGGAGAGCCCGTGGCACCACCAGGAGCTTCTTGGATCCCAGCTGGGGCCCAAGATTTGGGCTCTTTTCTATATTCTCTTTTCCAAACTTCCACATCTCCCATCACTTCACTGCCTTTGCTGCTGTTACAGAATCATGGAATCCTTAAGGTTGGAAAAGGACTCTAAAATCAGCAAATCCAACCATCAGCTGTGGCCCCAAGTGCCACCTCCACACATTTTTTTAACACTTCCAGGGATGCTGACACCCTGGGCAGCCCCTTACAATGTTCCCCAAGCCTTTCCATCAAAAAATTCTTCTTATATCCAACCTAAGCCTCCCCTGGAACAACTTGAGGCCATTACCTCTCATCCTGTCCTGTGATTCCAGAAGAATCAGCAGAGAGGGAAGGTTGTTTACTCTTTATTTCAACACAGGTTTCATCTCTTGTTGCACATTTTGGGAACAGGTGATTCTGGGCATCCAAAGAGGGTTAGTTTTCCAGGATTTGCTCAAATAGGCAAACCCAGGAGCCAAACCCACTCATAACTGGTATCTGCTCAGTGTTGATATTGATTCACAAATAATTCCAGAAAAGCAGAAAATTCCATCAAGATTTATGGCTAAACTCTGCACAATTTAGGAGGAAGCTCAGTAATTTGTTGTCATTTTAGATTTAGGCTATGCTGGACAGGGCTTGGAGCAGCCTGGGACAGTGGCAGGTGTGGAGGAGGTGGAATGAGATGAGCTTTAAGGTCCCTTCCAACCCAACCCAGTCTAGGATTCTGGCATTAATTATTGCCATATTAATTATAGTAATTGCCCACCTCCTTCAGAAATTTGCAGCTTCCTCTTTGGCCACAGAGATGTATAAATATAAGAAAAGAGCTCAAAACTAACAACGAGGAAAAATAGCCAGGTAAATCCTAAAAAGGTGCAAGCAGGGACATTTTGAAGCTTAACCCTGTCCTGCTGGTGCTGTACATGTCAAAGGGTTGGAAAATAAAACACAGCCTGACCAGATTGGACTGGATAATCTCTGGGGGTCCCTTCCAACTCAGGATATTCTGTGATTCCAACAGAGATTTTGTGGAAAAGGACATAATAAAGACCCCACACAAGCTCAGAAAAGCGGTGACCCAGCCTCAGCTTTGCAGTTGTTTCCTGGAGGCATGTCTTAGGTTGGAAATGTAAGATGTAGCTGGGTGTGTATTCTATTCCTATCTGTCAGAGGCGGGGCAGTTCTCTCCTGTTCATTGGGCAGTTTTCTTCATCTCTCCCACAACCAATCCTCCCTCCAGGAGATCTCTTCTGTCCATGGCCACTGAGTGTCCCTGCATGGCTGAGAAAATTCCATCATCCCATGGGGAGATGCTCTGCCCAGGGGAGGAGCCAAGCATTCCTACCTGGATCCAATCTGAGATTTGGAGCACCACAGTCTTCTTATCACTCCTCCATTTGGATATAGCATCATGCAATGGTCTGGGTTTAAAAGGACTTTAAAGCTCATCCCATTCCATCCCCTGCCATGGGCAGAGACACCTCCCACTGTCCCAGGCTGCTCCAAGCCCCGTCCAGCCTGGCCTTGGACACTTCCAGGGACCCAGGGGCAGCCACAACTGCTCTGGGCTTCCCCATCCTCACTGGGAAGGATTTTTATACATTTTATACCTTTTTCCTTCCCTGCTCAGCAGCTCCAAGCCCACTAGGAGCCCTGTGCTCCACACCTGTGTTGTGATGTTTATTTCCTCAGCTTCTCCCCAGGAATTATTCCAGGCAAGGACATCAAACCACTCTGTGAAACAGAAATTAAAAGCTCCCCTCTGTGAGGAAGATTTTCTCATCCTCACCACTAACAAAGGGAATCCTCCACAGAGCTGTGTTTTTAAGAGAAGATACACATTTATATAATATTCATATTTTGCCCCAAGCAACAAGAGGCTTTCAGGAGAGTCAGACAGAGGTCTCCAGCTCTTGCTCACCAAACCCCTTTGATTTTAGCACAAAGGAACAGGAGCCTGCAGGATTTTGGGTTGGTTTAAATCCCACTGTGGAATGAGGGAGATGAGGCACCTAATGAACCACGCTCAGCCCTGCTGGGGTAATCCCTGAAAATGAGTCATCAGACAAAGCCTTTGATACGCCAGGATGGCCTATAAATGGATTTGATCAGTTATTGATCAGTTATAAATGGCTTTGGTCAGTTGCGATCAGTTATAAATGGTTCTGATCTGTTATTAATCATGATGATTATTCCTGCACTGAAGGGTGTGACACAGCCTCACCCACAGCCCTCTCCCCATCTCAAACACCACTGCACTGCTGCCCACAGCCTGTGCTTTGAGGGGGAAAATAATAACAAAATAATACAAATCAGCATTGATATATTCTTTGGAAAATACTTTCCTTTCTCCAGTCACTCTAAAAAATAAGAAAGGTGCAGCACTGAAGGGCTTTTACCACACAGCAGCAACAACTCATTTTTTCTTCCCCTGCTGCCAAGAGGCAGAAAAAAATCCAGATTTTAATACACCTCCATGATCTCAATCACCTGCATTATCTGAGAAACTCAGTGCAGAATGAGGTGCCAAAGTCTGAGGGCTTTATAGTCCTGGAGTGTGTTAATTCCAGATTACATCTCCCCAGATGCTGGGAATGTTCCAGCCTCAGACTTGGCACCTTGATTCCTGCAAAGGTCCAAACCCAAAACCCAGCTGCAACAAACACCAAATCCCTGGCTGACCCCTGGGGTTTGAACATCAAGGGACCAGCGTGTCCCAAAATCCAGACATTGGCTCAAGCAGGCAGACATCAAACAAACAAAACAAGTAACAAAAAAATCAAACACAAGAAAACAAAAAAACACCACCAAAAAAAAAAAAATCCTAAACCTGAGATCTTTTAATTGCCTTGAGTTTGAGCTTCCCCTTTCCCCAGGCCACACAGTTGCACCAAATGCATTATCCACATTTCCATGTCCCACTCCAGCATTTTATTTGCACCAGCAAGTTCCTGATGGCTTTTCAAGGCAACACAGAAGTGTTGGCTGCACTGCCCCAAATCAGTCCAACTCCACACAAAAGTTCACTTCACTCTTGGGTCTGGATTCAGAATCATCTCAGTGCAGGGTTTTTCACCAGCCTGTCCCCCCACCCTTGGACTCTACAGAAATATCCCTGAGGACGGGGTGGGATATGTGGGAAGGGGACACAGCGTGATGTGTCACCCATCTCTCTCAGAAATATCCCCCCAGTGCTAAAATTAACACATCTTCCCTTTTAATATCCAGGTAGGGACAGAAATTCATGAGTGCCTTACCCTGATAAGACGCCCAGCACCAAGTTGAGCATGAAGAAAGAGCCAATGATGATGAGAGGGATGAAGTAAAGCCAATTCCAGGTATTTCCTGCAGCGTCGTTTGTCTGGAAACAAAGGGAAAAGGGAGAGACAAACATAAGTATTATTTCACCTCAGAAAGTAAACACCACACAGAACCTGCAGGGAAGAAGAGATTCTCCTTGGAATTCCATAGAAGTGTCCATCACTGATGTCCTGGACAGTTGTGCTGTGTTCACCAGCTGAAATTCCAGCCAAAGAACTGATTGTCCCAAGATCCACACCATGGTTTTTCCTCAGCTCTGTTGGGGAAATCCCTCTGCTATCTCTGTCAGTGACCTGATGAGGGGATGGAGTTCACAGGTGACAGCAGGCTGGGTGGGGTGTGGATGTGCTGGAGAGCAGCAGGTCCTGCAGGTGGGTCACACCAATGGGCTGAGGGTCAACAAGGGCCCTGTCCTTGGATCACAGCTCCAGGCTGGGGCTGGAAAGCTGGGGAAGGCCCTGGGGTTGCTGCAACAGTGGCTGGACATGAGCCCGGGTGTGCCCAGGTAGGCAAGAGACCAATGGCACCTGGGCTGTCCCAGCCATGGTGTGTCCAGCAGGACCAGAACAGTGACCATCCCTGTGCTGGGGCATCTCAAATCCTGTGTCCAGTTCTGGGCTCCTCAAGAAGGACATTGAGGGGCTGGAGCCCCAGGAGAGGCTGAGGGAGCTGGGAAAGGGGCTCAGCCTGGAGAAAAGGAGGCTCAGGGGGGACCTTGTGGCTCTGCACAACTCCTGACAGGAGGGGACAGCCGGGGGGGGTCGGGCTCTGCTCCCAGGGAACAGGGACAGGAGGAGAGGGAACGGCCTCAAGCTGTGCTAGGGGAGGTTTAGACTGGATATTAGGGAAAATTTCTTCATGGAAAGGCTGCCCAGCCCTGGCACAGCTGCCCAGGGCAGTGGGGGAGTCCTATCCCTGAAGGGTTTAAAAAACCATGTAGGGGATATGGGTCAGTGCTGGGGTAACAATGACCTTAAAGGCCTTTTCCAACCTAAACAATTCCACAGCTCCAGGCTGACCCTGCTGCAGGACCAAAACACGTTTTTAGGTGGCCTAACCCTGTGCAGGCTCTATGCAGCAGCCTCCCCCCTCCCCACCTCGGCCCTAACTCCCAGCACCACATTTCCATCTGAACAGAGCCACTCCAGCAGGGAACCACAGCCTTCCCTAAAGCCAGGCTGCAGTTCAGCCCAGAATCTGCTCACACCCAGACAAGGAGTCTGCAAGAAACCCGGGATCTCTGGAATGCTGGAATTACACATCTGCTCACTCAGCACCTCAGGCTCCTGCCAGCCAAACCCACCCTGAGCAGGCAGCAGTGGGAGATGAACGTGAGGGAAGGGTACTGCAGTTTATGACAAAGTTTCTGCATTCATCAGCCACAAGGGAGCTCTTTGGGGAAGTGCTGAACAGGAAAATGCCACATGGCCATTGAGAGAATCCCATTGCTGAGGAAAATGCAAATTCCTCTCTTGTGCTGGAAGAATGCAGCAATCTGACGATCTGATGTTGGGTGGAAGGAAAGGAAGAAGGGGAGCAAAAAGGAAAGTAAAGATCTAAACACATTCTTCTCATCCTTCTCCCTCCTCCTACAGAGGGTAAAGAAAAACAGGAACCCTGAGCTCACCTCCCTGCCTGAAGGCAGAGCCTACAGAGAAGAGCTCAAACACCACCTGGCAAAAACTGCATTAATTCTGATATTGGTGCTTTAACTTATTATCTGTGATGCTTCTTGGTCACTGTTCCCAATCATATTCCCAAGAGTAATTTTGCTTGCAGGATTAACAGAATGCCTTAAGTGTGCTTTACCTCAGCTGTGCATGTACTTGGTGCCACCTCAAAAGTCCCTGTATGAGAAGTCACCTGATGAACAGGCAAAACCTACATCACAGCATTTCTGATATTTGTGATAACATTTATTGCACTGATACAAGTAAATTCTTGCATTCTCCTTGTCTTTCTCCCTCCTCCTTCAGAGGGTAAAGAAAACCGGGAACCCTGAGCTCAGCTCCCTGCCCAAAGGCAGAGCCCCAGAAAACTGCTCTCCAACACTAACTGGCAAAAACTGTGTTCATTCTAACTAATATTGGTGCCTTTAACTTATTATCTATGATGCTTTTTGGCCAGTATTCCAAATCATATTTCCAAAAATAATTTTGCTTGCAGGACTCAGAAAAGGAAGCACTCTAAATGTGTTTTACCTCATCTGTGCATGTACTTGGTGCCACCTGAGAAGTCTCTGTATGAGAAGTCACCAAGTGAACAGCAAACCCCAAACTGTCAGAGTATTTCTCACAGGTAACATTTACAACATTTATATATGACATTTACAGCACTGACACAAGTAAATAGCCCTGGGGTTTGTTAATAGGGTGCATGTCTGCACAAATCCTTCCTCCAGGAATAGGCTCCAGATCAAACACAAGACCAGCATCTTCCCAAATAACAAACACCAGTCAGGAATGTCTGTGTCAGTTGATCAGTGACTCAGAGGAGAGGAATGGGCACTCACCAACCTCACCAAAACCCCCCCTGCTCAAGGCAGAACCAACACATGAGGGACAATCGAATCTGAGGAGAAACAGCCTGGGAAAATGGGAGCAGAAATGCAGGGAAAGCTCTGAGCTGCCCATTTAGGGTTTTGAAGGCCTTTTGAATACCTGACATCCCACCCCAATTCTTCATTCCCTGTTTTGGCTTTCCATTCTTCTCTCTCTTTGCTTTCAGCTCTCTCCTTGCACTGCATCTCTGCAGATGGGCTCGGAGGGAACAGGGAAATTCATCCTCAGTGCTTCCTTCCCAACATGAGGGAAAAAGAAGCCAGTGATGATGAGAGGGATGAAGTAAAGCCAATTCCAGGTGTTGCCTGCAGCATCATTTCTCTGGAAACAGAGAAAAAGGAGGAGTGGGGAAGTGCCTGGGACAATTTTATATTTACGATTTTATATAT